>VZSR01001854.1:11638804-11662546 GCA_013398615.1 Brachypodius melanocephalos
TGGTTTTGGCTGGGGTAGAATTAATTTTCTTCACAGTGGCTGTCATGGGCCGATGTTTTGAATTAGTGCTGAAGGGTTGATGATAAAGAGTTGCGTGGGCCCGATATTTTCGAGCCTGAGAATTGCTAATTCTTCCCAAGGGAAACTTTTCAACAGTTTTCCCTTTCCCAAACAACTTTGTGTAAATAACTATTTTTTCCCCGTAACATTTCTAAGTAAACAATATTTCTTTTCCATAACAACCTCTCTCCCAGGTGTTGTTTGCTATTTCTGTTACTTAACCAATGAAGAGAGGTGTCAATTCTATGGACCAATAATGTGCCTTTTTAGCGCAGCATGTTATAAAAAGGCTGAATGAATTGTAAATAAAGCCTTCTGATTCTCTTCTGCCTGCTGACTGGAGTCAAGCATCTTTATTTCATGTCCTATTGCGACAGAGTTGCTTTTGTTATCATTGAGCAGGGCTCACATAAAGCCAAGGCCTTTCCTGCTTCTTACCCTGCCATGCTGGTGAGGAAGCTGGGAGGAGACACAGCCAGGACAGGTGACCCCAACCTGACCAAAGGGATATTCCAGACCATATGACATCATGCTCAGTATATAAAGATGGGGGAAAGAAGGAAGAAGTGGGAACACCTGGAGTGATGGTGTTTGTGTTCCCAAGTAACCATTATGAGTGATGTGACCCTGCTCTCCTGAAGATGGCTCAACACCTGCCTGCCCATGGGAAGCATTGAATTAATTCCTTGTTTTGCTTTGCTTATGTGTGTGGCTTTTGCTTTTCCTAGTAAACTGTCTTTGACTCAACCCACGAGTTTTCCAGAGTTTCCCCTTCTGATTCTCTCCCTGATCCTGCTGGTGGGGCAGGAAGCAAATGGCTGCACAGGCCTTGGCTGCTGGCTGGGGTGAAACCATGACACCATTTTCACCTCTTTGTCATATCTGGAAAATGAGGTTTGCAGGTATTTGTTTTTTCAAGCTCAGATATGGCCCACAGAGGTAAATATGTGTCTTCAGAAACTGTACTCTGAAAAAAAAGACTAAAAAAATACTGTCCTACATCTAAGAAATAATTTCTCAATATGATGTATTATCTTAAGATACTATTTTACAAGACTTCCACTAATATCTTGTTAATATGACAGAGTCGGAAGCTCCAAATGTATTTTGAAGTATACCAAACTAAAAACAGTACATTTGAAAGTATAAAGAATAATAACACGGAATAAAATGTACACAACTAAGGCACTTTAAAGAAAATGGAAAGCAAGCATTATGAGAATTCCATAGAATTACACTGTTAACTGATCAAAAATTAGTACAAATGGCATAACTAACAGAATACTAAAAATATCATCTTTTATGAAATGCTGTTTGAAAATAAATAGCTGGGAAAGAACCTTACAAAATGTCTGTTAGTTAAGAAATTGAACTTTCTTTTACTGTAACCCTTAAAATTACTAAAGGTCACTGATTCCTTATTCTCTTGTGGTAACCAGAATTAAACAAACCACTGGATTGTTATATTAGGGAGAAGTTGTCTCTGTTATCTCCATGATTTCTCACTCACAACAGCACTAAATTAGTTAGCATTCATTTGAATTAGCAGTGGCTAACGAGAGAGCAAAATATGCAGTATCGCTTTTGTGGAAATACAGACTTTGGTTTTGTTAAATGAAACTGTAACAAGTACTACAGCACATGGACCTTATTGAGGTATGGATAGCAAATTAATTTGAGAATTACCCTCTGAAATGGATGCAGCTATTTAAGGAAATAGCCATTTAGGTTAAGCAGCACTATGATATTTTTGTACTTTGCCTTCCTTTATATCAGAAATAGAAAGCTCTGACTGGCAGACAATTCCATCAATCGAAAAATCATCAACACAAATATATATTTGCATCTATAAATATAAGGGAGAATAATAAAGCTGATATATTTTTCACTGGGGTATTATACACACTAGGATATTGAATTTCTTCTCCATGTATGCATTTATGGATTTTAGCAGAGTATAGCAATAGTGGGATTTGGTCTTCCTGGATAGATGAAATTCACTTTATTTCACAAAGTCTGCACACCCTTTGGAACTTACTGGAAAAAGCAAAGTAAATGATTATAAAGGCTTGTCTTTAATTCTGCCTACTATGAACAAAGGCACTTTACACCAGGATTCATGAATGTTCACTCTCATTCATTGACTACTGTCAAGTACAGAGACTTTATTATTTCTATTTATGTGGAAGAAAGCCTCATCTCAGTTAACACTATTAACCTGGAACTCTGAAATACTTGTTTTATGCTGATTTAGCCAGGAAAAGAGGTTTTTTTATTACTGATAACTTAATATTCCATATCATTATTTTCACTTCTCTGTAACTAGTAAGTGACACACTAGTTTGGAGTATTCTTGTATTTCTTTTACAGGCATCTTAAATAAATAAATAAATAAATCGTGTTTATTTTTTGCCTGCTGTGGAAGTTGTTTAATGTGACATTTCAAGAGACTGCAAATTTTCATTTTCAATGTGGTTCAGCCTAAATATATTTTCAAACAGGAGAGGATTCTGGGAAGGAGTGGCTGTCATCTCAAAACTGAAGAAGTTAGGTACTTTCTAAAGTGGTAATTACTTTAACCAAAGAAATGAAAAATTTGAATTCTTGGAGAGTCAGGAAAACAGTCTGTGATATTCAGTTCAGTGCTGTCTCCCCAGTTTGAGTTTGGTTTTTAGTGCAGCAGGAAGCTGTATTTTTGCAGAGAGAAAACCCATGTTAACACAGGCTGTGAAGAAAACCCATTACCTGATAAGGAGACTAAATGGAGCATTTAATTGGATTACATTAGATTCTTAAATAATGTGTGCTTTTAAAAGCCTCCTACGTATCACGGAGCTATGATAACTTAGGTATTAAGGTTACTGTCAAAAGTAACATTGAATACTTTACAAACACAACAGTACAGTTCTGCATATGTTTTCCAAAGTGAGAGAACCATTCATCACACCCTCTTCTTTCTTGCATGTATTAAAGACTTTAATTCAATGACATTAGAACCTGGTTTTTAAATTTTGCACCTCTGGAGATCATCTCATCCAATATTTGGTGAATGCAAGTTCAGCTACAGCAGGCTGCTCAGGGCCATGCTCAGTTGGAATTTGGCCATCCTCAAAGATGGAGACTCCAACACATCTCTGAGCAGCATCCTCCAGTGTCCATTCACCTTTACTAAATGACTTTTTCATTGCCAGCTAGAATTTCCTGTATTTCAATTTGTGCCCAAATACTTTTCTCATGTACTTATCATATTCTTTGAAAATTATGTGGTTTTTCTTTTTGGACATTCCTATTGTAATGCTCAGCTCATCTGTCTCTCATATTTCCTCTTTTTCCCCTTTTGCCTTTTAAATCTCACATAATATTTAAGTGAGTATCAGGTCTTCCATTTTTGTGGCTTAAATAAGTAGTATAGAGAATCCTACTGCACACTAACTCTGCAATTTTGTAATTACCTGAAACCATCTAGAATGTAATCTCTTCAGGCACCTGCTTACACAGGTTGGAAGACAAATTCTTGTATAATGCACTCCTACAGAAAGGGATTGTCTTGATTTCAACTGGGAAATAAGCAGAAGCAAGTGAAGCAGAAGCAGAAATCTCATATTCATGCCAATGCATCTACACAAGAACATCTGAGAATATTCATTATCCAAGCAACAGACCTTCAAATACAAAATTATTCATGAGTTATCAGTGTGTCTGGAAATATAGCTTTAATAGACACAACCCACCTGCAAAGCTGAAGAACTCCCCATGTGCAGGGTGCATAATCCTGTTTGCACTGAAGCAAAAAAAACAGCTGAGTATCTGGGCTTCAGTAGAAAAGACAACAGTCTCTGGAGTTTAGCTCACTGGAAAAGATGCAGATGGCTTTTCTCTTATTTTTTAATGTTACATATGAACAGGTATATTACATAACCAAAGTGTAACATTTAGATTAGTACACACAGCCACCACAGCAGTTCTGAGTTGTTCTTTTATTGCTTTGAGATTAAATTAGTTTAAAGGCAAATAGTTCCCAAATGCATTTCCATTATGGCTAACTTTAGATATTTTACTTTCCCTATTTTCTTTATCAACTCCAGTAACAACAAATTTTAAGCCTGTCTGCGTGAAGTTCCACATTACACATCAGGCTGCAAATCTCAGCTCTGTTGCCAAAGGTCCACGTGCTGCTTGGTGCAGTCACTCTTTGGAGCCTGGCTTTTGGGGTCTTTTGGTTTGTTTGCCTGTGCGGGGTTGCTGGCAGAATCACTGCATGCTGGCATGGAGTTACTCTCCATGACAGGCAGTAGGGTGCTGTGGTTTAGACTAGTGACCGAAGCAATGCTGAAACACAGGAGTGTTTCGGCTGTTGCTGAACAGGATGTGCACAGTGCCAAGGTCTTCTCTGCTTCTCACTCACCCCCTGCGAGTAGAACAGGGTGGTAAGAACTTGGGAGGGCTCACAACCAGCAGGTGACCTGAACTAAGTAACCAAAGAGATGCTCCATGCCATAGAGTGCTCTGCTCAGCAGTAAAATGGAGGGCAGCAAGGTCTTTTGCTCAGGAACTGACTGTCCACTGGCCTGCCCATGGGAGGTGGTGAGTGAGGGCCACTGCCACACTCTTTTGTTTCTTCTTTCTTCTCTCCTTTATCTCTTTATTGAATTATTTCCATCTTGGCCCATGAGTTCTCTTGCTTTCTTTTCCCCCATTCCACCTGGGTGGGCAGTTGAGGAGTAAGTGGCTGTGTGGTGCTTAGCTCCCTGCTGGTGTTATCCCACAGCACACTGTGTGCCAGCTGGGCATGACTGGTGAGATCTGCCCAGAAAGAGTCGCTCAGCCCATTTCCCCATCTCAGGGATAACCAAAGAGCTCTCATGTGGTAATACTACAGGCTAAAACTGGATGTGGCCAGTGAGCTAAGCATAAAGAAGGTCAAAAACTCAGTAGAACTTCTACATCATTCCATAAAAAGAAACCTAAAAATACCTGAAGTTTGCTTCTCAAAAACCTCCCCAATTATATAACTCAAAATATAATCTCATTAAAAAATCACTCACAGTGCTGGATGTCAAGATGAACACACCTGGGAAATGCCACAAGCAATTGAAAGAACCATCCTGTTACTACAGTAAAAATGACATTAATATGTTGGTACCAGGACTGAAAGAAAAATATTTTTGAAAAAATGTGCAGTGGAAAATACTCATAAAAGCTACACTAGAAACTAATCGTTTAACTTTGTACTCACTACTTCAACAAATAGAACTGCCTAAAGGAACAGAAATTTGCCTAGGAAATGGTATATAAGGCTTAACAATAACCTTCAGTGAAGGAGAAGCAAAGTGTGACTAGTCTGAGGTGAGATTTCCAAAAATGTATGGTCATAGATTGAAAGACACAACTAGTAAGTTTCCCACAGTTCACTGAAACACTTGCGTCCCTTAGAGACACCAAGCAGCCTACTTGGAAAGGCAATCCCATTCTGAGTTGCAAGTTCACCTTCTCTGCTCAAGTTTCATGGCTGCTTCCAACATGGGTACTTCCACTTGTCTTGAGAAGTCATGCATGGAAGATCACTGGCACTCATGGCACTCTCTCACAGCTTTGCAGATGTTTGACTGCAGTAAGCAGAAGCCCACATGGGCATGAGGCATGGCTCTGAATGACTTAGGAGCTAGCTCTCTGTCAAATGACTACTGATTCTTATGAAATGGATCGGTGTACTTTATCGCATGTCTTACACAAAACATACATCCTGCACTTCCAAATAACTCACAGTGACAGAAATATGCTCAAAATAAGGACATGAAGTGATAACTGGGATCCACTGAAGTCACTGGCAAAAGTCCCTTAGTGTTCAGAAGCAGCAGAAGGTCATACTTTGTATGGATGCAAAGCTGCTAACCAAGTTACACCATAGGAGAAATTAGCAAAGGGAAAGCGGGAATTTAAGGAATAGTCTTCTGGTTTCAGATATTGATTCATCAAATGTTCCCTCCAGCAAAAGCTTAAAAGTAAATCCATATTTCTTGAGCCATTGCCTTAACAGGTATCCAAAGCAGACATAGTTTTGGATTTGGTGACAAACTAAACTAAAACTGAAATTAATTCAAGCAAAGGTTGTTGGTGGCTGAAGCAGGGAGATGTAATTCACCTCCCATGCAGTCAGGATCAGATTATGTGCTAGAAATCATCTGATGGATTCAAAAATGGAGTTTTAAACCTTTCACTTCAATATAGAGTGTCACAGATCCTGTACACACTGCGAAACAAAATGTTGAACCAGCTTCCAACAAGGTGGCAAGAGCAGGGTCTAGGGAATGGTGCAGCTACAAACCAGCTCTCCTACCCTCAAGTTAGCAGTGTGGAGCCACATCAGTGAAGGCTTGTTTGGCTGCTGTAGCCCTTCCAAATTGCATTTCTCCATATCCATTATGCATCACATCCATGATGCTCTGTGGTTACTTACCATCACTTCCACCAGCTTGGCGATGACGTATTATATAATGGAGATATTTGTCCTGCTGATAAATTTTATGTCTAAAATGAATATTAAGAATTTTATTCATCTGAATAAATTTTTATAGCAGCAGTTATGAGAGACCAGTTTTGTATTATCCACTGCTCCAAGTTATCTTGTCTGTGGAACAGAAGACAGGAGGACAAGTAAAACCTCTATATTACAGCTCATTTATGTTCACATATTCTCTGAAAGCCTGTTATTCTTTTTTTCCAAAATTGAGAATGTCAAAGTTTTGTCACGTGCTATTTCTTGCCTGCCCCAATAAACTCAAAATAAGCAACAGCAAAAAAAACCCCAAACCAAACCAAAAAACACACAAGAAAACCCCCACATAGTGAAACTGGAACAGAAATGGAATGTTTTAGCCAAGGCGCACGTACACACGAGGAGAGGCAATGATGCAATACTTCGATCTGTATTGTCTATATAAAACATTTATTTTTAAGCTCTATAATGGTATTATAGAAATACATAGAATATTTTATAGTGTATTTTAGTGTACTCACTGTGAAAATAACACATTTAAGACAGGTATTCTTATGTCCAAATGTTTTAAATATATGCACTTCTTTGCCTTGCAGTATTATGTTACTCTGAAAAACAAAATATCAGTACTTTATTTCTTGCTCCTTGCCAGGATCTTCTCATTCAGATTTCCCTGGGTCATCTCGGGTGCTCACTACTGTGGCATATTTTATAAAAACCACGAAAAGTCCGTAGATTTGTAGGTTTCCTATATCTGCTTGCATTCGTGTCTAGTGCACATCGCTTGCCGTTCAATCCTCCACGTGCCTTCTTCGTAAGTGCAGTGACATATCGTGCATTCATCTGTTTTCACCTCCCGGCCTGCTGGGATCACAAGGGTTTCTGCAAAGCAGTTCGGGCCTGGAAGAAGGAGAGAGAGAGTTCATTATGTGACACCAACAGCACACTGCAATCCAGCCTAGCGTGGCCCTAGACCTGGGCACGGAAAACCCACTGCAAAGTGAGTAATGCTGGGCACATTAAACAAACATGGACATCATGCATGAGGCATAAAAGCAGGAAAGAACATAAGGACCCTGCCTGCCAAAGTGGCTGGATGTTTCTGGTATGGACTGTCCCTGCCCTCGGTGCAAGGAAGGTGCAATAAAACCTCTCTGTGCAACAGGCAACTGTGACAGAGACCTGGGCACACCCTGACGGTGCAGATGAACACAGACTGAGAAAATGCCAGCTGTTTATAATTCAACAGTGCTTACAAGCTACTAGAGAGCCGCTTATACATTTTATTACTTTTTTTTTCCCCACTGGAAGCAAGCATTTTAGTTTCTGTAGTAACCATAGTATCACATTAGTTTATCTTCCCTTTCATGAGAAAATAGTCTATTTCCAGCAGAGTGGAATAGCTTCAACCTCTTCTGAATGAGGACACTTTTCATGTATAAAATGAAATATCCCATTTTATGTAAGTCAGTAAGTCTACAAACACCTCTTTTGATAGTGGACTGAAATAACTTCATTTCCAAGGATGAGGCAGCAGAAAAACCCACCAGCACAAGGTTCAGAAGACCAATCTGGTTCTTTCAAAAAGCAGAAGGCTCTGAGGGCTGTATTATCTGTATTTCTGTCAAAAAAGAAGTCTATTTCTGTCTTGAAAATCCACATGCACTTGCAGAGCAGCATTAAACCCTCCAACAATGTATCCATCCACTGTCACGCTCCCAGTGGAACTCGGCCCTTCCACTCAATGAGCACACACAGCAGCTGCTCAGGCACAGCCTGGCCACTTCACAGCACTTTGGCACTACTCTGTCCAGGGCAGGATTTGTAGGAAGGGCCAGGATACATGATCTGGTACTGCTGAAATTCTTTAAGGCTATAGATGCACAAAACACTTGTTGACTGCCAGCCTGTTTTCCATTTCCAAGTAAATATATCCCAGACGGGCTCAGTCTTCCATTGCTGAGGGTTTACTCCAAGACCTGCATCAAAGAGCATGGCTTCTTCTTCTACAGAAATGTAGCCCACCTCCTGGGCTGCACAAACCAAACAATTCACAAGTCAGTTTTAACAGCGACCTCATTGAAACAGGTTATGCCTTTGTGTGCACACAACAGCCTAAGAATTAGATGCCAAATTGGCCATAAAGAAAGCTTTTCCTCACTGAAGAGTTACCTCTGGGAGAGACCTGCAAGATCTGCAGAAATTTGCTTCCCCATGTTGTACTCCTTAATGCTCTGAATATTTAAGCCCATACTTTGTTTTCATAGAATCACAGACTGTAGAACCACTGAGGTTGGAAAAGACCTCTAAGGTCACTGACTCCAGCTGTTAACCCAGCCACTGTGCTTACCATGAAACCATGTCCCCAAGAGCCACATCCACATACCTTTTGAACACTTCCAGGGATAGTGATTCCACCACTTCCCTGGGCAGCCTATTCTAATTTTGGAATTGACTGTTGACAATTATGCCCAACATATTATGTGGCTTCTTCCACAATTTTGGGTGACTTCCTGCCCATCTGGATGCAGAAAGTGCAGCAAAATACAGCATATCTCATCTAAAACCTTCACTATCGTAAATGCTTCATTATCTAATGTTACTGTGACACTTCTGTGTTTTCAGTCCCTCTGTCTGTGCATGCAAAGCATTGCAGAGCTGGAAACACTGGGAGGAGGACTTTTGGGGTGGAAGCAATGCTCCTGGGTCCTCACTGCACACTGGGACATGCCCTGGGTTTCAACTAAGGTAAAGCAGATTTAACCATGCTGTCCTCAGTGGAACTTTGTTTAAAATATTTGAATGCTGATCTATATAATTCTCTTTCTGGGAAATACAGTATTCTTCTTGCATCTAATAAATTTTCATCCCAAAATGAGTTCACCTGCACATTAGGTAAAGATACCTGAATGTTTTGCATGCTGGACTGTAACAGCCTCATGATTTACAAAGCTATATGATATAAAGAGTTAAAATATTAAAAGGAGAATTACTTTCCATGGAGAATTTGTAGGAAACCTTCAAGACCACTTGAAATTTAAACACTATTTAAAAGGCACCATAGGAAAAAGTGATGTCAATTCCCTATACAGGATTTATTTTATTCCTGGAAAAGCAAATGTTATAGGTTATACTTGGTTATAAAAACCAGCTGGGGAATGAAGTAAAAAGGGTGCAGCATACACAATACAATTCACTCAGATTCAGAATGTAAATGCCTCCAGTCACAATTCGCAACACTTTAATGTCATGTGTGATGAGTCCTTCTTAACACCAGAAAGTTATTTAATGTAAAGATTCAACAAGTTAGACCTCAGCTGTTGAACTATTTTATATGGGGGTAAGTCATTGCTTTGGTACATCTACAGAAGAGCAATAACCATCTACCTGAGAAAGGGACCAGAAAAAATAAATGGCAGCAACGAATGTCATTTTAGTACCTTGGAAGTTTTCCTCAGAAAATTGCCCATTTTCTGGTTCTGCATTTGCACCCACCATTAGTGTAAGTGCAAATCTTATACCGTACTTAAGCTGACAAGTCAGCTGGCATCCTTGCCCTCACCTTTTTCTCTGCAATATCACTCACAACATTGAGGGTAATGTTACAGAAAAGGTCATGAATGAAAAGGCTGAACTGACTGGATTACTGCAACATCATGCACATAAATGTCAGCGCAATACAGCGTACAAACAAGGCAAAATAATTCCACAACTCTCCTCTTATTATTATTTTTCCAAACTCTCAGACTTCTAGGGAAAATAACTCTGAGCTTCACCCCAAACCCAAAACCTCAATTTTGAAGCTGTATGAGCTTGTCCTGTGGCTCTCTTCCCACCAAGCAGGGAATGCTCATCCCTTTCCTCTTCCTCTATGGAGCAGACACAGGACACAGACTTACATAGCTGATGAGACCAGCCAGCAGTGATGGGGTACATGTAGGAAAACACTGGTGGGACCCTTGGTGAAGGGCTGCTCTGGCTACTCCTGTGTCTCCAGCAGCCCTTCCCTGGCCCCTGCCTGTCACACAATCACAGAATATAATTTGGAAGAGACCCACAAGGATCATCAAGTCCAGCTGGAGGGACTGGGATGGTGAAGCCACTGATGATTCTCTGCCTGTCTAAAAGGACAGTAGGGAAAATGAGGAACTGAAGATTTTGAACAGACAGTGGGAAGGCCAGGAGGCATGGCAGGCACATGAAGGCTGGTTTTAAAAGTTTAAGAGTGCCTTTTCCTCAGTCTCCCTTTGAAGAGTGAGGCCCTCCACATTCAGAGTGGACAAGCTGCCCCAGTGGCAAGGCACTTGCTGAAACTACTGCTTTACTTAAAACTGGGCAGTTTGTACTGATTAAGCAAGAATTTCAAAAGGAAGCCATTTTGGAGTTTTTAAGTTTGCAAAATTACCTGACTTAGCACATGAAAAGCATTTCCACGTATATTGGGGCTCTTCCAACCCCACACCCGTGGCAGGCTTTCTCACTAGGTGCTGCTGCTGCAGGAGCAGTGCATTTGTTCTCCTTGCTCTACAGAGGAGGTCATCTGCATTCTCAGCTCCTTCTTGGCTACAACACTGCTCTGCCCAGCTTCAGCACCTGGTACTTGCTCAGTGCAGCTCTGGCTGGTTTGCTCTGCAGCATAAACCTCCTGGCCCCATCCCCAACTGTGTACACTTATATAGCAGTAAGGCAGTCAGTGGTGCTGCACTTCTTCACAGCAGATGAAGATCTTGCTGTATCACTCTTAAATCTGGCAGAAAATTCATTATGACATACTGTATCAATTCTGAGTGCAGCTTGAAATCTTCCACGATGTTGTTTGTTTTCTTAAAGCATACAACTGGTGCTGTCAGACTCCACTCAAGCCATACCATGCTGGTATCAGCACAGATTTCTTTCCCAGGGCTAAGGCACAGTTGCTGCCATTGCAGAGAAGTCTCAAAGCAGCAGGTTCAGTGCAAATCCTCAGTTCTCACACTGAGCACCAGATTGGCATGCAGCTCTTGGCTTTCCTGCATCTGAAACAGTGAATCCTAGCTTCCAAAAGCAACATTTTTACTGAGATCTAATGAACTAAGAAGGCAGATCCAGGTGATTTATCCATTGACTGACTATAAAGAGATTCTCATCTCAGAAACACATAAAAACTAAAAATGTTTCAAAATATTATTGGGGAAAATGCTGCTATTGTAACTTTTTTTTACATAATTTCATTGGTCCTGTGGAAAATTTCCAACGACTTATATGCTATGCTTCAGGGTTGACAAAGGCAACAATCTAACTAAATGTAATTTTTTTTTATCTTGGAAGGAAACAGATGATGCCAATTCTCAGCAGAGAATGCCCAAGCCACTCACCTACAGAAGTACCTGTAACCTTGACAACCTCAGAAGTGCATCTCTGAAACTGCTCCTCCTCTCCTTCCACAAAACCACAGCTGTATGTCATAGAGCTGTTCCTGTTTCCTCTTCCTCCTGCCCTTATTTTTGTATGGGCACAGGTTCCAATCAGTTAAAAAAAATGACGTACAGCAATTTGGTTAGTCACGATTTAATCAACTGTTTTCATCATGTGTTAAACTGAATCATGGACAAAGAAATCTCTTCAACTGCAAGTTAACGTGCTTGCCTGGAGAATAAGTCACAGTGGATTTTTGCCAATTAAAACTACAGTGACAACCTCTGTAACACAACACTTTGGTGTCAGACTGCTTTGGACTGTGGTTTGTACTAAACTTCCTCACAGCTGCCTCTCTAACAGCTCCTTGCAGCAGTCCAACAGGCCACTTCCAAGGCACCTGACGGCAGTCCCATCTACCCTGACAGTTTTGTGGCATTCATCACTGACATCATTCATTCTGGCATCATTCATGTAGTATTAGAGCACTTTGTAAATTACATAACCTCAACGTTTAGCTTGCCCCCTTGGTTTCTTTTATTTTCATTTTTCATGGAGACAGTTCCAATGGTTACAACATGGAAAGAAGTCCTACAGTGCCCTGGAAATGTTGAGAACCACGACAATATACAAGAAGGAGCTGTGATGGGTGAGATCAGAGGTGCACCTGCACCAGCAGCAGCCAGAAGGAGATGCATGGGGAAGTATACAGGGACACAGCAAGCACACATAGCCAGCTTCCAGCACTGTCTGAATCAGAGATTGGGTAAATGGCTCCTCCTTGCTGAGTTAGTGGACTTAATGGATGGAGTTAAAAGGTTACTTCATGATTAACCTCTCCAACATCCTGCTGAACTCACATAAACAGAATTTGGTTGCAAGGGGGTCCATAGCTGTTGTGCACAGGGTAGAACAGTTTTCTTTTGTTGTCCACCCACTACCTAAACGTGGTATTTCAGAATCCTCATAGTGGAAGAAGTGGTAACAACCATCTCCATCTCTGTCATTCTGTTGATAATCATACTGACCTGTATCATGCTTCCCTTCTGCCCCATTGCCTCACCTGCAGGTTGAGGAGGCCAGTTCTGCACCCTCATTGTCCCTGCTGACCTCCCCAGGCCTCCTTCAGTTCTGCTACCTCGTTTTGGAGCTGTGAGCATCAGACCTGTGTACCACACACAAACTGTAGAAACACCATGGACCTGTAGAGTAGCACAGTGACATTCCCTGTTTTGTTTCCTATTTTCCCCTTACCTTCTTGACATTTGCCTTTCTGTTGTGACCACTGATGAAAATGTTGAGCTGATGCTTTCATCGCACTTACGAATTTTACATCAGATAGAAATCTTACAGGAACAAATGTATCATTGCACTCCAGTAAAATCTGCCACTGTCTGTGCTACACAGAAGTTTCACTGTCCAGAAATGCCACTTGACAGTCTTCCATGTACAGCAAGAGTGTTCTTGTTGCTCTGTAATTTCAGGAACATGCTGGAGAAAGCAAAGCCTTCACTCCCATCTCTCAGATCTTTCTTCTTTCTGAGGTTTCGAGACTTTCTCCATTGCAGATGCCAGAGAGACTAATGAAACACTGAGCTGGAAAATGTAGCCAACCACCTGCCTGCATTTCAAGCTGTCTACTGCTGCAGATGACCTGCCACGCCACAATACAAAGCCAAGGATGTTCTGGAAGTTACGCTGGGGAGCTAGGACAGCTGGGGACCAAACCACAGACAGATGCTGGCTGTGCCTGCTTCCCAGTGCACAGGGACACAAAGTCCCTTCTCAGCTGCTTAGGTATTTTAGATGGGTTCGTGCTCATGTGGCATGGTGAGACATTAAAATAAGGCTGCTGTGCCACGTAGCACCACACCAGAAAGATTCCTGAGACATGGGCATTATCTCCCTCATCCCTCTCAAATCTAATCACTTTCTCCAGAGATGGTATCCGTACCTACTTTGTGTCCTTCCAATCTCTAATCTCTTCTAAGGGGTCTGTATCTCCCTGACTTGATTGTGTTTCCCTCTCACGTGGATGTGTGTGTATATATACTCAATACATCTATCTCCTGTGAAATGTCAGCTCAGAAGATAAAGCATGAACAGCAGCTGACAAAAGGAGTCTGTGACCAGGATTACAGTAGAGTCTCATTCTCTCACAAAAATAAGTTCATCACCCCTGCTACTGTCATGATTCTGACTTCTCCCAATCCATCCAAATCTTTTACTTGCCTCAGTACCTCTGGACACAACTGAACCAAGTCCAAAAGAGAGTTTTCAATTACAGAAGAAGGATTCAGGTAAACCCAATCTTAAAAGCAATTTGAGATGCTGAAAAATCATGTACTATTTCCATAGTTTATCAATGCTTTAAGATAGCCAGAGAACCATGGCAGATATCCTAACAGACTTCCTGTAAATGTGTGTATATACAGGTATGACAAAAGTATATCCATTTTATCATATTTCCTAGCTGCTATGGGAAGTAACAAAAAAGCAGTGGGTGCAATATGCAACCTTCCATGAAAGTATCTTTTTTTTTTTTTTTTTTTTTTTTTCCATGTTAGACAAAGCTTTGGTGGTTTTAAGAATAATAAAACCCCCTCCTTCTGTTAGGGCCATATTTTGTTAGGTGCATAGGAAAATGACAGATTGGAAGAAACAATTAAAATAACATTTTGCCAACTAATTTAGAAGAATGTGTATAGCAGTGAACAGATGAGTGGACAGATAGAGCCCAAGGAAGCTCTTCTGTAACTAAAGAGGGTGATCATGTCATCAGTGGCATTGCTGTGACAAAGTGGGTATCAAAGCTCTGGCACTTGCTGTAGCCTATGTGTGCATGTGTGTGTGTATGTGCTTTAATCCAGAACATAAACCAGCTACAATCTACTTAAGAGCTGGGTTTTAATGTTCTGCTGATGAGACTTGCAAGCCCTGTTAATGACCATGTTCTGTTGTTTTACTTTTTCATTTATCATGTGTGACAGCGCTATTGATGAACGTTTTATTCTGGCTCCAGTTCTAGAAATTACAGTAGTGTCCAGAAAGGCCCACAGAACACGAAACAATACCACCACAGCCACTGGACTGATCCTTTTCACCACTGCTTCTTCCCAGCTCTGCTTCTCCATCACCTTGCACTTGGTGGTGACGTTAGCATCCCTGGAATGCCAATGCCAAATACCACCAAAACCACTGACAATGCCCATAGTGCCACTACCAAAAAGGGCTGCACAGTTTTGCACAGACAGAAACAGCTTGCAAGAAGAGAACAAACAGTCTGCAACCTGCCACTGCTGCTTCTCCTTAGATTCTCAGGTGTATCCAGTAAGCAGCATTTCAGATATTTGCTTTTTATGTACTGAATACAAAGAAGCAAAGGAGCATCGAACACAACACAATCCAATACCACATGAGCCAAATAGAAAGCCTTGAAGCATAAAAGGGTCCAATTAAACATGAGGCTTGACTGCCATAAAAATAAACTGCATCAAACAACTTCCTTTATCAGAGAAAATACAGAAAGACTCAAATAGGCTACTTTAAATGATTTTCAAAGGTCCTATAACTCGTAAAAGGACATTGTATTCCACCCAGGAACAGCATCAATTAGACATGAGCTGAACATTGTGGGTATCTCACAGAAAATTACATAAACACTTAGAAGCCAGCAAGCTGTGCATCGATTTTAGGCTCAGATTTCTCGCAGGTCTGTCACAGCCCAGATGATCAGGAAATTAAAGACATTGGGCTTGAATGTACAGAGAAAAATCATGTCAGATGCCTGAGATAACAAAGAATCACAGAAATGTTTATATTGGAAAAGATCTCTAAGATCATTGAGTCCATATATTCACCAAGCACTGCCAGGTCTACCACTAAACCATGTCTCCAAGTGCCACATCCACATGCATACTGAATGCTTTCAGGCATGGTGACTCCTTTGTTTCCCTGAGCAGTCTGCTCCAATGCCTGACCACCCTTTCTATAAAGATTTTTTTAATACTCTGTCTAAATCTCCCCTGACACATCTTGAGGCCACTTCCATTCGTCCTGTCACTTGTTACTTGGGAGAAGTGACCTGCACCTTCTGCAGGTACAACCTTCTTCCAGGTAGTTTCAGAGAGCAGTAAGGTCTCCTCTTAGTCTCCTTTTTCTCAGGCTAAACAAGCCCAGCTCCCTCAGCCAGTCTTCACAGGACTTGCACTCCCTATATCAGGTCCATTGCCCTTCTCTGGACATGCTCCTGCACATCAATGTCCTCGTAGTGAGGGACCCAGAACTGGACACAGGATTCAAGGCGTGGCCCCAATGCTGAGCCCTGGGAACATCAGTAGTGACCAGCTGCCAGCTGGATGTAACTCCATTCACCACCACCCCTGGGTCTGGTCATCCAGCTGTGTTTTCACCAAGTGAACAGTGACCCAGTCCAAGCCATGAGCAGCCAATTTCTCTAGGAGAATGCTATGGCAGAAACAGGAACTCTGGGGGCTGGTGCTCCTTACGCTGCTTACCACAGTCCCTGCCTGCAGAAAGCTGCACTCCCCTTAGCTTTCCTCTGCTTCCCTCTCTCTGCTTCCCCCTGCACTCTCCAGACTGGAGTGTGAACCAGCCTGGGCTAAAGCCAGCCTGCAAGAGAGGAGAGTGGTTTGCTCTGGGACGTGAGCTGCGCTGCAGCGTTCTGCAGAGATGCTTGCAATGGAGTGGAGCCCAGGGAGCGGGTGGGAGTAGCACTGGCTACTCGGAAATTACTTCTGAAGCCCAGAGAGGGCAGTCATGTCTAAGAAAACAAACTGAACCATTGCTAATTTTTCCCTGTTACAGAAACTGCAGAAGCATTGCCAGGCACTGCAGGGACTGGCAACAGTGATGGGGCAGTCTGTGGGCTGCAGAGGGGTAAAATGCCTGCCTGCCTCAGCACTAGTGGCAAGGGAGCTTAAAAACCCTGCTGTTGAGGTTAACGGGGTTAATCCTTCCTTTTCGGAAGCTATTTATTCATCCTGGTGACCCTGCTGGGCTTGGCAGGATAACTCAGACGTGGTGAAAGACCTGCCCAGCACTAAGACATCTCTTTGCACTGGGAAACATCAGCTTACTCTTCAGATTAAGCAAGCCATGTGAAATGTCTTTGTTGAAAGATCCTCAGCAAGTCACCCTAAGAGCTGTTATGCAAGTTTAAAAAGATTCTGCTCTTCCAAAAGCACATGATACAGGCCTCAGAGATTTCTGCAAACACAGTAACTAAAAGAACACATTAATTAGCCAAAACACTGCAGCACTGGTGGGCTGGAGTGTCTATCAGTTAGGTTAAGTCGCTGAGAAGTGGTCAGTAACTTAGGAGAAATGCACATGCAGTCAGGATTTTATATGTCCTGAAAAACAGGCTAAATGCAGGGTACTAATGAAGGATAAGATTTACAGAATTATTTGGGGAAAATCCCTAAAGATTTCAACTAAATTAAAAGCTGAAGTGGTACCAAAACACAGTATTATTCTGCTTTAGCAATGGAGCAGAATCTAAACCAGTATATTTTTCCAGTCACTGTAAATCACTGGGTTTTGAAAATACAATACGTGAGGATGGCTAGTGGCTACCTACTACTACAAGGAACTATTCAATCAAGCCAATAAAACATCATCAGTCAAGCATCAGCCATTCTTCACCACATTTTAGAATACACACACTGAATACAGTTAAACCAGAGGTTATCTTTCTTACTGAGAATGACTTATACCAAAATCTAAACGTAGTATCATTCAAGTCCTGATAGACTGTCACAGCAGACAGTGACAACTCTCCCAATGACACAGCATCCTTGCTATTTCAGGTACTTTATAAAGGCTTGGTCTGCCTTTTTGTTTTGTGTCATCATTACTGATCCTTTGGATGTTTTTTTGTTTTGTTTTAGTTATGCTCTTAGAGGCTTGCATACACAGATTTCTAGCCACTCTTCAATGGAGTTGAGATGTCCCTACCATGCCTATCTCTATGTCATCTGCTGCTGAAGTGATACACACCAACAAGAAAAAGGTGTCATCATTGAAGGAGCTGCAGTTTGGAATCTCAGACACCTGTGTAACCCTCTCATACAGACAAGCTGTGAGCAAAGCTGACAGCTGCAGAAAGAGGAAACAGAGGTTAAGACTCTTAAAGGGAATAAAGTTTGTGCAGTAACAGAAATAAGTGGTCTGTCACATCTGAACTTCTCAGCTTTGGACTTGAAGACTTCAGCCCTATGGCATTTTCTTGATTGTACCCGTGATTTTGTGCTTATTTTATCAATTTCCTTTGTAAGTACCTAGCCAAGACCAATACCAGCACAACTCTTATTTAAAACATTTAAAAAACCCCAAATAGTTCCACAAAGAATATTCTTCAAGATATACTGAAGACTGACCACCTTCTTTCCCTCTTCTACCTTTCTTATTTAGAATGTTTCCAATAATCTTCCTCCTAAAAACAGAAAAATAGTACCCCTTCTTACAGGAATAGAAATGTCGGGGATCTGTGCCAAAGAATGAATTACAACTGTCAGCATGCATCCTTTTAAAATTCAATGAATTCCAACAATGGCCTTTGCTCTGCATGGTTAGCTTCACTGACTGAAATAAAAAGCTGTCCTTGTGAAAACAGGTGTAATGCACGGGAACCAGAACAGGAAAACCAAGAACCTGTTTAGTCACCAGTCTTAACATATTGCTTTTATAGGTGTGAAAATTTATAAAATACACAGTTGTAATTGCTAATTGTTTTAATGTCATATTATTACTGTGTGAATATACCTGTAAAAAACTGAGTTGTTAAGTTTTCACAAGGAAAAAATTCCTTAGCAGCTAGCTTTAAGATGCACCTAAGTTACTCCACAACTGAGAAAAATCACAGTATTTTTATGAGCAAAAAAGAGGTTATGCTTCGCCCTTCATGCTACTCAATCAATAATTCCAGCTTTTTATCCCCTTTAATGATTTTCCCCTGGTGGTCATGAAACACAGCCCTGACACAGCTTGCTTTGGAAAGACTGCATTTTGTACCCGTGGAGGAAGCTGAATTTAAAATCACAAGAAAACGTCTCTGCGAGAGCACGCTCCTCCTGCCACCAGTACCCCAAGCAGGGTTCCCTGAGCAGCCCTACTCCCATGGCTGGCCAGGATGCAGTCTGGGAACAGTTTGGCATCAATCCCTGTTCCAGCACACTGCTTCTGGACACAGTTGTGGGGATAAGCACCCAGCTTTGCCTCCTGAAAATGAGGGATCTGGTCCAAGCCAGCCACCTACGGACTCCGTATACGGAGGGAAAGGAAGAAGCACCCCTGTGGACAAGTCCTTGCACATCCCGCAGACAGGTGCTGGCACAGCTGCCCACTAGTCTGGTCTGCAGGTTGAGCCCTTCACACAGGCATCCTCCCCACATTTCAACCCCATTTCTCACGTGGGCTCCTCATATCACTCTCTTACCTCATGGAGGTCTTGCACAGAATACTGAGTCAATTGCTAAAAGAACACCATTTGAATGAAAGAAGTACTCAGGATAGGAAGGGGTGCATCAAATATTAGTTTTTCTGTTGATGAGAAACTGTCAACAAGTCAGAGCTGAAAATTTGAGACACCTTTCCTGAGGAGACCTCACACACTCCACTTAGAACCATGTTAAAGCCAGCTTTTAAGAAATACAACCAGGTATTACGTAAATCTAAATACATTAAGTTGCAACATGAAAATCCATCACTACCTGAAGTTAATTTCCTCTTATTTCCATTTGCATCACCCTCACATAACTCATGAATCAAAAACTAGCTAACAGGGATGTTTTGGAGTAGGAAGAGTGGGAAACCAGGAGATGGAAGGGTAATTCATTGCAAAAGCAAAATATTAGGAAGCCACTGGTGTTGGAAGAAACCAAATTAGTGTGATTTCAAGCAGAAAGGAAAAAGGAAGAAAGCAGGCAGGGTGACTGGCAAGATTATTTTAAGGAATCACCTTTTTTGTTGAGATGGAAAGACAGATGGTTTGAAGTGAGAGACATGAATCATGAAAGATATGAGAACCAGCTTTGTTAAATGTAAGGATTGCCTCTGTGAGCTAGACAAATCCTTTCATCCAAGAGAAGTGCAGCAGCACAGAGATTGCATCTCACTCACAGGGGCACAAAAGGACACACACTACCCAAAAAACCACATAACATCACTCAGCTTCTTCACTTTCAGAGTCTTAAACAGCATATATTTTCCCACATGCTGCGAAGTCAAGAGCAGCATCTTTTAGTGCAGCGCTCTCCTCCCATGACGTTGTTAGTGCAGGCTCGTTCTTTCCATTACACGGGTGTGAGAAATTGAGCAGAGCCCAGCAGAGAGCACAACCCCCTTGGAGCTGACAGATCTTTGGCTTCCTGGACATCTGCCAGCTGGGCCAGGGGCTAGTGACAGATACAGAGTGAGGATGATAAGCTCAATGTTCCCTTCAACATTCCCACGGCAGCATGTTAAGGGCTATCAGTGGATCCAGTCTGCATACGCAGCCCCCAACACTAACATCACAGGGTGGGCTGTTTTGGCCAGGAAGATTCAATAGTTTATCCCAGTCACACAGCAGGATACAGACACCTTCAAGAACACAAGGGCTCGTGTAGAGTCCTCTGGTTTTAGCCAATGCAAACTCACAATCTAAGAAGCCAAAATTGATGTAATGGAGATTTCAAAGATGTCTGCTCTTTTAAGGAGAGACAAGTTATTCCCAGCCAGGGGCTGAGCTATTTAAATGCCCAACCATTAAGTCATGGCACTAAGCCCAAGAGGAGGCAAGCACTATCAGTATTACTGGAGTTCCTGTTCACAGAAGTAGCCATCAAGCTCCTGCAAAGATGCTCAGGGAAAAGTAAGAAATTGGATTGGGCCTTTCATCAAATTAATAGCCCAGAAAACACTGAAAAAAATCAAACTGGATTCCAGAAATGGCCCCCAAGATGGCCAAATTGGAACTGGGAAGCTAGGCTGCTTCCTAGAACTTTCTTTTCCTTTTTTTCCCCTAACATGTAAGACCTCTGGAGCAGTTACTGAGGCATGAAAACCAGTCTTTGTATTTACAGTAATAGAATTATTGTAAACCTATTCTTAAATATTTCCACATATTATATGCCTCTTCTTGTAAAATTATCTCCAAAGGCAATTATTATGGAAATAAAAGTTCTGGAGGAAAACAGCTGGTGCTTTTATGTTTATCTGAAAGCTATGTTTGTTTTTTCCTAGGCAAAACCAAAGCATTATGAAACTGTAAATGATTCCCAAGACATTTTGAACTGATTTTTCTGAAACTCAGATTAGTGCATTAGAAAAAGAGTAATAAAATAATACAAAAGTGGTAAAACTAAAACTTAAATTTTATTTTTCTAATTAATTTATTACTCCAGAATATCCTACAACCAGCAATTAAACACTTGGTGTACGATTACAGTGATAGCTACTCAATCTGTCTTGGGGGTATTCTTCTACTCCCTGGTGATAAAAATGATCACTGCACACCTGCTGCATACACAGCATCTGGGTAAAGAAGACTTGAGAAGTTTGTGTCGAGTAGAAGTTATCATTTCCAAGAACCTCCCTAGAAGACAAAACTAAATTAAAAGGAGAAGCTCTTAGTTACAGAGTAGATGGGAGTGTTGTAGAACATGTGAGATGCAGAAGATGTGGAAAGGAGATGTTTCCTGCAGAAGAACTGATGTCCTAGCAAAGGGGGGATATCAGCCCAATGAGAAGAAACCAGCAGATCTTCTATTTCGCTCCCTTTTGCAAGGTGAGGCTCAATCCTGTCTTGCTCTAGGGTTTAATTTGCAATTACTCCCTTTGCACTTGACACTATAACCATTAATAGCACGATATGTACTTGTAAAGTCTACAACCATTGCTGCATTAGTAATTTATTTTCTGATTCTTTATTCCAAGTCTATATGTAATTTATGCATGTGCAATTGAAATCTCTGTACTAACATGCATAAAAAATGAATTCTGTAAGGAATCTTTGTGGAACAATAGATGTGGATGGGTTTTCAAGAGAGGAGCGAAAATTGGTCAGAACAGAAGGAAAATCACAAAAAATCTCCAAACCAAAACCAAAACTTCACAACAATTTTTAAGGGAAATCTTGACCACAACATGGTGAATAAGATAAACAAATAATAATCAAGCATGTATATAAATAATAAAGCATGTAAATGCTTTAAAATAGACTAAAACACTTGGGAATGGAAACTTTTATACAGAATATGTATCATTCCAGGCAAATTACACCAAGGAATAAAATATATCAAGGAGTCTCTTTCCTCAAGCATGATTGTCGGCTGATTTCTACTGTATTAGGAACACTGCTCAAGGTAAAACCATCTAGTAGCAGGGCAAAATAATATAGTTGCAAACATGAGATTCCATGAGGGAATCATATGCAAACATCTCTTTCAAACATCTCTTCAAAATGCCAGCAATTAAACACATTTCCATCTTTGGCTAGTGACAGAAACACCAGAACTGTCAAAGGATACTGAAACTAAGTCAAAATAACCTAATCATGGTTAAATAATTGGACTGATAAATTTAGATTTCAGATTTTAAGCCTTCTTGGCACATTATGTCATTTTTTTCCTCGGGGCACAAAGTCTTATCAAATAAAACATCTCTATACCTGTAATTATGAGACTGATATTTCAGCTAATTACAGAATATTTATTCTTACAGAATAAAACAATGCTGTCAAGTAATGATGACTTGAAGTAATGATGACAGATGCTGACATGCCAGAAAGAGGAAAACTCTTAAAATAGGATGCAATGGCAGCTGTAATGGAAGACAGGAAGAAAAACTTATCTTTTTGGCATTTCCCCTCCTTAACTTTCACTTCTTTTCAAAGTGGAATTCCTAAACTCTGCACTCAGTCACTTATTTTTTCCCCAATAACTAATCTGTTGTGGGTTTTCCCTGCAGATGACATTGCTTTTAAAAGATCATTTCTAACACAGGATTCTGGTTAAAAGACAGATTCCACTTCCAGGCTGTTAAAAAGTGAGAAAAAATGTCTAAAGGAGAAGGCCAGCCTGCCTGGCTGTATCTGACCACATCTGACTCCCCCCATTACAACAGAACGGCTATGGCTTAGTTTCTTATTCATTTGTTTTGTGTTTAGAGAAAGATTTTAGGAAAAGCTTCAATGCTCACCACATTTATTTCACCCCCTTAAGATACAGTCCTGTCCTGTGTTCAGTTTCCATATGTGAGCTGTGGGAAAGGATTGTAGGAAGACTGTATAGGGCATTTAAGCATATAGACTTAGGAGAAGAGAGCACCTTGGCCATACTGCAGAAGAGAGTAATAGGGATGACAGAAAAATAAAAAGTAATGAAATTAAAGAATCTGCAAGGTTCCAATGCAGAAATATGCAAGTCTGCATGTTAAGGAAACCAGGCCCAAGGCACTGAAGAGATTTCAAAAGAGGTCATGCAATATAAATAAAACTTAAAAGCACTTTCTCTTCCTCCAGCTATCATGGCATGAGCACATCACATCTAAAGAAGTTTTCTCAAATGTAACCCACTGCCAAGTCTTTATGTGCTGCAGCCCCCAGCATCACCCTTAGTACACTACTTTTCATACTACCTAAGTGCCTCACCTGCCATGTATACACAAGTACAATCTGTAAGCAATTTCCCTACCTTTCAGTAAAGTTTAAAGTTGATAAAATTACAGTAACCAAAGATCTCCAAGTTCTCATTCTATTTATCTTTCTGTCTTCACCTCTAGTCATTCCA
>VZSR01001854.1:11662646-11716943 GCA_013398615.1 Brachypodius melanocephalos
GGAAGAATGACCTCCCTGCTCCTGCTGGCCACACCATTCAAGCACAGACAGCAGACTTGACCAGAAAAGTGCACGGCATCACACTCTCACAGACGGGCACCACAAGCATTGCCAGCTGCACATTCACTTCAGGAATTCCACACCCTGGTGAGGGATTTGCTTTCTATTCATGAATACTACAGCTTTCATTACCGTAGTTCATGTTGCATGAATTCACCCATGTGTCTCCTGAACTCCAGCAGAACATGGATAAAAAAAGCTGGTCCTAACATCTTGGCTGTCCCTAACATTCTGAGGTACATTCAAGGCAGATAAAAAATACTGCAACCAGTTTTGTGCTTTTGAACGGCTACTGTAAGTTTGCATCCCTCAGAGGGGCATTTTCTGGACTTTTTTCCCCAGAAGAAATCAAAGAGCCTTATTAAGATCCTAGTGGAAATCTACAAAAATAATTGCCTCTTGTTTTTGTTTTTTTATGACAGGCTCAGGTCCTTGAAAATTTCCATGTTTCTACTACAGGCTAGTCATTGGCTTAAATTGATAGCACTGGGGTAATACAGAGCTTCTTTTCAATCAGTAACATTTTCTTTTAAAGATTTACCCAATATGTAGCATATTGAACACCTTAATAAAGTTTAAATTGTTTCTTTTTCTCCACCCAATATGCTGTGCCACCTCACAGTTGTGGGGGTCCCTTGCTGTATGAATTTTTGCCCTACAGTTATTACACAGACTGAGCTGCTAATTTAGGCAGGGAATGCTGCTGACCATCCACATTTTTGCTCTTTTCTTTTTTTTTTCCTCTGCATTTTGATAGACTTTTCTAAACCATCTAAAACCTAAAGATTCCTTACAGGTTTTAAGAAAAAAAAAGTTGCACATGCAGCTCCAACTCAAGACTGTCACATTGCTGGAAACTTCATGCACCTGAGCACACACCCAAATAAACCATTAACTCCAAAGCAGTTCAGTGAAATGAGGACTCAAATCTCCTTTCTCAAAAAGAATGAAACTGAGGAGACACAGTGAATAATTACAGGCACTTGGGCACTTATAAGCCATGCTTTTAGTATATTATAAATATATTATTTGGATGTTCTCTAATTCATGCTTTTAGAATAATGGTACTTGCAGAAATCACAGGCCAAGCAGACTGCAAAGCACATCTCAGAGCATTAATAGCAGCCTGTGAACGTTCAAGGAGGGGACAGACAGACACCTGTCATCTTCTAATAGATTTACTTCAAAGTTATTTTGTAGATTTAATGCACATAAGAAATCAAAACATATGATCAGTCAGAGCCCCAAGACCACGTGGGTAAAGCAGCCTGTTCTCCTGCAGGTCCCTGGTGCAGCATGGCCAGTGCTGATCATTCCAAAGACCAAACAAGACATCAGAATTAAAATGAATCTACACATTCAGCCAAATAAGACCCAGGACAAATGGAGGGAAGGTGGTTTTTTTTAAAGAGCTTGAGAAGAAGAGGAGAACAGAACAAACTGGCTTCCCAAACTCACGCCATGAAAGTTTTTTTGCTTCAATAAAATGTTATATATGGCTAAGATAATTCAAAACTTGATCAATTGCAAATAGGAACACACACTGGTGCATGTTATGGTAATTTCTATATGCATTTGAAACTTTCATTTGCAAAGAACATATCAAGTCAATAAAAATCTACCAAGGCTTTGTAAAGTAAGAATATATTGGAGTCACAATTAAAAGTGCCACTTTGAAGAAAGACCACTCTGCTCCCTCCCAACATCTGTTCAATAAATAGATTGTTCTCAGATAATGCACATAACCTCTGTTGTTGATTCTGTATTCGGGTAGCACACACAGACACACACACACACACTCAAATTACTATGAAATTTAGTGTTTCCTCTGCAATATGAAATGAAGCATCTTTGCTTACATACATAAACAGAGAACCAGAATGGAAGGCAAGAGAAGAGCAAGAACAATTGCTTAAATGAAAATTATGTAGAATAGTAATATTTAATGCTCCAGCAGAGACCCTAATCATGATACAATGTGCTAGTGTACAATAAAACTTGTTCTGCTATAATTCAAATTCAAGCAAGAAAAAAAAAGATGAGGGAAGAGAGATTTTCCTTCTCATAATTTTAAACATAAGGAAGTTCTGAAACCTTTTTTTCAAGGTCATGAGGAAACTCTGTGGCAAAGCAAAGGTTTGTATGAATACGTTTGGTGGTGTTCACAGCATGTGAAAAATGAGGCAGATCCGTGGCTGTCATACACCAGGTTACCTCCATGGGCTTTGAAGTATGAATTTGAATGACTTGTATTATTGGGGCCTTGCTGACAATGCACACCAGCGCTACTTTGCTGTAAAGCAGTTAACTGTATGATCATGAATGAGGGTGAGAATTTAAGCATTTTCTTTTGAAGGCAAGACTAATGTTTCAGCAGATAGCCAACGCCTTTGCAAATGGAAATGAAGCAAAGCTGTGCCCAGCCTGAGGGAGATAAACCCACTAGGTGCAGTGATGCCTAACAGGTAGAGGGAGCGCGGCACAGACACACAGCCTGGCACAGCGGGAAAAGTCTGATGCAGAGACAGTTTTTGTATTATAACTTGGGGAGAACAACTGGATGAGCCTTTGAAATGGATCAGGGATCAAGATACACGGTGGCCAGGTCTGTGATTAAAAACATTTCTTGAACATCTTCTGAAACTGACTCAAACATGAGTCTGCACCAGACCCAGCCCGCAAGCTCTTCAGAGGCCCATGCATGCCAAGAATGTCCTCTAGTCCTTGCCAGTGACCAGTTCTCCTGAAGGGAAAGAGCCAGAGTGGGACTCATGGTAGGTGAACAGCTAGAGGAATGTGAACTAAAGCATGGAAACATGCAGGGAGCCCCAGAGAGCTCCCTCAGGGCAAAGGGGTGGTTGATGCCACAGAGACTACAAAATAGACCAGCTTCTGCACCCTATCATCTTTCTGCACAGCCCAAAGAACAGCCCAGGATAAGCACTGAGCCTTCCACACCATCCTAGTGCTGGGGAAGCATTTGGACAATTTGGACCACCCACAGAAACGAGCATGGCTTGCAGGCTGACTAACCTCAGCTCTGTCCTCAGCAGCTGCAGACAGGATTTTCAGGTAATTCTTCTAGCATCTACAGCTGACAATCCTTGTCTGAGATTTTTGTCTCACTAGTACATATGTTTCAAAATAGTAAATGTCCAAGGCCCTGGTTTTATTACAAGAATAATTTTCTGCAAACCCCCAAACATGTACCATTTGATTCTTTAAGATAAACTTCCCTAAAAAATTTCTCCCCTCTCCCCATCAGGGCTTTATACTGCCTGCAGAAATTACACTAATTCCAATAAAGACAGACAGGAGTTTAGTGGAAAAGCAGTCATCATTCAGAACTCATCATTGGACAGGCTGGACTAGCATTTGTCTCCCTGTTCCTGTTCCCTCAATAGGTGATGCAAAAAGGCACAGATGCCAAATCATTTTAGCAGCTGACTAGAAAAAACAACAACAAAAGCCTTTGAAAATATGTTTGCTTGAAGGATTAAGAGAGGAAGATTATTCTAAGGATTAGAAGACAAATAGTAAGAAGTTTCAAACAATGTCACATACCTCAAGCTGCACGAGTCCAGGTATGGGGCCAGGGATTTTAAAACTTGTGGGAAATTTTACCCCCCTAGAGGTGTAATTAAACACAGCTGGAGAGCACACTTAAAAAGTGCCTGAAGGACTGCTCTTGGATGTATGAGTTTTGTCCATCTTGTTTACAACATGGAACTTGTCTAAGCACTTTCATGAAAGCACAACCAGGGATCACTCTGCTCCTCAGGCCCAGTTGGCACTCTTTGGTCTTCACAATGCGCCAGCTTGTAACTCCTCGAATTGCTGCTCTGTGCTCATCATGCTCTCACAACAACAATAGACACAAATAAGTTCCTTGCAATGGAAAAAAATTGTACAAAGAGCCAGTGTCCTTTTACTGATAGCTAGGCACTTGGCTAAAAAGGAAAGATTTTGTGCCATAAAGTAAAAAGAAAAAAAGCTGCCTGAAGTGTGTCACATATTATTTATTCCCCAGCTACATTCTCCACAAAGTTTTCCAAACACGTGGGACACAAGTCATACTATAGAAGACCCAAGTTTCAGCTCGCCACAGGACATAACTTCATGGAATATTCTTAAGTAAGTTGCACAGATCTGTATACAAAGTGCAATTTCAGCTCCTGACAATACTTTGCATTAGGGTGAGATACTAGTGAATAAGAATTTTGGTATCACTTTGGGAATTTACACAGATATACCACAGGTTTTTGGCTGTCAATGAACTTGTCAAAGACTGCTGTGGGACATGTTGTAATGAATGATCCTGGAGCACAGATGCACGTTGGCTCTATATTTAATATCTGAAAAGATCTGAGATATTGATTTTCATTACTATTATTATTTCTTATCATTATTTTACTTTATTTCAGTTATTAAACTCTTTTAATCTCATCTTACAGGTTTTATCTCTTTTCTGATTCTCCTCCCCATCCTGCTGGGGGCAGGGAGGGAAGGAAGTCAAAGAGCAGCTGCATGGTACTTACTACAACCTGGGTTTAAACCACAGCAGAAGCAAACAGCTGCACCTTACAGTAACAGAGGTCAAAAACTATCATCTCATCAACATTTGAAGGCTCATAAACCTGTGGCTCAAGGAAAGTTAGCTCAACTTATCTAACAACACTAAGGAGCTGCAAAACAAGTTTCTGCATGTCTTTGAGGAGTTCTTCTTCCAGGTAACAAAAGACAAAACAAATCGTTCTCAAAACCCCTCTACACCACAAACTACTTTGCTTGTGCTTCATCCTACACCTAGCAGACCCAATTCAGTCCCCATATTAGTGTACACAGTGCTCGGGGTCTTTGGTGATCTACCACATCCAGGATACCAGAAATTTGGAACATGCAACACAAATTAACCAAAAATTAATCATGTTGTTAATATATGGGCTCAAAATCTTCACAGCACTAACAGATCAAAATGAATTTTTGGTGTGATGATCAATTAGTGCACTTTCAGGTCAAGAAAACTGGGAAATCTACACATTTGGACAAATATTTAGTGGGGAATATACTCCTTTCTGTATGTGTGAGATGCTCCTATCAACGCTTCCAGTGTTCTCTAGAAGAAACCAGCAATTCATGTACCACCTCCACATCCCTAAGAGCACAATGACTGTTACCAATTAACACTGCTCCAAACTCCCTTGCCAAAAGAAAACCCAATTTACTATCTACTGGCCCAGCAGACAGGAGAACAAAGTAGCAGCTGGAGATGGCTCCTGCAAGACAAAAATCTCCTGGCAGGACCAACAAAGTATATGGATGGAGCCCAGGGCTTTTGAAATGAATTTCCATCCTTTCTTACCAAACCAGTCACAGGAATCATTTAGTTCCCTTGTGGTATTTCAATGTTATCTACAGATACTTATATAAAACTTTTTCCTTTTTCTTATAATTAATTTAGAGTAAGGTTGTCTCTAGCAAGCATATATATATACATATATATATGTATATCTGCTCTCTCTATATATACACATATAGATGTAAGCCATCAACAAGAATACATTTATCACTCCTAGGCTACCACTGAGCGGTTGTCATCAGGGCGAAATCAAAATCTACAAACAGGCACAATCCAAAAGAAAATCCTAAAAATTTATCACCCTAGGCTGTAATAAGCTGAGAATTCTCAGTGCAACTCAATGACTAAAACAGATTGGGGGAGACACCTGCTCTACCAGAAGCATGGACTGAATTGTACTTTCCGTGTATTATGGCAGCCTTTCAGTGGCACTTTCTGCTCAAGGGAATTAGGAGAGAGACCAATTAAAGCAAGTACAGAGTATGTACCAGGGGATATTTACTAATGGGACTAAACTGTCATTCTGCCATTAACTTATTGTAAGTAGATGATTTTATACACAATTTACACTCTCTCCTGGTCAATGAGATGCTGTAATTGCACCTAAACCCACTACTCCTGCAGGAGTAGGGTTTTCAAAATAAAGAATAGGTCTGTACACACATACACCTGTGTATACACATATATACACACAACTAACTTTATGTTGTGTGTATTATATAGTACATTATTTTAGAATGTATTGTACATACAATTATTATATACTACACCATCTGTATGCATTGCATAAAGTTTAAAATGAAAGATAGTATTCTAAATCAGAGGAAAAAACTTGTATGTAGTTGGTTAAAATATTAAAATATAGCAGCAAACACGAGCCTCTTAGTGACAATATTTTCTTCTTTTGCAAGATCTGGATTTCCTGTACCATGCTGCTTTAGAAACAATTTTTTTTTCTAACACTAAATCAGCATACAGGTTGCAGGGATAAACACATGCTCTAGCTGCTGCTAGACAAGCTCCAGAAGAACGTCAGACTGTGGGAAGTGTGTTGGGGCCACTGGCTCAGCATGATTCATTTGAAGCTGTTACTGAAGAGAGCTCAGCTCTGCCAGAGTTCACCTGCCCACAGTGCAAGATGAATACTTGATCCTGGGAGTAAACAGCTTTGGTTCATCTGGCATGAAAACTCAGAGCAAAGGAAAGCACAAAAAGACTGACAAAATCTTTGTTCTGCAAGATGAAATTTGAAACTATAGGCTTAATTGTGAATAATTTTCATTTGTATTTTTAAAACCAAGACTAGGCTGTCAAAAAAAAAAAAAAAAAAACAAAACAAAAAAACAGAGCTCAGTCTCATTTACCAAATAAAATAAATGAGTGCACAAGCACAGATTTCTTTCTCCACACAGCTAGTACACTCCCCTCTCATCCACATCCTGATAGGTGCCTGTTTTGACAGTGCTGTGCTGGAACAAAAAACAACTGCACACAAGGAAACAGGAGGACAATTCAGATAAACTCGTTCTTAGTTCTTCAGCCACTTCTCTTGAATCTTTGCCTAAAGGAGAAACTGCAACTGTTTTAAGGAAATGGTTCAAGAGAATAACTTAAAGGTCTGATCAAGGCTCAGGACTTGGGCTGTTATGTCAGGAAGCCAAGAGCAGCAGTGGAGTCTGATCCCTGCAATGAATAGAGCTGGATTCTCCACAAAGCTCAAAACCAGAGATAAACCACTTCGGAGTATTTTTACTATTAGGCATGTATTATGGGCAATTATTACAGAGGTGATATCCGTAATATCACCTGTCCAGAATCACTGACAGCCCCAAAAGATAATTAGAAGAGTCTGTGTTCATCACCCACCAATTATATTATATCCATCTTAATTCCCTCCTCCACTTTTAAGGAAGCACTTACTTAAAAACTCTAATAATAAAATTACAGAAAACAAAGAATCGTGCAAGTGTGGCAGCATATTGTTTAGGAAAACACCAGTTTGTACATCCTCACCCCTGAAAGACTCAAACTATTCACTGCTGTTGGAAACAACCTCAGCCATGACCTCCACGCAGGATTTGAACATCATAATGCCAGCAAGTAAAGAAATAATTACTTGCAGGCTTCTAATTTTGATTTATGTTTTGTAATGTAGCAGGAACAGGGTATGATTTAAGGGTGCCTGGCCAATGGAATTTCATATGGCATGCCTATTTCTTACAACAGCTTTTACCAAGTTGTAAAACTGAAATAATTAATTTAAACCCTTAAAATATCGACACAATGTATTTATTACCAAGTCTTAAAAATAATTGGATCATTATCATTAAAAGCTCCTTAACTGACTGCAACTTGAAAGTACTTGCAATGGTGGAGATACGATGTATAAAATGAGCATGTTTTTTTATCTTGTTTTTAATCTAATTTTTAATGCTATGTGATCTAAACAACCAAGACATCAAAGACTAGCATTTTCTAACAGGTTTTTGGATTTTAATTTTTTCAGTTAAATGACATCCATTTTCTTTTCATGCACTTTCCTCTTTGTCTCATGCCTTTCAATTTTCCCATTTATTTTAAATCACATTAAACCTACAGCAAAGAACAGACATGCAATTCTAAATGCCTGGGTCCATGAGTCTCACAGTGGCAGCCCCCAGTTGAGAGCAGCCAGCACCACCTGTCTCAGAGGTCACTTTATTTCCTTTTCAAATAATCATCAGCTTCACAGCACAGGCAAATGAGTCAACATATCCTCTAATTATCAGTAATCCAAAGATGACTTGAAGAGAAAATGAATGACAGCTCTGATGCACCAACTCTCTGCTGCTGATGTTGTCGTGATTTCCACTGCTTAACAGAGCTGTCCCTGACCATGTGAGGGCACACCAGACTATGACACTGCCCCATACTAATGTACATCCTTTAAACCACAAGGTGGTTTAGAGATGACTTGCTTCTCTCCTGCTCTGTGTGAAAGCAGCTTCCTGGTGCCACAGAGGCTCCTTGGCGAGCACTGCTGGCTGGCTCTGCTTCCCGAGGCACTGCAGCACTCATTCCTTCAGCTCCAGCCATACGTGCAAACTCCCTCTGCAGTCACATTAGGTCATCTCTCGGTTTCTTCTCCACTGCCAGTTGTTTGATGCTACATGAGCTGCTGAGAGTAAGGTTTAACGCTGTTTTGCTTGCTGAGACACCTGGAAGCCAAAAGAGGGGGTAGCAGCAATCCACATGTGAAGGGCTGAGGGAGAAGGGGTTCCTGCCCCTTTGTGGAAGTGCAGAAAACTGCTGGCCAAAGGTAGGAAAAACAGAGAGGCCTCAATGTTTTGGAGGAGACTAAGCAGTACTGCAGGTAATGTGAAATCTTGATTGAAGGAAGAATGGAGAGATCTCTCCTCAGTCAAATCTTTCCAAGTCATCCACATCACAGCTTGGGAGACACAGGAATGCTGTGGACTATGTCCTATGGTCAGACATAGTCCCAGTCATCTGTTGACATAGAGGTCAACAGCTCATAGAGGGTTAAACTCACAGGCTGCAGGGGGAAAAAGAGATCTGAATAGTTCAACACCTTGAACACTTTCAGCACTGAGAAGCACTGGGTTACAGAGCATCTTCACCCCATGACAATGTGTGCACACATCCTCTTTTTTCTCCCATTCTCCTTATGCTTGCACAATTATTTATTTAAGATGTGAGTTGTCCAGAGGAAGGACCATCTGCTTTCTCACCTCACAGCTACTCTTCCATTATCAAAAAACTTAACCAAACTCTGTCTTTACTGTAAAGCACATGTGATATAGATACATGGGTCACTTAATGGTATTTTTTTCTGTGGTGAAATTCAGTGGTTGGTGTTTATTACAGGTAGCAACAAAAGACCTTGTCCTATATCCTGCTGGAGTGCTGTTGTCCTGTTATTTTCTTCTTTGTTTTTTCTATTTTGTTTATTTGTTTGCTTCCTTTTCCTCCAGAGATAAGGTTAGAGCATGGTGCATCCTAGTTTCAGTCTGTTAAGACTGAATGACCACAGCCGTGCAACGCAGCCAAATCAGACTGGGGACCCAAAGAGCTCAGCTGCTGTATCTGGATATCTATATCCAGACAAGGCAGTCTTTCCTTGCAGTTTTGCTAAATAAAATCTGCAAAATTATTGGAATGGCAATTTGAATTTTTCTGTTCTGCACAACTGCAAACAGCAGAAGCCCATAGGAAACATTTATAAGAGTGCCCACAAATCAACACCTGCACTGTCTATTCTGAAAACATAGGCAGGCAATGACCTGAATGTAACCTGGCTATGGTCCAAACCAGTCAGTCTGAAAGCTGGCAATTAAAATCACACTAACCTAAGAAAATTACCTGAGAAACACTACACCTTCATTCAGATGTAAGCCCTTATCTAAGAATGACTCTCATACGTTTTTTTTTTTCCAAAGGAACCAGGCAACATGGCAGTATTGATGGCACTAATAAATGCCTGAGTACACATATTCTTAATAAATGGTTTGAATGTGGAAGTGGAAAGTTCCCCATTTAATCAGACATGTACACCTTCTTTGTGGTTTAATAAAAGTAATTAAAGAACTGAAGTCAGGGTTAAACAAACAAGCTTATTAAACTGGAACAAGCATGTTTGTGAATAATAATTACTTTTAAAGGTGTCTTGAAGGTTTCTTGATTCCTTCACTGGCTGAGCTTCAAGATCAATGATTGACACCATTCTCTATTATTTCAATACTTTCAAACTTCATGTTTGCACAGAATTATCAGTATAATGTACTGGATTGTTTTGGTCACGAGTAATAATAATGATCGGATTTTTTCCTCACCACAGTCAATGCACATCCTTCAGTGCTATCCAAATCCCCTATGTTTTGTGGCTATAAAAGATGATGTCAGGGTGAGAAAACACCCTCTGTATAGGATAGGAATTGACAGCTTAAGTAATGACAGTGTGGGGACAATGACATTAAGAACCATATAAATGAAAATAACAATATACTCTTTATGAGAAACAAGCATTTAGACTGTATGCTGGTTAAAGCAGGGATTTACTTTTTATTCTCCATACAAATGCTCATGGATTTAGAAACTGTAGTGCTGTTGCAAGCATAACCCAGCTGTAAATGCAGTGAAAGTTTCCGCAAGACTAGAAGCTTCTCTAAGCAAGAGACATCTCTGATCATGTGGTGTGAGGAAGAAGGCATCAAGATGCTGAGACACATTGCTTGATCTGGTCAAGAAACCTGTGCTAGAAATCCTTTCTGAGTTATGCAAGTAAACATAAAACCACCCAGGAGCAGCTGAGAGGGAGTCATTTTATCCAAGCAACGAATTCACTACCATTGCCAAAAAAGTCACATGAGCTACAGGTGCCACCAGACATCAGAAATGCTCATTTCAGAACTTCCTGTTTGACACAGATGGCATGTCCTTAAAATGAAAGAGGAAGAAAAAGCCAGTAATTCCCCAAATCTGAAATATTTTCTTCTAGCCAATTCCAGCTTTGATGTCTACAAGCAGAATTGGGCATCATGGCCTTCCCTCAAACAACACAGCATAGGGATATTGTGGACTCATACTGGATGAGATGCCCTTGGGTCTCTCATGCTCAAGATGCTTGACGTAGACACGGAAAATCTGGGAGTCCCTTAAGTACCTACCACAGAATTTGCATATGATATTGACCTTAGAACAAAGGGAGATGTTCTCCTCTTTCCTACACTCTCTTGTGATTTTTGTACTTGCAAAAGACGAAACTGTATCTTACCACCTGCAGAATGGAAAACTTCTGCCAACAAAGAAAAGCATCACGTCTGTTCACCCAGAAAAAAACCCAAAAACTCAGAAGTGAAATCATTCAATCTTTCCTTAAGTTCCTCTGCTGTTCACAGTTAGTTTTAAGGTCATGAAAAATCTACTATGACTAAAGGCAGTAACTAGAAATTTTAAAAAAATCAAATCACCAACAAAAATGCCCAATAAATTTTCTTGAATACTCCAGTGCCTCTACAGACTACAGACCTTTACCATCACATTCCCTTTCTTTCTAATTAACATTTAGCTCTGCAAAATGCTACGTTTCATACATTAAAAATAATAATAATAATAAAATAATTTCCTGCCAAAGCAACAGAAATGTGGTTTGATGAAAGCCACGCTGTATAACACGCTGTATAACACAATCTCAATAACCTCATCAGTATAATGGCTGCTCAGCTTCTATGATGCTGGAAAGAAAATTTTAAGATGGTGATGGACGACTTCTTTGAAGATGATTAAAACAATCATTTCAATGACATCTGGTGCAGGACAGATTTAGGGAAGACAGAGACACAAGCACCACACAGTTTGTGCCTATCTGTCTTGCAGGGTTATGGCCAGCCCAGCAGATGCAGGCTGGGTCTGTGTAGAATACATGGCCACCACAGCTCTGCTTTCCATGCTTCCCACTCCCTAATTCTTCACTGGACAAACATTTGGACTTGACCCTGTGGCTGAATATATTCTTCTCCTCCAAACACAGATAATAAGATACATCAGACTACAATAAAAATACTTCTTGCCTATGTGGATACAATATTTTTCTTGAGTATGTGTCTCTAATTCACCTCTCCCATCTTCTTTGACTCCTTCTCCTCTCTTTCTTCCTCTTCATTCTTCTCTCTCATTTTTTCCTCATTCCCATACCTTCCATCTCCTTTCCTTAAGTCACTTAAGTGATATTTGAACTGAGATGTTAGCAGAACTAAAGACCAGCTTAGATGACCAAGAAATATCCTCACCAGACAAGTGCACCAGAACAAATTTATCAGGAAAGGAGAAAATACTACTCTGTTCCACATCCCAGACTTTTTCTGAGCTATATTCCAAACAAATGAACAAAATGCTTTTTGTCTAAATATTTCACATTTCAATGGTGATATCAGAAGTGCCCACATTTTCAGTGCAACACCAGAAGAGAGGAGTTTACTGTCTTTTCAAGTCTGCATGTATACAAGGACATAATAAGGGCTAGCACACCCTTGTTTGAAATTATTCTAAACAGAGATGGGGAAAAGAAAAAAAAAAAGTACTCTTTCCCTCCCTTACTACAGATTTTCAAACCTCCTCGTATCAGCGTGTTCCTGGGATACAATAATATTTTGTATCCTTTTATCATTCCAGTGCACATAATCTTTATCACAGTTTGGCACGGCTCTGCTCCGTGCCTCTGCAAATAGGCATAGCTCATACCAGTGGGAAAGCGACAGAATCGCAGATGCAAACCTCATAGCTACAGACCTATCTCAGTCCCACCAGTGGTCTCAAAGCTGACAGAATAAATACACAGACTGCACACCTGTTTCTGGTTAAACAAAGAAAATTGGATTTTTATCACTTTCACCGCCACCTTCTACATAGCACTGTTTTGTCAAGAGCCACTAATAAAAGAGATTAGCAGCAGATAAAGAACATACAGTTTTGAATTCACAGATATATCTAAAACATTTTCCAGTCAGAATTACATTATATTCTTTTCAGAGCTGAAATAGGATTACAAAGCATGGAATTGAATGTCTTAAAATATATATCTAGGTTATTGCCTAAGACTGAGAAGCTTCATTAATAAAGATGTCTCTAAAGATTTTGGGTTTGTGCAGTCTTGGTGAAGGTTTAAATATAGTGACAGTACATGCCAGTAATCTATATTCCTTTCAGCTGGCATTTTGAATGGATGCCCTAGGAAAGAACAGATGGATTTAGGAGTTCATAGCCCAAGATATAAACCAAGAGGAGTTAACACGTAATTTCCTTTTCCATCCATGTCTCATATGCACATGACCAGTGACGTGGTACTTGGCCCACCAAGATTCTTCCCCAACACTAGTTCTGTGTGTTACAGAGGCACTGTGCAGCTGAACTGCACTGGAGATGGCTGGGTTCACTACATACTGTGCTTGTGAAGGTCTGTATAAACAAAACAGACAATGCTAGCTGTAAGATGATGCAGCTGGAAGACCTGGAGGTCTTTGTGAAACACCCACCAAACTGCTCAGTGGTGCAAGAAGAATGGAAGAAACTTCTGAAAAACTGAAGAGAAGTTCTGAACAAACATACAGCTTTGAACTGAGACCAGTAAAAGACTGTGCTAAAAAAAAAAAATTACGGGATGAAAACACAAATCCCAAGAGCAGAGCAGTAGAGCAAGCTCTCCCCATAAAACTGGAGAGACAAACTCTTTTCCAGAGTCACATACAAGGCTACCCCGGGCAAGGCAGCTGCCAGCAGACACCTCCTTCCCATGCAGCCAAGGAATCAGAGCTGACCAAATAACGTGGTAGCCACATCACTTCTTTGTGCACACAAACTGCAGGAAACTTGTGTGCCTCAAGCATACTCACCAGATGGGATAATTAGGCTCAGACAGATCACTGACCTTCCTAATAAAAATAACCCAGAAATAGAGGTCGACTGAAGAAATCTGTGTCATGTTACCAAACTCCTAAGCAGTCCATGGAAAGCCATCTATACTGATTCACCCAGCAGCTTGGTGTTCCTACAGGTGCATCTTGTGAGTGCACAAATCACTTGGTTTGGGGCATTCTTAAGTATTTCTTGAATTTTCTTTATGGAAAACAGGCACTGAGATTTCACTGCTGGAAACTACTCAGTTGTCTTTCTATGAAAATGATGAAAGCACATATATATGCATTTATGCTAAGCTATTCTCTCTGTAATTATCACTGAGGCTGGTTTCTCACACTAAAACAATTTTGGCAAAGTCAAGTCTTTCAAACATCACAAAATGCAAATGTCATTTAACCTTCTATAAATGGAAGGCTGGCACCCATTTAAACAACATAATTTTATCTGCAATTAAAAACGTAAATATAATCAAATAATCTGATGCTTGAAAATAAATTCATTATTTTAGAGTTTCAAAGGCCATAGGAGACACCACGCTCTCTCTGAAACCAGGGAGGTTTCCATCCTTTCCCCATCAATTCTATTTTTCCTTCCTTGGTGTGTTCCACAATGTTTAAACACATGTTGATGAATAACCACATTCACACAAGGCTACTCTGTTATTTTCCAGGCGTTGCCATGTCATATAATTCTCTTCCATGTCCTAAACCAGAAAGGATTAGACACAGTGCCAATTATTGCTAAGCACAATCTGCTACGAACAAAGCACGCACCACAAGCCCAAAGACAAGCAATTTTGCAAGTTCACAGGCAGAAGATAACTGCAATTCCTCAAGAGGCTCATCACTCCCATGGAGATTAGGCCTGGCTCAGTGAGCTGCAGCAACTGGCAGCGTCTTTTCTTGTACACCCATGGCCCAGCATTCTCAGGCAGCCAAATATTTAATGTACCCAGAAGCTTTCTATGAACACAGCCCACAGACACGTTGCATACCCCAACACAGACAGGCAGCTCCACTTGGCCATGCACTGGATGCCCTGGCATGGATGGATCCATCTTGCTATTTGAGACTTAGATCTATGCATATATTGTTTCTACAAGGAAAAAACTAGGCATCAAGGGCTAGTCCACATTTTGTTAAAACACATCTATTCCAAAACTCAAACTAACTAAATACACTAATTCAACTCAGAGCAATATCTACCTTTCACAAGCAGTGCTTCTTTAGCTGGAGTATTCAGAGGAGATTGAAGGGACCTACAGCAAAGTTAAAGGGTTTGGTGAAAAGTTTTAGGTCTCTGATTCCACACAAGATGCACTTACAGACATGAAAACCACTTCCTATACATCCAGCGGCTGTCCTGCAAAAAAACAGTGATTCACAACAGAATTGTAACAGTGTCTGTACATCTACAGATACTGTATCATGTACACAACTTCTGATCCCAACCTCTGACTGAAAATTATGTTAACAGCTATTCAATTCGAACTCTGCTAAAAAACCTAACCCACAAATTTGAGACAGAACACATATTTTTAATTATAAAGTAGGCAAATAAGCAGGGAGGGGAAAAGAAAAGATAATAAGTCAATTTATCTTGTTACTTACCTCAAAAGCAGCAGTCACTCCATCGAAACAAGAGATAACAAGAATGTATGAAATTACTCAAACCAACTATTTAAGCTCCATATTTTACTCATTTTCTGCAAGTCCCACCTGTGTCACAACCACCCACAGCCTGAATCTACAGGCAATTCACTACATGGTAAGAAGAGATCTGATCTCAAAATTACTTTAATGCTGTCCTCTAGTGACAACTGATGGGAATTTACCTTTCTATGGGCCTGCCCATTTGGGAATGCATCTTTGGGCTTCTCTGTAATTACAGAGCTTGCTCCAATTCACAGCTACCCCCACTGCAAGGAGTGTGCAGCCAAGGAGAGACCCTGAACTCCCACTTATTACAGTCACAGGTGAATTAAGGGTGATTCACCACAGTCTGTAGAAATGTTATGATTAAATCCAAACCTCTGTTTTCACTTATTAAAAGAGGAAAAGGCAACGAAATACAAACGCTAGATTTTGAACCTTGTAACTGTAACAAAGGCATTACAGTATCAGCTACACACAAATAATGACAGACGACTGCCCAGATCTTCAGGCAGACAGCCAAAACGTCATCTTTCATCTCTGGATCCATAATAACAAGGCAATCTTTTGCCCTCTAGTGCTCTATAGCAAAAGTAGCCCTGCAGCTTGAGGAACACTCCTGCAGCTTCCTCTGCAAATCAAGGGTGTGATGGGCCCTTGGGGTAGGCATTTCCCCCACACATCCATTGCAACATAGTCCAGATGGAAGGATACCCAGGTTACAGCAAGTCACCAACCACCTGGCATGAAAGCAGGAAGGAAACGACAGCGGCTGCTCCAGAATGCAGCCTCAAATGCTTCCAATGATGGAGCAGCAACAACATCCACATCATAAAATATTTCTTCCTTACACTGAGTCTCAGTCTATCTTCTTTTAGTTTAAAACCTCTTGTCCTATCGCAAGAGCCCCAATTAAAAAGTTCGTTCCAATCTCTGGGAGGCAAAGTAAAAGGGTGATGGCCATGGACCACTGTAGGCAACTGCTTCAAGAAGGTTTTCCCTTCAAAGTGGGAAATGTTTTCATCAAGTATGGTGATGATGACTCTTGTAGCACGTGTTTGTGTATATATACCTGTGTATACACACACACATTGAATGAACATGCTTAGCCAGGAGGCTGGCAATCTGCCGGCTGGATCTCAGAGGGTGAGAACCCCCTTTGGAGCTGATCCCAGCTCAGGGTAAATATAAGTGGGTTTTGTGTTATCTGAATCTGTAACATTCTGTTTTGCATTGTCCAGATGTTGTAACCCGTGTATATCATTTACATGGACATGACTGGCATCAGGGTGGATTTTCACATTCTGTCAACTGTCCACCCCAAATATTTCTCTCTGGTAGAGTCCTCAAAACTAGAGTTGAGAAAACTTCTGCCTTCCTGAAATCTTGCTTAAAGACTGCAAAAGTTTCCAGACAGGGATTTTTACAGAAGCATCTCCTGGTGCACAGCCATGGCCAGGTGACAGCACAGACAGCAGCACAGTCAGGGAGAGAGCCCCAGGGCCCTGGGGAAGCGTGCACCACAACAGAACGTGGAGCCAAAAACTAATCAGTCATACCTAGGTACAAACACAAACCCATGTATTTCAAGATAATTGACTTGACTCTTCAGTCATTTTGACTGGAAAGAATCAGCTGTCACAACAGACTTAACTTCAGAAGGCTGAAGATTAAACACTCAGCTGATGTGAAATTAAAAAGTTCTCTCACACTGACAAATACATCACCTTCTCATAACGAAGACCACACAGTGGTTAAAACATCCCTGCTGAACAAGCTGCCGGCAAGAAAATCCAAGGAAGTGTTTATTTTGCAGCACCACAGGCACATAAACAGCACACTTGAGAAACACCTGCTAGCCAGCAAGCCAGGCATTCTTTGGCAGCAAACCTGGATCTTCCTTCCCCCAACACTTGGACTTGATGATTCTTCCAATGTCTTAGCAGCTTATCTAATCACAGCAAAACACAGCAGTCACGTGAGAAGGAAAACATACCTTATTTAAACACACTGAAATCAAACCCCAACTTGCAGATTTAATGTCTAGGCTACAAACTAGGTAAATGAAGCCTCTTTGTGTATGCCAGCCGCACATAGGAGTGCTTAAAATGTACATATATAATTAGACCTAGTTATCTAAGGGGGTTGGCAGGGAGGAGTGGAGGGGAGAGAGAAAAAAGGGGCAGGGGCTTAATAATGGATACAGAATTGCCTCTAAGTTGTCATAATCACGCCTAGCTTGAACATCAGCATAAAGTGGTCTTAAAAACAATCATTTGCTCATGCTAGTGGCTGTCAAAGCTCCATCTAATCCATTCATTAACAAAATATCAGGTTAGCAAGCTGCCATGGCCTTCTGATAATTAGTTTTCATTGTGGGGTGGCAAATTCTGTATTACATTGACATAATAACTCCATAAACTGCTGTAATTTATTTGCTTCTGAGTCTTTTTTTTCCCATTAGTTCTTCAGCAGATTGTATTAAACATGCACAAACTATAAATACAGAGAGTCCTTTGACCAATCTCGGACGTCTTAGACAGCACAGATCGCTATTACACAAGCAGCTCATGACTAAAGACTTGCCTTTAGGTCATTTAAAGAAAGGCTGATAGAATAGCTGAGAGCAGATCATGCCAAAAAGGCATCCTCATTAGGTCTCATCTCCATCAGCTACAAGCACTGAGGAAGGTGCTGTTGTGGCCCAGCACACAACACAACGACTGAGCAATGCTTGTGCAGGAAAAGGACTGCTGCTGTTTTAACATCTCTTCATTAGGCCTGTCTTCTTGCCTCCACAAGAAAATACCTGTCCAGGATGGGTTTGGCTGGGCTAAAGTCAAAATAGCCCAATCCCTTTTCTGCAATGTAATTTTAAAAGAAGCAGTTCACAAAGGGAATTGTAAGATGTGGACAGTAGAAAACAATGTTATATTTCTCCTCATGTGAAACCGAGCAGGTTTCTGGGAGGCTCTACAGCGTGCCACCCCAGCCAGTTTTATGGTAGCTAGGTTAAGGTACTTTATTCTATCTATCAAAGACATGATCTTTATTCTAATCCTAGGAAACTGTCTACCAGCACTATCTTCTGCAGTGAGTTCATGGGTTAATTATGTGCTGCTTTAAAGACATCATGTAAGATGTCTTTTGATTTTCTTGCTTCTCCCTTGACTTGTGAGCACAGGGAAGTTTTTCATTGGTACTATCCCTTTCCCCTGGTACCACACTTTATCACATGATTTTTAATTCATCCACTATCACTGCTAGAGGCCTCATCTGTTCTCACAGGGGAATATTCAGGAGAATTTCTTGCTGTTCTTCTCTGTACTTCTGCAACCTCTTCTTGCTGAGTGCTCAGCAAACATGGAAGATTATACAAACCAGGTGGGAGGAACCAAGTAATAGCGTACTTCTATTAAATGCAAGCCTTTCTTAAAGAAGCCTGACAGATGTTTACAAGCAGTATTTCACACTGATATATAAATAAAACCACTTGTCAGAAATCTTAACAAAAGGTCATCAAAATACCTAAGCAATTTCTTTCACTACTTAACATATGGTTTCGCTAAATTTCACTTACCATTGTGCTGCCTTGTTGTTTGGCTTCATGAGATATTATTAATGGTCGCTACTCCTTCCTTTTCTGTCTTTAACTCGTTATTTGCACATCTTCCCCACTACTGTCCAGCTTAACCAGTGTTTTCCCTTTTGAATTCAAAATGTTCAAGAAGGTCTGACACCGTATTAGCAAAAAGGAATGGGAACTTCTTTGGAGCATAACAAGTTACTTTTTCTGTAAAAAGCAATTAACATCACACTTCAGTGAAACTACCTCTGAGAAAGGAGATAACACTGCAAGTATTTGAAACACAGGAGCCCCTAAAGCAATTGTTTGGATATGGATCTTCTTTATTCAAAGCTATTCACCAAACAGTATTGTGAATCCTGTTTACAATGCATCGCTTGCTCTTTTCTTCTTGCCACTGCTCCATCTGATCAATTCCACTTGAAAAGAAAAAAAAAACCAATTAAATAACATGTTGGGTGAGCACACAGTGAAGATACAGTTATGTTTTCCACAGGTAATAAAGAGTGTGTGACTGGCTCACAAAGGTGGTCGGTAACCAGTGTGCAATAGCAAGAGGAAATGATGCAGGAGAAAAAAACACTCATCATCTACAAGACTGTAAAGTAAGTAGAAATTATGCATGTAGTTTTATAATGGGCCTATCCAAGGGCTAGCAGCACAGAAATAACCAAACAGACCTGAAGACTCAGCAAAAAAACAGGGCATTTACAAGAAAGTGATGTTTACCACTAGGAAGTCATTCCTCTAAAGAAAATTTAACAAGCACTAGTGTAGGCAGCAAGAAAAAAAAATTACAGTTACCCTAAATGAAAATAGCAATCAAAGTTTTTGATTGCCTATCAGCTTTGAAATGCTAATCATTATGGTAACTGTGTTGGTGAAGGTAAGGAATTACTTAAAGTGTGTTATTTTCTTTTTTTAGGTTTGGTTGTTTTTTTTTTTTTTTTTTTTTTTTTAATCACTGCTGCTCTACAGCTGCACACGCTCAAGGAAACAAAACTATATGGATAATTACCCCTGTGGAAGCAATCCAAAGGTTCACAAAGTAAAAGCTCCTTCCACCTTAAAGATCAAGGTTTTAAATTAGGAAAGTACTTAAGTTTCCAGCTGATAAAGATGTTTGACCTGCTGGGTAAAGGTAATCGCCAGGGACTTAATTCAGGACTTTGACAGCAGCAGCACAGGGGGGATCCCCAGTGCAGTAGTTTGAAACAGTAAGATGCTACTTAGAGCAACAAGAAAAACAAGCACTCTGATTTTACAAATATTAATAAAAAATAAGAGATGATTTTAGCTTTTTCCAAAAGAACTCATCATCCCATCTCCTTCATAATCCTTTTTCCAAACACTGGCAGAGGTGTCCCAGCCAGCCCCATGTCAAGTTCATGTCAGGAAAGGAAAAATGTTTTCCTGCTGTTGGTAAGATTTTGACTTCATTTACAAATACAGTTCCAGCGGGACTAGAAGAAAACTTCTGAGATGCTTATGGAAAGACCTTCAACAAACTCAAAAGAAAGAGGCATTATGTCGAGTTAAGACAAAGCTGGCATTAGCAATTCTGCACTGCGTGGAAAGGCCATCGAGATTGCAACGCTCAACCACAGAAAAGCACAGTGGTAAGGAAATGAAATCTAATGAAATCAGCTAATTCCCTGTTTCCATCAAACAGTAAGTCACTTGGATCAATTCACATCCTTGATGCCTAAATCTCAAGTTCCTATGAAGAAAAAAAAAAAAAAAAGGCAGAGAAAATTACACTGCACTTAGAACTATAGGAGATTTTGATTATATCATTAATCATCAGAGGGCAAGTGTTCTTACATGGGAGAGATATACCAACATACCACAGCACTATAATATAAGTTTCCATTTCCCCTCAAATTCAAGCAAACTCTTGGATCCCTCATCGAACATAATGAAATGGCAATGAAAAAACGTAAAAGAACATAAAGCAAAATGCACAAGGTGTGTATCTTTCTTCATTGCTCCTGTTGATCACACCACAAAATGCTAATCAGCCACGTAGACCTATTACTGTAGCACCTAGCTAGTAAACAGCTTCTATTTACAAACAGGATTATCTGCAAAGAACACAACTAAGAGCTCAGATGGACAGTACAGTAGCTCAGCTGACACTGGATAATGAATTAACCTATGGTAACTCAGCCTGGACCAGTACAGGGTTTCAGAATCTAAGAACTCACAATTTAATCAAATAGTGAAGTGTTCTATTCATAGGGAATATTACACCAAGGATGTAGCATACAGCAAGATGAATGTGAGTATTTTAGACCTTGGAAGCCTACATGCCCCCCCAAATGTTTGCCACAATTTCAGCTGGTGACACATACAAAATTAAAACAGATGCCCAATAGCAGAATGGGAAAGCAAAATAAGCACTGGGAATATTTTCTCTAATGAAAAGCATATAAAGAAATACAGGATGTAGGAGACAAGGCAACTCCCTTAATGTTTGTTTTCTTTGAACAGCAAAGAACTAAGCCTGGGGGCAGTGTATGGAGCAGGGGGAGCCCACAAAGTGACATCTGGGATCTATTTTTCTCTTTTTACATCTTACCTATCTCCACATGTGTGGGAACAAAACTGCAATATAAACTCAGAAAATTCTTACATGAAGAACTTAAAAATACAAAACAAAGCAAACAAAACCCCAAAGCAATTGACAACTTCATTTTGGGGAGCATGGGCTAGCTGTTCTGCTAGAAACCAAGCAAATGCCCAAATCTGGCTCTATGTAACAGAGGAAGTGTCAGGAAAGACAAATCAAGCAATAGCACACTGTTTACTCCAACACTCTGATGAGTACTGGCACGAAGGCACTTTCCTGTCTGAACCCTAACCAGCACCCAGAACTGCACAGGATGGCAGACAGATGAAACTGATGTGACAAGCACTGTAAGGTATATCAGATACACAGAAGTTGCTAGAAGGTTTTCTCCTCCTATCCCAGGATTTCACTGTCTGTTCTTTTCCTGCCAGCACAGTAAGCATGTTCATTTTTCTGCTCCTGAGGCTGACACAAAACACACTTTAAGAAGCCAAGTAGCTGTGACACATGGAAGTTCTGACCACCATGAGGAACTGGCAGCTTTTTTCCTACACTCAGCTGGGACCATCACCACTAAACAACAGTTTGGGACACATTACCATTGGCTTTTGCTTTGACTTACAGTAAAATTATAACTCCTGCAAGCACCTGCCACGAAAGTGGACTGATACAGCAGAATTTAGCTTTGATATACGACTTAAGCCTCCAGTATCAAGTAAGAAGCAAAAAATTGAATGCTCTTCAGGCTCACTGTATCAGCCTGTAATGAAAAACTATTGCAAAGTGAGTTCTGAAAACTTTATAGGATACACTGCTTTTGTAGTTTAATAGGCTCTTCTACATCCTTCTACTTAAGTGTAGAGTACCCCATTAAATACCAAGGTCAGTATAATTTCTAATTTTCCTCATGTGTCTGAGCAAAGTGATGGGACATTATATACTCAGGGGCAGTTACAGCTGCCTCTTGATAGCAGAACTCTCGACTGAGAGCATTTTGGCCCCTGCAAAGAAAAAAACCCACACACAACATTTATTTGCAATAAATACACACGATATAAACTGATTTATCCTTGTAACTGATCTAGGCTCAGTATAACTGGATACTTTTTGCCATATTTTCAGACAGATCCTTTCCATGCTCTGATGGGTTTCTATACTTAGGAAAATATGTATCCCCTGGAAGTCAATGTAACTGCATGCTAAATAAACACCCTTGGAGGAAATAACAGCACCTACCACTACTTAGCCAGCTGAACTCGAGGAATGCCAACAGTGGATCATTCACAGGGATGTGAGCTGGAAACAACAAGGCCTGTGTGGTTCTGGTATAAGGTTTTGCTCAGCCCACTTTGCAGCACTAATCCACGTACATTTAAACAGCTTTGGATGTAAAAAATGGCACAAGATTAAAATTCTGTAATTTCTGCACAGGAAGCACAGGTGGCCTAAGCAGCCACCAACTTTCCCACAGTAGAGAGAGAAAGAGAGCAGAGAGATGAAAGAAATTTAAAAGAATTTCTTGAATTAAGACAATACAGACCAAACTTCCTCTCAACTTCATCAACACCAGAAACCAAGAATAAAAACTACTGCAACTAGTTTACCAACTTCACCTATCAATTTGGAAGCCACTTTAAACACCCAATGCTGACTAAAAGAAGCAGGACTGTTGTTTTCAATACATCTGCCAAAATACCTGCTACAGTTTTTCAACCTACCTGCATAATCTCTAGGCAATTTTAACCAGATACAGCTGTTCATACAACTTGAATGGTGTTTTTCTCCCTGAAATATTCATTCCCCCTAGAACATTAATATTCCTTGGTTAAGAGTCCCATATTATAAACCATTTTGTGAAATACAGTCTATTGAAGTGAAGTCCATGCAGAAGTTTTTTGCTAAGCGACTCACGCACACAGAAACGTGGAGCAAATGTTACCTTGCATACACAAGCATTCAAATGCCTCAAGTAAACACATTAGAAGGGAACAAATCACATTGATGCATACTGTGTGGGTGGAACTGGGATTAGTTTGAAATGATTGCTTGTTCATTAGGTTATTACTTTTTAATGTACATTCCATTTTTTAAATAAATGAAATATTGTTTCAATCTTATCGACTAGAATTTACAATCATTTTATAGTACCTATATTTCACATCTAGAAGAGGCAACCACGACCACTTGATTTGATCCCCTCTTTATAATAAAGACTTAAGAAATCACTGTCAGGCTTTAAAACTTCTGGATCTCATTTGCTATATATAAATTAGCTGCCCAAACATGACTGAAAAAGGTATTTAAAGTGACAATAGAAAGAGAAAGAGAGGACAATCAAAGGCACTGATCACTTAAATTTTACAGCAGTTACATTCCTGATGTTTGCAATAGTCCTGCCTTGACCTCTACTTGGACACCAGCATGACAATACTTTCTTCATTGCTGAAATTAAGGCATTTATGGTCAAGGTCCTATCATATTTTATTTAAACACAATGCAGAAGGACATTATATTTTACAGGTCAGATTCACCATGGTCCTTGAGCAAGGCTGGCGCTGCAGGGCAGAGCAAACAGCCAGCTCACGTGAGAGCTGCTAATGTGCAACTTCTCTTCATGGGCTCAGAATAAACATCCTCATCCTTCTTACAGCCAGACAGGTCCCTCAGCTCAACACAACGTCTCTCCACCTGGATCTGAGAAGGATGACAGGGGCAACAGTACTGCATCAACCAACACCATTGCTTAACAGATCTGAGGCCCAAGGTGAGACAAGTCCTGTTCTACCAACAGTGGCAAAAGGAGACAGCAGCTCTGCCAGCTGTTACCAGGGTTTTGCTCCCTTGAGAGCTCCTTCTCTCAGATGCAGCTCCCCACTTGCCATTCAGAAGCACTTTCAAGTTACCTTGGGCCTAAACACTGGACATATACAGAAAGGTACTAAAGCAAGTTGCAGTGAGTCAACCTCACAGCACAGGGATACAAAACCATCACCACACGCTCTCCCTGGCCACAGCACGTTACACCTGCACCTCATTAGCAGCAATCGTTTCAACCAAATGATGCATGTATCTCAACCATAACTATGAACACAAATATCGAATAAGGACCTGACTCATTCCACCTAAGGCACCTGAAATGACTGCAATCAGTAAAGCCTCCCTATTGCACAGCCAGTAAGAATAGACATCTCCTGCAAGTGTTACAGCCCTGAGAACATACTTGATCCTCCAGGCATCAGTGTTTTTGATTGTACAGTTATGAGCCTTTGCTGAAAGGAGAATCTCAGCTCTCCCTGCTGTAGACAGAGAAACAACACTGACACACAGATGAATGCTAGGAAGGCAACAGGATCCTCTTCCTTTTATCTGGGGCAATCTTTCAGCCATATAATGAAATCAAAATCTCTTGGGGACCTTAGATCAAAATGGTTTTTGGTCTAGCTACCACGATTTCCCCCCCAGGTGCCACGTGGGTTACGGGTTTAATCTCATCTTCCTGCAAGCACACTGGCAGAAATGGGGCCACCCTCGACTCCATCGGCTGCTCCATGGCTGCAGGCTTCAGGCACAGCAGAATTCAGCTGGGTATGTCTATCAGGGCTCTAATGCTGGGAATAGAAGTGGAACACACAACCAAGGTAATTTAACCTAGAGCAAGATAATTCACTACCAGTATTACCCGCCGCCCCCTTCCACAGCTCCAAATGCATCAGTGGCAAGTACACAGACTTTTCCCAAAGAAAGAGTGACTGTATGCCCATTATCTTTACCCTTAACTCTGCACAAACTGTAGTAAAGTCTGCACCTGAATCTAAGGTTATTGGTATCACTGTGAACAGGGATGTCTTCCACAAAAGCAACCACAATTGTAATATTGTATAGCAGGATGGAGATCTGAACCGGACACCTGTTACTTAATGTAACTTTCTGAAGTCAGATTTAGCTTTCTGGATGTTTTTTTCTTGTGTCTGCTGCTGATGGTTACCAAAAGCATGAAGCTTAACATGCCAATCCACATGAGAAGGAAGCCTCTCCTCCATGCCCCTCTGTCCTCATCCTGTTTCCTTTCAGGGCATTTATATAAGATAAACACAAAACAGCCTCCTCAGTTACAGTGACTTGAGACACAAAAAGCAGGAAAATTCCTCTAATCCCAAGATCTTCTCAGTGAGGTGTTATCTTTTGGCTGTTCTATATACCACTTTTCAGAGCAAATGTTCTTTCAAAGCACTCCCTGGCCCTGCCCACAAAGGAGAAAATAACATCTTCAGCTATGGAAGTATCCAGGCTTCCTTTTGAAAGTCAGGATGTGATATAGAAGATAAATACTACGCATACAACTACTCTTTAATTCCACAAGTCTTCCATTCAGCACTGCTTACATCCAAAGCAGGTCTGTACCTACACATGCACAGTTGTGTAAGCCCAGTGTGCAGTTACACATCTGCTCCTCCTCGTTAAGGGTTGCCAGCAAATTTGTGAAAATAGAGACGTAAACTACATGCCTGCCTTTCTATAAGAGATCAGGCACAGGTCTCATACCTGTCAAGACACTGAATTCATTAATTTCTAATAATCACAGGCTGTCACTAGATCTCCTCCATATTTCCTAATCAGGCATTTGTACACGGCTCTTACCAGTGACAGAGGTGTTCACTCAGCTCTCACTGTTGGGTCACGGCCAGCAATCTTGCACCAAGCAAGTTGGGAAGGTTTTGTATGTTAAGAAGTGGCAGGAAAGGGAGGGAAATCAGTTTGTGTGCAGTTGTACACAAATGCTAGTAAATGTAGAGAACCCAAACTTCACCTCCCACCCCTTCTTGCTCTACTGCAGATCACGATGGCAGTTACCTCACTTGGATGCTTCCTACAGCTCCACTTTTCCCACCATTCAGGTTAAATGGCTGAGCTCCCTGGATATCACCTAAAGCTCTTTTGTGTCACTAACATGATGTCATTGATGTCACTGCTGTAACAATCAACCCTGAAGCACAACGCAGTGATTGTTTCTCCAACTCACATTCACAGCACATTTGTTCCACCAGGCTTGAAAACCAGAGGATGAGGCAGGCTAGGTTTTCCTGCTCAGTAGGTTTTTGCTCAAATCTAATTAAAAACATTCAGAAATTCACTGAAGTTCCTAGAGAACTGCACGTGTACCATACTTGAAAATAAGCTCTCAAAGCAAACTTTTTATTTCTAAATGCACTCCCCAGATGGAGAGGTTTCTTCAGAAGTTTCTTCATAATATTATACTGAAACTGCTGAACCAGAAAAGTTGAGCTGCTTGTGAGCTATCTTGGTCTTGTTGTTATTGCTCATGGTTTTCTTCTTCATCTAAAAACTAACAAGCAAAGCCACTGACATGCAGAGAAGTGACAGTACGGCTCACTAGAAACATACAGCTGTGGTCATCTTGGTCTGAAACTGGGTCAGAGATGCCAGATCACAGTTATATGGGAGAAATATGCAAGTAATATTGGGGATTCAGAGACTGAGGACAAAATTATCCTTTTCTTGCTGGTAGAACTCAGGTAATACAGCTTTAATAGCTCTGAAAAGGCAGCTTCCTCACAACAAAAAGTATGTTTCATGTACAACTTTTGGTAACTTTTCCTCATTTCTGGGAAAATTGTCAGGGAATCTATGTGAACAGCTCAGCCAAGCCCTGCAGTTAATCCAAAAGAGAGCCATCAACAGGAGATTGCCACTACTGTGCATTATATTGCTGCTTGTGGGACAATGTGTGCTGCTGGAAGGCCAGCCCAGCTCCAAACACTGTTAAGATCACTGGACAAATTCAGTGGGAAAGACTAGAGAAGCTTAACATAGTCTGCTTGTAACTCCATCCCTGCCACTGAAAATAGACCTTTAGCCAGCTAAAGTCACTTTGACCTGGGGAACTGCAGCAGAGCATGCCACACACAACGGCAGCGACGATCTTGCCATCAAACAAGTGCTAAAGGATCCTTCAGAATAGCTAGTTATGACATCACCAGCTTCCAAGTTCAGACTTTCTCAGGAACTGTCCCTAAATGCCTCGAAAAATGCCTGTCCTCATCTCCAGAAACGAGAGTGCCCTTAAGCTGTATAGCCAAGAATAAATTCCTTCAGGGTTGTAACAACCAATTAAGGGATGTGAAGCAATTACTTTTATATCCATACAAATGAAACTCCTCCAATGCAATTAACAATCCCTTATCATCTACTGTTGAATTTGCAGAAACCATATGCTGTACACTGTCTTCTCCCCCAACTTTCTCACAATTTTAAGCAGTTTGTTTTAGCTAATGTAATGAAACCTACCTAGTAAGGAGAAATAATAGATGTGTGCACATTATCTGAGTATTTTTAAATGTCTTTTTAATTTTAAATATAATTTCATTTGAGATTTTGCAGCTTTCATTTTTATTAATAAATTATCATTTCTTCTTTATAAGTAATGAGCTAGTATGTCATGTAATTTCTTTCCTTTGAATAGACTAAGACTTTGATCTAATGCAAGCCCTTGCTGGGAGTAGAGAGACTTTCTATCTAATTTAGTTACAAAAAATATTCAATTAAACTTGGGAGTTTAATTCATTTAGTTATGAAAATTAGATGAGCTCAGTAAGGTACATTTGATTTGCCTTAAGGAAAAAAAAAAAAAAAGAATATCTGAAAGGGAAACAAATATGAATGGAGAACAAAAGTAACTTTTCTTGCTCAAGTTGAAAGGTGGACAATATGAAGAGTCTGAGTTCCGTTTTGTGTGCCTATATAAAACACAGCCACAATGTGTTCATGCAAATTATACAATCAAGAGATACATGAACAGCTGGTATTAACATCCTAATTGTCTCCTGGGTAACAAAAATCCCTGTAGGTCATAACTGAGTCCACCCCAGTCAAGGGAGATCTGGTTCCCCACAACAGGATTACACCATCCACACACAACTCTCCTCCATCTCCATTCGAGGAAAAAGAAAAGTATCTGAATTATGTTTCAAAAGCAGAACAGAGCAACATGGACCTTTCTGAGAGAGGCCCCCTCCCAGTTTTGCAGGCATCACTCACCATTTTTGCAGATGGGACAGCACTGGTCAGGCTCGTACACCGGATCCACACACTCGGTCTGGGGACAGGCTGAGACCGTGCACAGCACCTCGCCATTGGCTTCACAGCGACACCTCTCACACGGAGAAACCTGGAAAACAAACCCAGGCACCTTGAACTCCTTCACTCAATGCACTCCTGGAGCATGCAGTGCCCACCTTCTCATCTGCAGTGTTCTTTCCTTCACGTCTTTTTCCTCCACACTCTAAAACAAATGGGTTTTGCAGCCTAAATAATGCAAAGAGCAAGACTGGGCTGCTGCAAAATTACAGAACCACAGCAGGAAAGGAAAGCTAAAACAAAACAGGTTCTTCTCTGAACCTACACACCAAATGGCAAAGTCAGAGGGATGGTGAAAACAGTGAAGACTTGTAACACAAATAAAACAAAAAATTACCTTACTGACTTTCTAATGAACTTCCTGAAAATTAAGTTCATAATCTAGTTTAGTTCTTTTAGCGGTTCAAAAAATAATTTAGAGGAAAAAAACATATTTTAAGAAGAAAAGCTTTGCTAAACGAAGTTTTAAACTTGTTTTAATGGAAAGCCTTACTGTAATTTTTTTCAGGTTTGAAAGTATTTTGGTAGCAAGAAGTTACATTCTATTGAAAATTATCTTTTTCAACAAGAGGTCAGGAAAAAAGCTACCCTTTTGAATTCAGGTATTTCCCATGGGTTAATTGTTTTTGGACAATTCTTCTAATACTTGTAACTTTCTGAATAGAAGTTAAAATTCAAAGAAAGGGGTGAAGGAAAATAAGGTAATCCTTTATACCTAGTGAAACGTTACTGGGTTTGAAGAACTCTTACAGAACAGGAATACCATGAGATAGTTACTTGAAAGACCTACTTCAAAGAAATTCTTTCCCAACAAAAGAGTAGCAAGACTCTCTTTAGTAAAAAAAGGACTTTGAAATGTCTGCATTTGCCACATGTACAATTCCACCTCAGAATTCCTGACCAGGTGCATCACACATACACTGCTTACATCCTCATACCACACAAGATAGAGGGAAGCAAGGATGTGAAGAGCAATAAATGTTGTACTGTACATCTCATTGCTGCACTCCAAAAAACCACATGGGTACCCATGCTCAAAACACAGGATGAAAATGCAGCTGAACGTTATTATTAGCAATCCTCTAAATCTATAATCTGTGCAGATACTGATTTACTTAAGAAGGAGGTTGTTCTTTTTATGGACCGTTTTTCATTCCAGATTCCAGATGATGCAGACAATCCCCCATTGCACTCCTCCAATAAGAGTAGACAAAAAATTCTAAAAAGAAAATAATTATTCACTATGAAGAATCACCCAGATGTCTAACTTGCAGATCATCTGCTTCTTCTCCCTATTTTTTAGGCAGCCTATCACATTTTTTCCTCAATTCCATTCTCTGCTTTCTTGCCTCTCACATCCTTCTCACTTCCAAAGTTCAAACATGCTGATGCTTGCAAAGCATCAGCTCCAACTAAATGCTCATTCATGCTTTGCTACTTCCCTTCCCACCTGCCAAGGCTTTTATTTGCTTATGCACTCACATATCTTTCACGCCCTCCCCTCTGCTTAGAAAGCCTAAATAGGGTCTCCTGCTGTGCTGCTTTCTGCTTTTATTACTATTATTTATTTCAGGTTTCCTTTGCTAGCTACTCACTTTGTGTTTTCTCTTTGCTTTACACTCTATCAAGAATAACACCACGGCACATGTTAATGAAATCCCACACCAAGGCTGACAGCCCAGTGCAGAAGATCTTTACTACAGACTTTAGGACGACTTTGTCCTGTAATTGTTTTTAAACTGTCACGTTTACTTCCAGAGCTGGCGTGTAGGAAGACAAGGAGGTTTCTGATGCAGTGCTCAGAGTTGAAAGGCTCAGATATTTCAAGTAATCACTTGGACCACATGTGAAGTTTTGAGTCAGCAAACTTGAGCTCCTAGTATTAAAGCAATAATAAGAATCTTTCTTATCTATCTTATCATATCTAGGAATGACATTTACTAAATTATAAAAACACGGGTTTTAAGTAGGACTACTTTTTAAATATTTTTAATATAAAAGTTTTATACAATATATAATCCTACTTGAAAAAAGACAGCAGCAGTCAGTTCCAAGGATCAGGATCAACAAGGCAAACCTATAGCTTTCAATCAAATTTAACACTTTTTGCAATGATTTGGAAAAGATACAAATTTGCCAACCATATAAGTTGAATGAGATCAGTGGCTACAACAGACATTCCTCAGCCCACAACACTGCTCAGTAGCTGTGTCATTCAATATTGGAAGGGATGTAAAAACTAGAGTATCTGATGACAATCAGGAAACAAGGCAGCACACAGATGTTATTCCTAAAATCTCTCCGCTGTAAAATTAAAGCATATTGTAATTATATAGGTTTACTAGATTTCCAAATTTGACAAAGGCTGAAATTCTCAGAAAAGTAAGTCATTTACTATTGAATGAGAAACAAAACTGATCTAATTCTTATCCAATAATGATGATTCATGATACAGGTTTCTGTCCTATACAGCACATACACCTGAAGACCACATCTTTCGTGAACAGAGTGCACTGTTGATGTGATACTGCAGTAATGAAGACACTTCCAGTGTAATAGATCATGGGATTTCAGGGGAGTACTTTTAGTACACCCTTGGTAAGTACTGTCATCTGTACAACCCACCAACCTGAGTAATGGCAGCAGCAATAAGGAAGGTCTCCACGAGCCTATTTCTACAAAGCTCTTCTCAGGCATGCAACTAAACCACAGTAGCTGCTAAAATGGTATCAGTGTCAGCCATTACCTGTTCATCTTTGGACTAAACAATAGCCCATTGCTTTTTACTGATCGTCAGGATACAGCAGGACCTGTAGAAAACCTCCACTTTCTGCACCTTAACGGCAGCTCAATACTTGGAGACATAATTTTCTCTAGAGAGACAATAAGACAGTGCCTGTACGTAATAGCAGCTAAATAAATCGCAATGAAAAGACACACTTGGTCCTTGATTTCCCCTCTCTACTCATGCAATGCAAGTGCATTCCCTGCAGCACAGCTCCTAGTGGCAGCCATTGCAAGGAGCATCCCTCTTGTTCCCGTAGGGAACAACCAGCCCAGCAACACTCACGCTCAGCACTTCTGACATCACCAGGCCGGACTGGAAATAATACCACCCATCAATCTCTCTCTGGTGACTAATGGTACCATGTCTCCATGTGGATGAAGCTGTTAACTCTACAGAAGCAGCAGCTCTGCCTATGAAAAAACTGCAGGAAGACAACAAGAGGCAACAGTAGACTTGTATATTCACCAGGCAGCCCTAAAACCTGTAGAAAATAGACTACAGATGGCAAAAAACCCCTAGTTCTTTAGAATTGTTTAAAGAGAAGTTTATGAGCAGAGGTATAGGAGTTGCAAGTACTGTAAAAGAGAAAATGCACTACTGTGTAAACTGCTAGGTTTTCCACTGGTGGGGTGTGAAGAAAGCTGTATCTTAGTAAAGGTAGTAGGTCTGTCCGGCAGCTTAATGTAAATTGTCATAATTAAGAAGTGAAAAATCATTTGTAATACAAAGTAATTTGAGCTTTCCCCTACCACATGTCCAACTTTAATTACAAACCAAAAAGACATCAAAACAAAACCAACAAAAAAGCTGGATTAAAAACAGATATACAATCTACACTCGGTTCCTCAAGCCTTGAAAGCTTCTAAATTAAAAAAAATAAAAATCAGTCATAATCCCAAATTTATTTTCTTTTGTGCTAGAATTTTTACTAGTATTTTCTTGCCATTGACACAACTCAGGAGAACAGGAATGGGGTTACACTGAAAATAATAAACATATCGGCCATGCTTTTATTTCTCTGTGCCTTCAAAGCATGAATGGGGTTACACTGACAATAATAAACATATTATTAATTAGGTTACACTGACAGTAATAACCATATATGAATGGGGTTACACTGACTGTCACCCTGAGTTCTTAGCCTTCTGAGATGTTTACATTGTTTAGTGGAGTCTTCTCACAAAATTTCATGTAAACTATGTATAATTTTAGAATTATCTACCTTGTTTACATATTTCTCCTCTGGGAGGAGTTACATGAGTGACTGTGATTTTCACCAACGAAGTTGTAGAGGTGGCAACTCCATCACCCAACCTCTTGGCTTTTTTAGAAATCTATATAAACCCAAAACACAAATAAACTTCCCTTCTCTTCCTTGCTTGATCACAAACGGAGTGCAGTCTCATTCTTTCGTGTCCTATTGCAACAATTGACAATAATAAACATATCAGCCATGCTTTTATTCCTCTGTGCCTTCAAAACACCACAGACCTTTCAAAACTCATTTGGGTTTGTTGACTTCTGTCACCCTGCTTTTGCATGTTTTAAACTTGTCTTCTGATAATTTAACTAAGCTTTCTGATGTTTATAGAACTCAGAGAGAGTTCTCACACTTTTCATGTAAACAAGAAGATGTTTTTGCATTCTTCTGCTCCAGGAGGAGCTTTTGAGTGATGGTGATGTTCACCAACCCGATTGATGGGGTGATCATCTCTCTGACCAATAATTGGTCACTTATGTACAGTGTGTATATGGAGTCAGATTTTGAAATAAAGAGGACATTCCCTGCTGACCTCGATCCTGTCCCTGTCTCATCATTTTAGTGGTACCAGGAACTACTGGTGCCCTGCGTCGCTCCACAACGACAAGCGGCATGTGAGCAATGACAGACTTCCAGATTTCCAAGTAATTCATCCACAAAAAAATACCATTTGTGATAGCAAGGGAATTCTAAAAGACACAAAGCAACAGGTTTCAAAACTATAGGTCTTTTCCAAAATATTGTACTTCTGAAGATAGTTCCTGGTTCTCATAAGACTTTATACATCAGCCTTCATCTTCAAATTTTACTTGAAGAAGATTTGGACCATGTGCTTTAGAAATCTGCAGCTTCAGTGCATTTCACCAAATATTTTGCTACCAGTTCCACTAATATGCATGTTGTGATCACACTGCTATTCTGCCTCAATACCCACTGGTGACCAGAGTAGTGCTGATGGAAAAAGCTTTATGAGACCTCATCCTCTCCCTACACCGAGTTTTGTTGTGGTGACATCTGTGTCCTCTTTGAAAACACAAAAATGTATGCATACATGCACACACAAGCAAGGACAGACTGCAAATCAAAGAAACACATCAAACCTCAAATTCCCTGGCACACTCAGCTTCTGGCTCCAGTCAGGGCAATCCTTTGCCATGCCAAGCCATACAGGAATTTTATATAAGCAGACTCTCAAACATTTATGCATAATTACACATCTATACATAAATGTTTGTGCAAAAATATCACTTAACTGTTAGGAGGTCACCTTTTTCTTCCTTAAGTGAGGTCTGGTACTCTGTCACAAACAGTAGGTGCAGACCCAGAGAAAAATCACATCACTATCCATTTATAACTCCTTCCCTGACCTTAATCAAGAAATAGCATATTAGCAACCTCTCTAAGACCATCAACTTCAAACTCACAAAATTACCTTTGAAGCTGTGCAATTGCTTGCATTTTGCAATTGCTTCCATCCACTGAGCAGCACGAACCTATGTCTGCACCTCGTGTTGCCAGACAACTCCACTGATTGCATGGCCTGGGCAAACAGCTGCATTTACAGCTTGTGCTCACAATATTGGACCCAACACTGAAGCTCAACTAAACAACAAGGCTCTCACATAGGAAAATAATCAGGCTGCAGTTCCACTGCCTAATTGCATCAATAACGTTCCTTGCTTGTCCTGAGCAGGCATCCCTTCTCACTTGTGTGTCCAAATGTGGGTAAAACAAAGCAGTAAGGGAACCAATATTTCATTAGAAGAAGATGTGAAGACAAGGACTAAAAGCCGAATGGAGTTAAAAAGAAAGCTGAAACCCAGAATCTTTTCAGATCATTTCTGTAAATGTCACTGTTCAACACTCCATTTTTACCAAGACTGACAGCCATATTCAAATGTACCAGGGAACCTTGAGGTTCTGTGCTCACTGCACATTTAACACAGTATTTTAGGCTTGCTTTACAGCCATTAATACAACACCACTACAGAAAAAAGCTAAGAAATGGAACTCTGTAGAAGATTGTGAATGAAAAGGAGGGAGAAACCTTTAAAATGCTCACCTATGGAGAAAGTGTGAAGCTTCATCTTTTGGCCACCACTCAAGAATTAAGTTTGCTGGGAAAGAAAGGATCTCACAAGCCACCTCTGAAAAGGTCACACCAACCAGCTAAAGTTAAAGTAGCTGCTCCATCTTAAGTAGAAAACTGCCACCCTGAAGTTGAGGCTGACATGGAAAAGGGAGGATGACACATTGTTTTCTGCCATACCTTGCAATTCACCAGTGCTCTGTACCTTACTGCCTAAGAAGAGCAAATGACAATGCTCTTATGATGGAGAAAGTAGTTCTGGTCTGTTATTTATTTTCTCTTAAATTGAAGAAAATGGAAGAACATTATGAAACAAAGCTAAGTTTTCAGGAGCATGCAAATACCAGAGAGCAAAGGTGGCCACTTTCTTTCAGCCTTCAAAAATACATTTTCTTTTCTCCATTCTGAAAGAGGCTCAGCTTCCAGAACCCTGAATTATATTTCATATTCCTCCTAATATATTCAGCATGAAACTCCCCAGTGTATTCAGAAATGGGTTTTGGAACAGCACTGTATCTCACAGGCACTCACAAGAAAATTCACAAGCCATTCTTAGAGCCTGGTCACAGGTCTCAGCCACAATAAAATACTAAATGGAAAAAGACAATGTCAGCAGCCAGAAAACTGGCCGCAACTCCAAAACTTTTGAGTGCACTGCATCTCACGTTTTCAATGATAACGAACTTGCACAGCAATGCTAAAAAGACCCCGGTCTAAAAGGATTTCCCTGAACATGAAGTTTTTCGAGTCCTTCCTTCAGGCATCACTGCAATGTAGACTGCAAATCATGCTATTATTAAAAAGAAGCTCTATAGCCATTCATTGAAAGCAAACTATGCAACCTAGGCAGCACTACTCAAATAGTTGAAAAGGAAAAAGAAATTACTTTTAAAAAAGAAGGGGTCATCACAGACTGATTACTAGGAAGTCAGCCAACACAACCCTACTTGATCACTAAAAGGCAGAAGTTTAACAGTTAATAGTTAAATAAGGAAACAAATGCATTGCTGAAAATTTTCACAAAATCCATAACACCACTGAGTAGCATCCTTCCAAGTAGCATTTTTTACTGTAAATACCAAAGGAATTAATAAAGATCAGCACCCTCATTTAAAAATGTTAGAGTACCATAGAGCAAGAAAGGTCATGTTTAAGGGGAATATTTTACAGGACTGCAAAAGTAATATTAACACAAGAATGAAGAGAGAAGGGGGAGAACCAGAACACCCTCTGAGAACACAGTTAAAGATCATAATACCACTTTAAACAAGAGAATAACCCACAAAATGACTTTTGGCTTCATTCCTTACCATGAACTCCTCTAGGGTCTGGTATGTTTTCCCTCGGAACTCGCAGTAGTTCTTCCTCTCCTTGCACTGCGGGCAGCACTGCGTGGTGTCCACATGGATGCAGCGAGGGTGGAGCCTGGGGCACTCGGGCTGGATACATAGCGGGCCCTCCTCAGTGCAGAGGCAGGGGCAGGCAGAGGGGCCCGGCGTGAATTTCTCCCCGATGGCATAGACGAAGCCGCTCTCGTCCACGCAGCCTTTGCCACGGTAGTCCGGATAGGCGTACTCCTCCGGGGGCTCGGGAGTGACGCTCGCAACAGATGCTGGGAGGGATGAATCTTCAGCCACCTGAGGTTCCTCAGGAGCAGCATCCCTTTGCTCTTGCACTTGAATGCTTCCAGATTTACTGCTTGTCCCCTGGCTGTTCCAAGCCTGCTTTTGCTTAGTCCAAGACTCCTTGTTCGAGTAGTTCCTGTTTCCTTTGCTTTTCCAGTCCCTGCTACCCTCCTCCCTCCCGCTCCTGCCGATCTCATTCATTTTCCCTGGACCTGCCTGGCTGTCCCTTGTAGAGGTGTGATCCCTCTTTTCCTGGCTCGCCTTTATCTCCTGTTTGTCTTGAGCCTTGGCCAGTTTTTGTACGGGTACGGTGGAGCTACAGAGGGCAACCATGAGGCAGCAGGTTACGAGAAGAGAACTAGAGAGAGCTCCAATTGCCATTGCAGTAGAGCTGGGCATCACCTACTGCATCCCACAGGGGACACTGCACTCACATCGGAGGGAAGCGCTTCATAGATCCACAGTCCCTAGGAAGAGAAGGATTAGGAATACTTCAGCTTCTGCACTTCTTCCCCCCCGCACCCCGCCTCGCCTCCACCGAAGCAACATCTCAAACAATATGCAACCTGCCTCGGTAGTTTATGCAAAAGGCAAACAGCCTGCTGCTGCAACCCTCCTCCTCCTCCCCCGCTCTGCCAAGTCTTATAAATAGCAGGGCTCTGGACACCGACCGGGCGTCTTCGGCTCCAAGGGAGCACCACGCCGAACTCCGGGGAGTCAGCGCTAGCAAAGGCGGGTGCAGGCAAAACTCAGAGCGCTTGGGGGTTATTTTTAACTTTTAAATGACAACATGTGAAGAGGACGGACGCCCGATGAATTAAATGGAGCACCCCAAAATCCAGCAGGGTCCGGAATAGAAATTACCCAGTTGAGTGCTATTTATTCCCTGTCTGCACACACGATGATTTTCATTAACCTCTTATTCAGTCTGAAGTACGCTGGTATGGGTTTTGTTTAAATATCTGCCAGCGAGCACGTTTTTGTTACAAATAACTAAAACCAAGCACACTAAAGCGAGCAGAGCCAAACTACCTCCCTTCCGAACTACCCAAACCAGCTCACACCACCACCTCTTCCTCGCCCGTGTTCCAAAGACAAGGCAGAGCCACTCCGAGTTTCCGCAGCCGAGGCTCATTTAACCCACATCCTCCAGGAGTTCGGCGGCGCTCCCGGCTCCTCTCCCTGAAACACTGCACGCCAAATCGAAAAAAAAAAAAAAAGCCCCCAAAACCCCAAACCAAAATACGTACACTACTCCGGCCACGACAAGCAATGCTGCTGCAGCCACCCAGCACCCCACCTCCGCGGTATCGCTCCCCAAAGCCATTTACAAGCCTCTCTCTCTCTACCCTCCCCGGCCCTCGGGGAGGGCACCGCGCTCCGCTCGTCCGGCAGCGCTGCCCAGCCCGGCCCGGCCGGTGCGGGGGAGCCGGGGCTCCGCGCCGCCCGCCCAAACTTTCCGGAGGGCCGGGCGGCGCCGCCCGACCACCTCCCGGTGGAGCCGGCAGGGAGCTGGGCAGCCCCTTCCCCATCCCGGCCGGCTCGCCCGTGGCCCGGCGCGACGCCTCCGTGCCTCCCTCCGTCGGTCGCTCCGTACCTGCGCTGCGCCTCGCTCAGCCCCGGCGGCGGCTCGGGGCGGCAAGCTTCGCCCCGAGCCCGGCTCCCATGGCGGGGCCGCGGGCGGCCGGCGGCGGCTGTTGCTGCCCGCTCGCCTCCGCAGACCTGCCGAGCCCGCAGCGCGGCGCGGCGGCCACAGCCGGTGCGGCCACAGCCGGTGCGGCCCCGCCGCCCCGGGGACGGGCTCCGCCGCGGGCCCCGCTGCTCTCACATGGCGGCCGGGCGCCCCCGTCCCCGGGGCCAGCGGGGCAGGACGGGGCGCTCCCTGCCTCGCTCCCCGCCTCTCTCCGCGCCGCGGGTGCGGGCCGGGCGCAGGGCGCGGCGCGGGGAGGGGACTAGGTGCCCGCCGGGGGGCGGCAGTGCAGCGGCCCTGCCCGGCCCTGCCGCCGCCGGAGGGTGTGCGGGGCGGGGGAGCCCGATCCTGCCGCTGTCGGCAGGGAAAGCGGGGCAAGGCGGGCGCGTTGGGGGTCGGCCCCGCACGCCAGCTGCTGAAACTTTTGGCGGTGTTAGGGGCGTCGGTTCGGGACGCGAGCTGCGCGCCGCAGCCCGGTGCGGCGATGGGCGTTCTCCCCGCGATGCGGGACGCGCCCCCGGGGCCGAGCGGGCACCGCCGCGCCCATCCGCGGACGCGGTGGCCGACCCGCCCTGGGCGCGGGCAGGGGCGGCTGAGCAGCGTTCGGTCGGGACAGGCGGGCTGAGCCCGTCTGTGGCCGCCCGCGCCGCAGCATCACGCAGTAGTGCGCCTTAGCGCTCCCCTGCCAGCCTGCTCTAGCAACGAAGTGGTACGTGGTTTACTAGTTGAAATACTTACTTATGCTTTTGCATGGCTGACGGACCGTTTTGAAGTTAAATATAGTTGCATTTTTCTCCTTTAGACTTTTTTTTAATACAAAAAGTAGTAAAGGACAGAATGGTTATGAAATGACTGCTGAAAGAGTGTTGGGACAGAAATGCACAAGAAAAGCTAGAAGTACTTTTGTTCAGGATCTATGCAAGGGAGCTCAAAAGGTTATTTATTTATGTAGTTATTTATTTTTAAGCTGCGTTAGATAACTTACCAGTATAATCTTCTCTGAATTTCGTTTTACAGATGTTCCAGAACAGTCCCAGCTGCACTTAGCCCTCTGCCGCGGTAGCACTTTAACATCCGCTGTGCCCTGCTCACGACTAGGGCTGCATTTCCCAGTGTATTTGGCACTGTATCTGAAATTTTTAGGCTAGGTATAATTTTCAGGTTTGTTTTGTTTGGGGTTTTTTGTTTTTTTTTTTTTTTTTGGGGGGGGTTGTTTGTGTTTTTTTGTTGTTGTTGCTGTTATTTTATTTTTTTTTCCCCATTGAAATGGTAGCATTGCAATATCAGTACTCAAGAGAGCAATGAAAATCTGCTGGATGCTAATGTTTCATTGTTAAGTACCTTCCTGAGTGCCTGTTATTTGTGAGAACACAGATACTTAAATTCCTCCACAGGAGGATGCAGGTATTAAACTCGTTAGGCTGCTGGGTTGTTGCTATTAAAAAGTATTGACTCCTGTCTAATTTTCAAAAATACTTCTCTTGAAAGTGCCTCATATCTTCCAGTCAGATGTTCACCAGCTAAATAATGCTTTAGTTCTCTTAAACTTTAAAATACAAGACTTAATTTCTAAAAGATATGAAGAAGTCAAGTTTTTCCATGGGTTGCACTGATAAAGTGAAATTCCATATTACTAGGGGCTTTCTAAACAAATTCCTAAGGAGTTAAGACGGACTTTTCTCCTTATCTGGCTAATAATAAAGTACTTCCTTTCAAATTACCATCTCATTACCTGTGAATAAAGACTTCAATCTTTGACATGTCTAAACCTAAAACATTTTATGCCTTATATAGTTTAAACCCTGACTTGGGGTGAGAAACCAGTATGCCCCATTGTTAATTGTAGAAGAACAACTTGAGTGAGGGATATACCTTTGAGTTCAAAAGCCTGTGAGCATTGCTGTTCAGCAGCTGCTTGTGGCTAGAGAAAAGCAGAAGAAAATAAGGGCCTTGGGAAGGCAATGCTATGTCTATGATAAAGAGCAGAGATAAGCCAATTTATGGTTCTGACATTTTCATGCATTCACAGGTGAAACTTTGGAAAAAAAATCTGAGATCTTCAGCATCCACCATTCAAAAAACAGTTCTTACTGTTTTAGCTTAGTTTTACTAAGAATTAGCCCAATTTTATAGGATGCAGTTGAATGGAAAACAAAAGGGAACTCTGTAGTTGAAATATTTTTTTTTCTGGCAAGGAATAATTTAGGTTGACCATCTCCATTAGACCAGACTCAAGACAGTGAGACTGGGCATCCATGCTGAAGATAGCTGGCTATTAGTCAAAAATATTTAATTAAACATCTACTCCTGTAGATTAGGGGGACTGAAATTTTGATGAATATTTTTTAAGAGTGACCTTTGTATGAACAGTAAGATTTGAAATGTAGGATCTGTTGCTAAGTTAAAATTGGTTCTCTGACTGGGTAGTTACAACATGAACTCAAAACCTTGCAGCTAGGCAGACATGATCTGGACATCTGAGAGTACTGAAGACAACCACTTTTAGTCTAATACATGGATAAAGTCTTGGATATGCACGTATCCCAGTGTAGATATGAAACCCTGCACTCCAGGGAATCACCTGAAACATCCAATCCCTTCATGTGTTCTCATGCAGGGACCATTTTATTGAAGGAAGTGTCCCCTGCCTTCAGTGAGCAGACAGGGAGAGAAAAGAGAAGGAATCTCCATGGGACACTGGAAAGCTGGACAGGGCAGGGAGAGCAGGAGAGGAGCCCCAGTGCAAGTGGGGAGAGGGTTTTGGGTGTTGGAAAGCCCCACACAACAGCGAGTTTGGCTTTGGTTTTGGATTATCTGCAGAGCCCAGGGCGAGGACAGGGCGTGCTTGGGGACAGCAGTGCGGTGCCCATGTTGGTGCAGCAGCTCTGAAACTCTGGAAGGTGAGAGGGGAGGAGATGTCCCCAAAGCCTGACTCCTCTGGGAAAGGGATGGCTGTGCCTTTTTATTTTGCTTTGTTTCACTATTCCTTCTGAAAGGAAGGGTGTTGTTATATGAAAGGTATTTTTTATTGCGGTGCTAAAGTGGCAGTTGTTCAGGCAGGTTGAAATCACAGCCTTCAAAAGGTGGCAATTTGTGCAATAACATTAGTCCAGCCATATAAAATAAGGCCTTCAAATAGCAGTTAGTATGAAGACAGAAAGAGAGAGACAAAGCTGAAGTACATATTAGTCTAACAAATCATGTGCATTTGAAAGGCTCAATTATGAATAAGCAGTTTAAACAACTCTTTAAAAATAAATAAAGAAAAGCAAGCTTCCATAACTATTTTTAAAGTAGGTTAGCTTTCATCTTTTCATTTTTGTTTCTTGTTTTCTTCATGCCACTTGTCAAAGAATGCTCTAGACACATTCCTGTTCATTCTTTTTTTCACTTTTCTGATGCCTCTTTAGTTCTGAAAAGTAATTATTGAAGAAGTATTGCACTAGTTGTACTTACAATTGTCTTTATTAATTGTTTTTAAATTACTTAGTTTTTTCACAACTATTGATAAATTATAATACTATTTTTTTCTGCTTTGTGTTCATGAAAGCTTAAAATGCCCCTCTGTCATTTAGAGTTTAGGATCTCCAATACTCTTCTACACTTCTGTTAATCACAGTTTGCATGCTGGGAAATAAATAATAATGAATTTTTGGTTTAAGTTTTGCTTATTCCCTGTAATGCAAAAAAAAAAAAGAATCTCTGTAGACCACGGGGAGATTCGAACTTTAGAAGTCATAGGTTTAGAAAGCATTTTTTAAACAAGATTTTTGCTGCTATTGCTTTATGCTCTAGGAACTCCCCTTTAGCTCATAATTTGCCTTATTATTAAGCAATAATGCTGTGCTGATTTTCACTAATGCTGTGCTGGTTTTGACTGGGGTGGCGTTAATTTGCTTCACAGTACGTGATTTTGATTTGTACTGAAAACAGTGTTGATAATTCAAGGAAATGTTTAGCAGAGCAGTGGTTGCAGAGAGCCAAGACCTTTTCTGGTTCTCACCCCACCCCAGCAGCAAGGAGACTGGGGCTTTGAGAGGCTGAGGGGACACACCTGATCAGCTGACCCCATTCCATACTATATGGGATCATGGCTACCGTCTAAAGCTGGGGGAGGAATAATGGAGAGTGACAAAGAATAAGTCTGGAGTTTGTTTTCCCAAGTCACCATTACTTGTGATGGAGCCATTCTTCCATGGGGATGGCTGAACACCTTCCTGCCCATGGGAAGGGGCAAATGAATTCCTTGTTTTGCTTTGCTTGTGTGTGCTGGTTTTGCTTTACCTATCGAACTGCCTTTATCTCAACCTGTGAGTTTTGTCACTTTTACTCTTCCAGTTCTCCCCACCACCCCACCAGTGAGGGAACAAGAGTCTGCATGGGGCTGAGATTACATCTGGAGTTAAACCATGACAAACAGAAATAAATTACTTAATTTAATCTAAAATATCCTAATTAAAGATATCTATAATGAAGCTTGTTTCAAAATGTTGGAAAGAAGACTGATTTTGTTTAAAAAAACCTCTGACAATCTCTCTTTGAAAATATCAATTTCTTTGCACTGCAAGCTCTGCAGAGATTTTGGTGCACATACTTTGCCTTGGAGGGACGTAGAGGTTGCCTTTTTGTATATGAGATGTCTACAAGTTCCACTAATTTTAATAATTTTTCTATTTTTACATTACTGTTGCATCTCTAATAGAGATTTTGGCGATATAAACTTCAGAAAAGTGTTATTACCATCTTAATCATAATAGTTAAATAATATTTAAAGTTGCATTGTGAAACCTTTGGAGGGTGAGGAGGATTTAATTCAGGACCTGTGCATATGGGCTCATTCTGAGGAAAAAATAATTTTCTATTCAAAGTGCAGTGTTTTGTGCTTGCAATTACAGGACATAAGACATATTATTGAATGAATTTTGATGCCCCTATTTTCACCATAATTTCAGTAGCCTAGGGTCAATGGATGTTAATCATGGCTCAAAAGAATTTTTTAGATTTGTGTCTTTTTTTTCTCAAAGAGAGATAAAACATTTTTGAATGTACATACACATGGACAAGCACAAAATAACATGAAACATTTAAATACATAATCTTCTGTATAAACAAGTCCTGATTCTTTACCTGGTTCTTTTACTTTGCAAAGCCAAAGGATGCACTACCAATGTTTTTGGTTTTTTATATTGTCATTGTTTTGGAAAAGTGAACAAAAGTGTTTCTTAGTCTTGTGTTTAAGTCTTTTCACAGAGAATCTGAAATTCAGTTAAAATTACAGATCATTATTACTTTTCTTTTTATTATTTATGATTATTGTTTTATTTATTTATAATATTTAAGTTTCTCTAGATACATTTTTGTTCACAGTAAAGTCCCTTAATGTATCTTAAAGTCCATTAATGTATCTTAAAGTTTCTCTAGATACATTTTTGTTCACAATAAAGTCCCTTAATTGACTTTATCAATTATCACAAGGTTTTAAAAAAAAATTGGTTCCTATGTTGTTCCACATTTTAATTTAATAGATCTCATCATTCCATTGCTCTTTAGTATTATTGGAGAAAAAACAACCCCGTAAAATCAAAAACCCATTTTTGCTCTCTTTCCAATTCTCTCAGGAGTTCTTGACTTTTATTGTATTAAACATTGACCTAAACTTAATGAACAAATAGAATTGAAAAAAAAAAAAAACCAACTTGTGTACCTTACATGAAGATTTAGCACTGTAACTCACACCAATATTTATTTCCATTCTCTAACTTTCATTGGAACTTCAGTAACATGAATTTTAGTGTTTAGTATTTGTTTTCTGTTGAACTATTTGGAAAACAGCATAGGTATTTTCTAAAATATGTATGTATATGAAATAAAAATGTGCTTAAACACATTGTTCGTATTTAAATACTGTGTTAATATTGTTAATGTCGAGTAAAACCATTTATTATAGGGTTGTTAGTTATAAACTCGTCTCCTACCAAGACAAATCCTTAAAAATAATGAAATTCTTTCCTATATCAAGAACTGGAAAGGTAAGGAATTCACAGTATCCGTGCAAAGGCCTCCCTTCTCCCCATAGTTCATAGGATTAGAGTGTAACCACCAGGCACTTGATCCTGTAGTATAAAAAACCAAAACCAAACAAAAACAAAGAAACAAAAAACCTCCCAACACACGCAAACACACACACACACACAAAAAAAAAAATCAAACCAAAAAAAAACCCCAAAGCAAGAAACAAACAAAAAAACCCACCACAACCCCCCCCCAAATCCTAAGTTTATAGCCGCAGAGAACCATCATGGAGCTTTAAGTAAGATTCTCCAAAACTTTCTGAGCATGAACCCATAGATACAAAGGGCTCAGTGATGTGCTTTACAGAAGACGTCTTCAAACTTTTCCTATTTTTTGCCCACTTTTTTTTCTCATTATTACTATTTAGTTTGTAAAAATGGAAGATTTTGCAATGACACTTAATGCATAATTCATACACACCTGATCCTACTGCCCTGCTTCCTGTTTGAACCTGCTGTCTAAGCTCAACCAAACTTGACGAAGGAATTTCTTCCTCAAAGTTTCACAAAAAGAGGTGAATTGATAGCAAAGAGCAACATTACACTGATTGTCCCCAAAGATGTGCCTTGTTATACCCACCAGAGGCTCCACAGGAGATGGTACCCATGGAAGTGCCCAGGCCACATTGGCAAGTAGTTTGCACCTTGGCTGCTGGAGTTAATGGATTTAAACTTACCATTCTATAAGAAAGTTCTCCTAATTATTGTGTTCAGATGCTTTTGCTTTTCTGTCATTATCCTTCCCTACAGTACTGTAGAAATCCCTGTGTCCCTTAGCAAGTGCCTGTGATACAGCACCAGGTGAGCAATGGATTATTTGGTTGCTCTTCTGAAATTAAAGGCCCAATGAGGCCTTTAAATTAATTCATATGTATTTGAAAATGTCATCATTTTAAAAACTGGGTAAATTATGATTTGTAACGTATTGAAAGTTTCATGAATTGCAGATTCCCAAGTGTCCTGTCCTTAGATCTAATTACCGGAGATGATTACATTCAGGACCTTCTGAAATCACAGGGGCTGGTGATAGAGTTTTCTCTCTAATGAGAAAAGTTACATGGCTCAAAATTCATGATTTGGGCTTCAAGCTGACAGAGCAGAGGAAAAAATGTCAGAATACACAATCTTTGGGCTAGAACTTAAATTGGGAAACAGACAAACTGAAGGCTTATTAATTGCTGTGTTTGCACTAAGGACTGAGACACTCCAGGTGCCAACTGAGTGTCCATATCTAGGCACTGCACAAATGCTTAACAAATTGGTTGGGATTCCTGGAATTGTACATCCTTCAGTGACCAAGAAAGAAGGAAAAGAACAGAAATGAATGGCCTGAAGTCATACAGCAGGTGTGGGCTAAGAAGTTTATTTAAAACTCCTGCTTCTCTCTCATCTTTTTCCATTTCACCTTTACTAGTCCATGTTCCCTCTCTTCCCTAGTAGAATATTGACTGCACTGCTGCATAGCTGGTGTACTACATCCCTTGTATATATACAAAAATTTAGCTCTATTGTGCTAGAATAGAATGTGCTTGCTCTATTGTGCAAGAATCTTGGTGCTTTGTTTGCTTTGTTTGCTTTGTTTGCTTGTTACCACCAGGCTTTGATGTATTAATGTCCTTAGGTCAAGTGTAGCAAGCAGGATACTCTAGCACCATGGTAAAAAGTTTAATATGAAATAAATGGAGCTATTTTATAACTGCAATAATGAATGCAATCTTGTCGTGCTGGTTGGGTTTACTATTTGTTAGAAGAAGATGACAGGGAGTAACACAGTGTCCCTTGCTACTCACTGTACTGATTGAGAGTTATTACAGACAGGACTTGGTAAGTAACTGACTATTCAGGTTAGGTCCTTGCCAAGTCAGTGAAGAAAATGACACCCTAGATGCTCACAGAAACTCCCCTGTGACACTAGTGACAGTGAATCAGGGACCAAAAACCAGATAGAACCACAAGGTTCTTCTCTCCTCCACCTGAGGATATTTAACCCATAGTCCTACCTTCCCTAACCACCAGGCTACTGGGAATTAACTACTCACTTAATACCGCTGTGCTTTAACACATTTCCCGGAGAAAGACTGACCAGGGCTCCAGCATCCCCACTGTCAAGGCAACCATCTTCAGCAGGAAAAGGTGAGCAAACCTCACTTAATGCCCATCTGCAGCTCTGCTCAGAGTTTAGAGACAGATTGGATTCAACATGTGATCCTAGAGGTTTTTTCAAAACTTAGTAGTGCTGTGATGCTAGGTGTTTTCTTCTAATAATTCTAAACCCTACTCAGAAAATGTTCTGTAAGCCTGACCCAAGTAAATTTAGACCCTTGTGCTCTAATCTGTCAGTCCCTACTTTGGCTTTGCCTGTTTTTCAACTTGGTCTTAGAGCAGAAGCCCTAGCCCAAGAACTGACTAAAAAGTCTGGGTGGAGAAAAAAAAAAAGTTGAATCTTGCTCTAGGGGTAAAATGGTTGTTGGAGAAATGTAAGGATATTAAATCAGCCATGAATTGATTTGCCTGAATCAACCATCATCCCTAACTCAGTAATCCTCACAGTGTTAGACTCTTGCCTTTAAAGGCTTTCAAAATGCATCCTTCCTTCTCCCATTATTAAAATTAATGCAGCTCTAACACAACTACTGATTTCTAAAGCAGATTCAGGCTGCTGACCCCATGCAGTAATTCCATACAAAGCTATACCTCAGCTTCTGCATAAGATCAGCAGCAGCAGTAACAGAAGAAAAGGAGGAAGATCAATGCATCCGGTACCTTCAGGACTCAGGAAGTATTTGGCTAGCTAGGACTTCTGACAGGCCAAGCAAATAGCTACAAAAACAAGGAGCCTGATTGCCAAAGATCTTCACTCAGCCCACTGGGCGGTGGTCTGCTCTGAAGAATCATGGAATCATAGAATGGCCTGGGTTGGAAGGGACCTTGAAGTTCATCTAGTTCCAACACCCTTGCTGTGAGCAGGGACACCTGTCCCAGAGAAAAGAAAACAATCAAATATCACAGTTTTCTCTTAGTTCACTGTAGGCTAAAAATAATTTTGCCATTCCTACCTTTGAAAACACTCTCAAAACTCCATGTAAAAATATTTCCAAAACATTTTTTGGCTAATAGTAGCTTAACTGCTACCATATGCTAATTTTGCAAGTAGTCAAGGTGTGTAACTTGGCACATAACAGAAAAAACACTCAAGATATAAATAGTGGAGAACAATATGTCCCTACCCTCTTGTGAAATCAGAAATAATGTGGCAATTAGTTTTACAGAAGAAACAAATTAATGTCCAGGACTTCTGAAAATCTATCTGCCCTATAAGCACTGCCTTCTTTTAAAAACTTGATTTCTGACCACCACTGAGCCCCTATCACCATTGTCCTCAAAACAGCTATCTGCTGAGAACGTAATCTAGGTGTTGATACTGAAATGATCTTTGTTTTGCTAGCTGTTTGATTTCTGACACTTAGGTTCATTTTGCTTCGTGTCATCTTTTGCCTTTCTTTTCTTACAAGGATCTACTTAAGTTCCTTTTCCTTGATAAATCTATCAGGGTGTTTATATCCACATATACAATTTTCTTTTACTATTGGAATGAATTCTATATATTCCATTCAAAAAAGTAATTGTTTTACACCAGTAACTGCTACATAAAGATCATTCAAGAAACAAGGAGCCTAGGTTATTCCTGAATGCTACAGCTGTCATACTATTTGTATTATGCCTTACAGTCCATTGGAGTTTTCATTTTCCTCCTATATCTTTTGGAATCAATCACTTCCAGTTGTGAGGGTGTTTGGTTTTGGGTTTGTTTGGTTGATTGGTTGGTTGTTTTTTTTTAAATCGAGGAGACTAACAATCAATATGAGTTGAAGCCACAATAGGAGATGCCCTTGCCATTACTCCATCAAACTCTAGCTCGGGCCTTTGGAGAGATCCTTACACAGCAGCTTGCAACCACCCCAAGCAGTCATATTTCTCTCTGTAAATTAAATTTCTTTAAGAAGTCTCATTTTATCCTGAGGCTGAAATTCTGTTCCAGTAAATTCTGATCTACAGAGACATCTACTTCCCATTGAAGTTGATGAGAGCTGCAGGTGACCGGTGCCTCTATAGCTCAGACCCTTAGGCTGGATTTCTCCCAGAGTACGAATATGTTATTAATAAGAGCTAGCTATCTTTGGCTGAAAGCCTAGTGAAAAACACTTCTGCTTTAAACAGAAGTGAGATTGTTGATTATGGCACAAATTCTCAACTCTCCTCAAAAGATTTTGCCTGAGTTTATTTTAAAAAAATTTTTTTCAAGCCAAGCCTTTAGTAAGAAGTAAACATAAGAGCAGGCTCCCAGAACTTTTCTACTTTTTTATTAAACAGAATGGAGGGAGATAAACAGGAAAAAGTAACCTTCTAGCTCCTATGCTTTCTTTTTTTTTTTACTTGGGATTAATTTTTCTTTAGAAAGATAGAGGTTATAACTGATTTTGGAAAAAGAAAATATCAAGCACGCCTGAGGTTTTAAACAAACAGTCCTTGCTGTTAAACAAATCCATGATGATTCGTAGATGGAAGAAAAATCCCTGAAGCAGAGGCAAAAAATCCAGTAGTAGTTCACTGGATCTGTATCTAGGCTCTTGCTTGGTACTAATGGGATTTCTTTGATATGTTGACTCAGGCTTTTGATAGAGGCAAGATTTAGTGTGAAAATGTTCACAGCTTCCTTTGCTGCCTTACTTCATGTGTTTGGTTTCCAGGTTTGGTGTTTACATTGCTTTTTAGAGACTGCATTGCACAGATCACATTTGTAATTTAATTTCTCTGGGGTTTTTTGGGCTGCAGTGCTCAGACTGTTTGAGAGAAGCATACTCTGTTTTGATACTTACCTGACAGAGATTCATTTGCCAGGAAGTCAGGTTCAAATTACAGAATAACTTTTTGCCCTTATTCTTAGCAACTCAAGATTGCCGAACACACCATAAAAGAAAACGCATGGGTAGGTGTTACTCTTTTCACATGTTGGCATCTGGACATTCAAGGGCTCTTGAATTGTTAGAAAGGTTTTGTTATTTGTTTGTTGATCTGTGCCACCTGGGTCCCCAAATCCTTCTTCATCTTAAGCAGAAGTTTCGGTAGGTGATCTGGGAAGAAACTTGTTTCAGATTATCCATTAAATTCTTGCCTAGCGGGGAGAACTTGAGTGTTGTGCTGGTATGGGGAACCCTCAGTCCCCATGGTTAGTCAACACAATTGCTGGAAAGGGCTGTCAAAGCCAAATAGTCACTTATATCAAGCCTGCAGGAACATGATGACAAGCCTCAGGTCAAATCTCTCAGCACAGATAAATACCGTATTTTGTCAGTTACATTGATACTGCATCAGGGTGGGAAAGAAGCAGTAATACAGGCAAAGCTGGAGCATCACAACTTGAATTTTTTGTACTCATAATAGAATTAGAATAAAGAAATAATTAATTATTTTACTTCTAGTCATCTAAGAGAAATTTGGAAAATAGACCTGAAAATGTCAGCCCAGAATTGTATATTTTAAACGTTAAAACTAAATCAAATCCCATGAGCCCCACAAAAAATGAAACAAAAAATCCTCTGCCTTCTCCTGATCTTTTCCCTCCCTGCACAATAAAGCCTCACTGGAGAGAAAAATAAAAGATGTCTCAACTCAGCCTGTAGACTTGCTCTGGCAATGCAGCAAATGGCCTGCCTGAGAGAAAGGCAGAGAAGCAAGACAACAGCAGAGAACCAGAGGGCAGGTTTAACTGGGAGGGGTGGAAGGAACATCATTTAAAGAACATCATCACATTCTGTTTGCGAAACCCTTTGTTTTTTGATAGGTATGTAAATTCAGATAAAAGTATGGTTAGAAAGCATAATGAACTAGCCCAATGTTCTGGTTCACTGTCTTCATTTAAAGTTTCTTTGAGACCATCACACCATGAAAGGCAGAATACCAAGGATGTGTTCAGGAGGGAGAATACATCTGAGAAAAATTTCTGTGGTGTTTCTGGATCACTGATGTATAAAAAGTAAAGTGATTTTCTATTCTTTTTAAGAAGTAGGAACTTGGACTGTGATCAAATTAAATAATTCATATTAAATTTTGTTTGATGGTGAAGAGCTACATAGCATTCCAAAATATCTCGTTTTCATTTTCAAAAGCCACAATTCAGTAACACTCTCAGTGCTGCATTTTCATATTTTTCAGACCCACATCTATGATTTATAGATATCAACATTCTCTCTCCCTATCAAGAATTATTTACTTTAGTGTGGAGAGAGAAGTTAATGAACCAAAGTTCACCCAATGGGACTGACTCTTTTGCAGCTTGTATGGACAGCAAAGGATAAATATGAAGATTTCCTGCATCCTGTGCAATTGCCACAAGCCCTGAGTGAAACTTATTTTAGTGCCACTCAAATACCTTCTGATGAAAATCCCACTGAAGCAGCTACAATTCCATGGCTGTATTCAGTCTGACTCAATCAATCAGAACGGTTTGACAAAATATCTCATTTAAAAGTCTTCATCCGACAGAGTGCAGAACTCTATTGCAAGGCTTTCATTTGTGGCAGAAAAGAATTTCCTGTTTCTTGCTCAAGGTAGACTTTTTCTCCTTCACTGAGTGTTCTCTGAGTGCAATACTGATTTTATTCAACTGCTTCATCAGATTTGCTCCTGTGTGTTTATAAAGTAAGACTAGAATGAAACTTCCCATCTTTTCTATTTTATGCCATACACTCCTCTCCTGCACAATGTCTCAAATGCAGGTGCAACACAAGAGTTTATGTATGTTCTTGGTACTGGCCATAACAGAGTAAACCCCCAGAATATTCTATTCCTTGATTCCTCTCACTGGAAATAATATATTTCAGTTTTGCAGTGGAAATAGAAGCCTAGGCATCTTTTTGAAACAAGTTACATCTGAAGATATTGGAGGAAATGAGCCCATAACAGAGAAACTAATTTTTTGTGTCTGTTCCCCCTGAAATAATCTTTTTTTACAGGGACACATCAGAGGTTGCACCTCAAACAAATTTTTGTTTCAGAACAAAGTTGATATAAAGTACAGGAAGCATTTCTCAGGATTCAGCCAAGAGCTTTAGCCTAATACTGAACTTTAACAGCAATGTACAGTTTCTCACATCAGCCTTTATATCAGAAGATTGTAATGCTAACTCTAAGGGTTTCATAAAGTCCCAGAGATATCACTTACCAGAAAAGCCTGACATGATGTGAAAATCTCTAGAAGAAAATCTGAATAATTTACAGGCTATGCCAATACTGAAGAATAAAAATAGTAGCCAAATAAGAAAAATAATACACCAAGGGGCAGTCAAGCAGGATATTTATGCCCCACAAATCTGTTGGCATTGTTTGAGGAAACTGAGAAGGGTGTAGACGAATATGATCCAGCTAATGGCACTTATCTAGAGGGGTGAAGGCTTTAAAAGTATTTTCCAAAAGACTTTAACTGGCATGGGTGAAAAGGAAGGCATTCTCATGAACTAATAATGGACTAAAGCATAGGACCAAAAAAAAAAATAAAGCATGAATAAAGCATTAGTTTTCAAAATGGAAAGAAATAGGTATTTATGCTGGGGTATCTTCACTCTAGTGCATTCAAAAGTGATCTAGAAAGTGACTGGATATGAAGAAAACTGGTCTGATGGGTGAAAAGAGTAGCTGATTGAAAACCATTGCAGAGGATTTATTGTAATAAAAAAGAATACCAATAAAAAAGCAGAATAAATTCTGTTTTAGTAAAGAAAGATAATGAGGGGAAAAAATTCCAGAAAGTCCCTAATGATGAGCTGTAAAGCACCTGCTACCCCTCGGAAAGAGATTTTGAAGTTATAATTGATAGATCTAAGGCAATATCAGGTTGATGCTAATCAAACAGGGACTAGGATCTTAGGCATCCTCTTGAAAAGTACTGTCATACATGCAGTTTTGATTCCCATCATCTCCTAATGAATGTGGTTGACTGAGGAAAGGAACAGAGAAATGTGACAAGCAGGAACCATCTGCTCAACCAACAAGGAGACGCTGTACATGCCAGGACTCCTCAACATACAGAAGACATGACTCTATGAAAACACGAAGGTCAGGAGAGACGTAAAGAAGTTGAATATAGAATGATCATTCAATTTTGTCATAATATCAGAAGTAGAAGGAAGCAAATTAACACATATTTTGACCATACCTTCTACACTGAACAGTGCACTTGGTTGTCAAATGATCTTGCAGATGGAAATGGGTTCAGGAAGCAAATTCGCTAAGACAGATACACAACTTAGAAAGTGTGCTGGCTCTACTCTTCCCTTGTTGTTAACTACTGTCTCATTTCAGAGGGAAAATATCCAACTTTGGAGTATTAATCTAGCACACAACCACTGATTTTGCAAGTTTTTAATGCACTGTCCAGGTGTTGTGCATCCTCTTCTCCTTCAGAAGATCAGTGAAGTGGTCCAAGAATTTTTCTACATGTTCTGAACTTTTTTCTCCAAAAGTACCTAGTTCCTCTGAAGTTAATCTTATGTTCAGAGAGGTGGAAGACTTCTGGTTTCAATGCAATTTCTGGCAAAATGCAGTACTTCACCTACAATTTTCTTCAATATATGGGCTTGTCATATTTCCCATGATCAGTGATTTTAGGATTGCCTCAGAAAGGCTTACAGTGTTCAGCTATGTAGTTCTGTCAATCATTGTGCTGGGAGAAAAGGGTGAAAACTGAAATATTTGTCAGGGAGGACAGAATAGTTTCATTCAAAGCGACCTTGCAGCTGGGAATGCTAAAAATGTATGGAAAACTCTATTTATTATGCCTAGTGTTGCCTGTTTTTAGAGGAAGAATTCCCGTGGAGAGAGCACACAACACACTGTCAGACATGCCCAAAGCCTTTTGTTCCAGCGAGGCAGGCAGTGAACCCCCTGCCTCTGTAGGATGAACTAAGGCAAACAGAATCTGTGTCCCTGTGTGTCTGTGCTGCCCAGTGCTGTTAGTGAGGAAACCAGATCAATCTACTGCTTCCATTTCGGCCCTGGTTTGGTGGTTGCCCTTGGTTACCTGGATGTGTCAAAATTTCATATAATGTAACAAGCTACATTAAAACAAAGGGCAAACACTGATGGACTCAGCTTGGGGTATATTATCACTTAAGAAAGACTCCTGAGGCACTGTTGGTAGGTATTCAAAATCTACAAACTCACTGGCAGTCAAAAAGAAAGAAAGAGAAAACAGAGACCATCATTATGACGCAGCATAAATTCATACACCAAATGTCTTTATGTTACAAAAAGTACCTATAAGGATAAACATAACAGCAAAATTATTTTTAGAGTTATTAAATGATTTATATTTGAGATAAAATAAATATCAAAGGCCACAACAGTTTGTCAGAGAAATTACTTTGGGGCACAAGGAGCAAGAGGCAATGGACATCTGTTGGATAACCTAGACAGATCAGAGGGCTGGGCAATCAGAAACCATATTTAATAAAGGTAAGTATGGATTCTGCACCTGGCATGGGACAACCCTGTATGTAGGTACAGACTGGGAATGAGATGCTGGAAAGCAGTGCCGTGGAAAAGGACCTGGGGGTCCTGATGGATGGCAAGTTGACTATGAGCCAGCAGTGCCCTGGCAGCCAGGAGAGCCAACCCTGTCCTGGGGGGCATCAGGCACAGCATGGCCAGCCAGACAAGGGAGAGGATTGTCCTGCTCTGCTCTGAGCTGGGGCAGCCTCACCTCCAGTGCTGGGGGCAGGTTTGGGTGCTACAGTATAAAAAAGACATTAAACTATTGAAGAGTGTCCAAAGGAGGGGAGCAAAGACGATGAAGGGCCTTGAAGGGAAGCCAGATGAGGAGCAGCTGAGATCACTTGTTCAGCCTGGAGAAGAGGAGAATGAGGACAGACCTCATTGCAGTCTGCAACTTCCTCATGAGAGGAGGAGGAAGGGCCAGTGAC
>VZSR01001854.1:11717043-11853841 GCA_013398615.1 Brachypodius melanocephalos
TTTTCCCCTAGCAATCCTTTATATGCTACTGTAAGAGACAGAGAAAGAACCCAGAGATTTATAAATTGACCTCTGGCAATTCTCTTAGGTGAACCTGTCTTGTGGATTTTGGGATTACATGTAGCTTCTCATTTGCTGCACACGTTTGTTTTTAAATTTTATTTAATAACACATTTTCTTCAGTTTTCATAGATTCAATGAAGCTGGCTGCCAGTTTAATTTAAAATAAAAAAACACCAGAAGTCTCTTCTTGATATTGCTTCCTTTTCCTAACTTTGAACTTCTGTATTTTACTCATGTTTTTACTACAAAATGATTGCTCTAGATGATCGTTCTCTGAAGGGACACTGGCAACTTGTATTAAATAGTTTTAATTCCCTCTAACAATTCCCCATAGTCCAAAACATTTTGTGAGATCCTAGGAAACACCATTTCTTTCCTCATTGATTTTTTCTTTACTATAAAACAAAGCATTGATTTTCTTCCTTCTGTCTTGAGTTTCTAATGGTACAAAAATTAACAGGGTTCATTTGTATGCCACCTTACCAGGACTCCTTGTCAGACCAGCATCACCAATAATAGAACATAGGACCCTCCACTTAATCAGCAATCTGATAAATGCTGCACCAATTGACAAGAACAATGGTCGGATTTGGTCTTCCTCTATGCCCTTGAGCAAGACATTTAATCTAGCCTACCTTTTAATTCTATGTGTACAGCATAGGGAAACTTTTTATTTACGCCATACATGTTTGAAGATGATTCAGAGCCATTAGTGAATGTTACACGTGCTCAAATACCTCTCACAGAGGCAAAACACACAATCCCATTATTTGGATTCAGAAGAATGAACATATCACTGTTTCACCGGCACGACCTCTCTTGTCACTGTAGCAATCAATACCTTCTTGAAGCTGTACTATTCATCCTCTCTTGCTGAAAAGTCTACTACTTTACAGGTGCTATTCAGCATCACTAAATAAAATTTGATTATACAGAATAAGCAGCATTCTTAAACTCAAAAAGAATTTGTTACCACTTACTTTGATCCTTGTGAATTTCTTGCAGCTTCCTTGCTGTGTAACAGCTGCTAAATAGACCAACATTGCCATTATGCCTTATTAGACACTCATGTTTTATTATATACTCATGACCTCTTCGCTGAACATTTCTGTGACTCCCCAGTAAAAAGTAATGCTTAGCTAGCATTTGTTCATTCGCTCCATTATCTTTACCTGGAGCATGTTGGGGTTCTTTGAAGAGCTTTTTGTTTGTTTTGGTTTGGTTTTTTTAACCCCTTCCTTAATTTACAGTGGTGCTGATGTATCCAGATCGGCAGAGAAAGCCGAAAGAACACAGATGTGAGAGGTTTTGAAGCAGTTGTAAAGACTACTCATGGCTCAGGCATTTGGCAATAAAATAAGGACTTTTTATATCTCAGGACAATGTTCCTCAAACAAACAAGCCAGAACTGAGAGGTGGAAGAAATGTTTCCAAGAAACAAAATTCTATTCCTGCCAATACGCGTCCTGCCAAAAGAAAACATCTGCAGAGCTGGATTGGCCCCCAGCCAGCGCTTAGAATCTGAATTAAGACCTAGTGTTACAGGATTCATTCATTCAGCACAACCCAGGGCCACACAGGAAGTTCATGAAGAAATAAAATCTGTTGACCGTGGCATTGGAGATCTCCTCTTTAAAAAGACTAGTTTCTTTGCTGAGGGAAGACAGGTGTAGAACTACACGGTCTAGTTGTAACAGCACTTGGAAATACATTGGCAAACAGGACTTCTGTCAAGCACCACTGGCCTGAAAATGTTCCTAAGCAAAATGCCAGGACCAGATTTTACAGATAAATCTCCAGTAAATAACTTACTCAAAATTATATTTTTCTTAAAGGTAAATGTTTCTAGAGCTGCGTTTTCCTTACGCTCATATTGTGCAACACTGCTATGGTTGATGCTCCTGAGCTTAAGGATGAGAAAAGAATCTCACTCCTATGGATGAGATATGAAGATAATTAAATGCTCTGTGTGATAGAAGAAAGCTCATTATTATTTTTCTGTCATTGAATTATGTATCAATTGAAAAGCAAAATGTTTAAGTGATTATAACAAAGTAAACCACATAGAAGAAATCAGTGTTAAAAGTAAACCGTTTCATTCAGCCAAATTTGCAATACAATGAATTTTGTACATTCAGGCAGTAGCTTGTTTCAAAGACAACTTTGCCCGTAAAATTGAGGATTGGGAGAAATGAGTACCACACAGTAGTAAAATACAGTAAGTGAATCATTCATACTTGTCAGAATTTGCTGATTCTCAGAATGTCTTCTGAGCCTGAAATGTGTTCTTAAAGAAATGAAAAGAAGACTTCAAGGCTGCACCCTGATTGGCAGACAACATATTATCTTTTTCTTTCCAAGCAGTAGACAAAATGCTTAGAGCTCACTAGCCAAAAGTACTTATATTAAATGGCTAATGAAAAAAGGCAGGCCTAAAAGTGAAAGAATCTCACTTACATGCAAGCATTCCAGAGAGATGTGTGATCTTCAGCAGTACCTGCCAAGGGAGGTGGGCAGGAGTAAAATTCTTCTCAGGATGAGAACCATTCCATTGCAAAACTGTTTATTTGTTTAATAGCTTATGCTTGATACTGAACAGGGAAACTTTTACACACTTCTTAATTTTTCAAGTGTTGATTCAAAGAGATGAAAAAACTCTATTGATAAACTGTTGTGAAAGAGGTTGGAGATTTCCCTCATAGTAATTAAAATTAAATAAACCACCATTCACATAAACCATCACTGACATTAACTGGCATCTCTAATTATACTCTTAGTAAAGTCAGTAGGAACCCAAATGGCACTAAAAGCTGAACTATGTTCACATTTTTTGTACTTCAGCTTCATCCAGCCAGTAGAACAGCGGGAGAGCCACGTAGACATGTTGATCTGTTATGCAGTTTAAAAGGATTTTTCCATATTAGTCTGAAATGTTGTACCAAGACTAAATTCCTAGCAATATTTAATTAAAGGGAAGCCATATATGACAGCTTTGTTAATGGGCATGAAGCACCTCTTACAAAAGACTGCTGTGTGTAAGGCTTCCAAATGTTTGTAGCTGCACAGAAAGGAGCTGTGTTGATGAAAATCTCTCAGCTACGAATAGCAAAACTGTTTGAAAACACATCACCTTGTGCCCACAATGAACAAAGGAACAGATCTTTACATGTTCACAGCAGCAAATTAAACACATCTCACAATAGCAGTGTACAACTTAAATAGATAGTTGGGGGTGTAATATTAAAATGACAGAGAAAAAAAAAGATGAGTAAAGAAAGGTATATTCCACAGGTCAGCAAGCTTACCTAAGGAGGTCTCAGTCCTAGGAGTGGAGACAGTTCAGGCTAAATAATCTCCTCTGATCTCTCCCCAGCAAGAAGAGTTTTCCCCCATTCATACTACAGATAAACAACACACAATCACAACTTCAGTCTGGTTAAAATTGAAAGCAGTCAATTCATTTGAAATGAATGAAGTTCACTTACAACAAACTTCCCAGGCTAAAGTGAGAGAATGGTATAACAGAGAGAAAGGATCAGATTAACATGGTAGAACTTTGTAAAAAAAGCAAGGAAGCCAGCAGCTGGGAAGCCAGGCTGTGAAAAAGGGAAGAATCAACACTTTCTCATCTGAAGGAAAAAAAAAAAAAACAAGAAAAAAAAAAAAGAAAAGAAAAAAAAGAAGAAGTTATATAACACACTGCAGCAGCTTTGATTTTTTCCTCTTCCTGGCCAGAAAATCCTTATGAGGACGAAAAAAACTCAGAGTGAACTTCATCCTACTGTCCACAGGTAGGCAGAATAACAGGGTTCTAAAACTGAGATCAGGTCATTAAAATAGGGCATGAACACTTGTGCGTTCCTCTCTGCCTTGGAGGCTGCACAACTCAGAGAGCACTGGGAATGTTTAAACTCCAGTCATCTCCCTGGGATTGTCCCATGTAAAACAGATTCACTCTAAAGCTCTGTAATCTTTGATACCTGTCTCTCAGGTCCTATAATTATCATTTCCAAATTTAAGTTGGCATGAAATACTCAAAGAACAGCTGCCTGACTGCTGTCTGCTGGGCATGGTCAGAATCGTTCCCCTGTTGCTATTGGCAAGGACATTTGAATATCTTCATACCTTTTTTTCTTTCATACTTTGATTTTGTGTAAGGGGGTCAAAGCAAAGCTGTGGATTAGCATGGGAGCTCTAACAGAATGGTGTCTCCTTGAATTAGGTAGAGTGCATGTATTTGCATTAATGTTCAGTATAAAAGGCACATGTCTTGCTATGTGAATGTGTTTGCGAAATCAAATAACTTCCATCTGACTGACAAACTCTATCCCAAAGAAAGCGCTCTGAATAATCCATTACATAAAAGGAAACAAAAGTGCAGCATATAAAAAGTGATCTATTTAAAGCTTGTTCATTTAAGAGACATTGGAACAAGAGCAGACATCTAATACTCTAGCTTTATACCCAGTCAAAGGCATTTGTGCTTTACTGGCAGTAAACAATTTCAGGATGCTTTTGAAATGTCATTGATATCGGTTTGTACTCCTCAGAACTGCAGCTGTCTTTTACTGCCTAGCTGGTGCTGGGTGCTTGACTTCACTCACATTTTCATTTCAGGTGCCCTCCCACTTTGTGAACTCACTGTGTAGAAATTGTGAAGATACTGTGCATGGAACAGCAAGTTGTAGCCATTCACCAGCAGCTCTTGAAGCAGATTGACAAAACACTATTTTCCTCCAATACTCAAACTGAAAATTTGCATAATAGTGGGATGTATCCTTTATTGAACTTTGGTTTAGTGACAATGGATTTTACAATACAGTGCTTCCTGCTTCTGATAGCCTTAGAAGCCTCTGGGGAAATGCTTTCCCTCATGTTTGTGATGGGTCCTCAGTCAGGAAGTTCAGAAGAAAAGCAGAAATTAAATAATTACCAAAGTTAACCCAACTAGACAATAATTTTATTCTTTATTATTATTTGCAGTCTTCTGCTCTCTTAATAAAGTATGCAACAGCAAGGCTAGAGATTTTTAATTGATGGCCTGATCTGTAAACAGCAAACAGCAAAGCTGCCCTTCATTCACTTTTTAAGGGTATAGAAACCCTAAATAATACCCTTTACTTTACTTGCTAAAAATATTGAGCTATCAAATAGAAAGTCCTTAGAGTTTCAATATCCGTACTTCTTGCATTCTCAACCCCCAAAATTCACAATTTCAGCTACTGGTGGGCAAAAGGTGGAAGAGAAAGTATTTCCTTTTAGTTAGAAAAAAAAAAAGGCTCTTTTTGAGCAGCATCACAGACAAATCATAGCTTGAAGCACAACCCTCATAAAGGTGAACATTTTTACTTCTGCAGGAGACCAATTTTTTGATTTGAGAATTAGAATTTTGTGAGAATTGCTTGCTAATGGTGCACAACAGATCAATACAGCCCCTTCTGCAGCATGTTTTGAAAGCATATGGCTTCCAAAAAGATGATGACTGTATTTAGTACCCAAATCCAAGTGCTGTCTTCCCCAATGAAATATCCACCTCTTTCAGCTTTCTTTGAAGGTACCCTTCCTGTGCTAGACACATATGTGTGACTTGCCTGCATTTTGTGCTGCTCCTCTCCTCGTTACAGCAGACACAGCCCAAGACTCAGGGGTGGATTTTCCAAAGCCATATGCTCATTTCCTAGAAACTCAGTGAAATACGAGGGCTTGGGGATTGTGTGTGTGAACCAAAACGTTGTTGTTCTTCTCCCCATGCCCCCAAAAAATCCCAAACAGCCCAACACTTAAGGCCATATGCAGCATATGAGTTGGCACCAAAGTCGTGTTTGACAAGATTTGTACGGATGCTACTGAAAATAAAACCGGAAAAAAAGCACAACCTCAGCAGGCAAAGTTTTACACACAGCCTGGTTGCACAATCTGCCATAGAGGAGCATATATCCTGAAGAAATTCTTGGATATTTATTCACTTTCAAAACATCTTCCTTTCTGAAATAGATCTTAACCCTGCATAACCTTGTTCTCTACAGAGAAATGAATCTAGATTTTTTTTTTCATCAAACCCCCCAAATTTGCTACACAAATCCTGCAGAAAGAGGGCAAAGGAGGCCTTACTCTGTGGAAAATATTGCTCTGCTGATGTCTAGCCAAAGGTTTGTTACACGGAAGCACTGACAAATTATTTTCCTTGCCACCAGGGCTCAGAAGTCACTAAAGAAGAAGCAATTTTTACCTTTTCTTTCTCTGCTGGGCAGAGGGCAGACAGGAAGCAGTGCTTCCTTCATCAGCAGTGCTCTGTGGCGTAGTTCACACAGCTTTTGGTACAGACTGCATCTCCTTGTCCCTGCACTTGCAGGACAGCGTGGCTCCAATGTGTGGCAGAGGCATAAATCTCTCCTCTACTGCCATCACAGCAAGGTTATCAGATTTGCTCTTCCAGGAATCCCAGTTTGTCTTTATATTTTTAGTCTATCTGTGGCAGGTGACAAAACCAAGCAGACTGGCCAGCATCTCCTTGATAAGGGAGCGGGAGGGTGCCAGAGATATCCTTGTGTGGCTTGAGGACTTGGACTAGAGGAGAAAAAAACCCCACTGCTTAGCTCCTGGCTCCCAGCACAGCAAAGAGTGGGCATGAGGAAATAAGAAGACATCCATTTCTGTAGATGCAAAAATCTCTGTGTTCAGTAAACAAAAAGCACTGTGAAAAGCAGAGTCTTGACTTTTTGATATAAGGAAAGGAAAAATAATAATTAATCTTATAAATCAGATTTCCATAATAACAATCTGCACATATAATAGAGGTTTCTACATACAGAAATATTATTAATACATGCATTAGCTACATATACCTACAACAATTTTAAAGATTAACTATTAAGATGTTTCATTTCTTTAGACATACTAAACATTCTTTTTTCTAATGAGTATTTTGTGCAGGAGAAAGTTTTAAATAATGCAAATGAATAAACATGTCCCAATTCCAAACAAACACAATATTTGGAAATAATATCTATTCAAAGCTAGCCATGTTCTAACTGCATTTATGTATGTGGGTTGGGATCAGTGTAACCTGTTTTAGAAAAAATTGACTGCGATTGTACCTATATTCCATCATCTATTACAAGAACAGTGAGAGATGACATCTTAAGTGGTGAAAGAAAGCACAGTACAGTTACATTTATCCCCTGATAAAATGAATGTTAAAAATGTCTTTCAAGACTTCCCAGTCATGATTTCACTAAAATCCAGGATCCTGTTTAAATTTCCTAGAGAAAACTGAGCTCCTCTGGTTGTTCAGCATATGCTCTCAGACTTTGCAAGGAATTAGAATAAAGGATTTCTGTCTCAGCAGCTGCAAGCTCAGAGCACACATGAATATTTCCCAACTCTGTTCAGCAGTGTTCAATGCATGAATCACAGACTCACAAAATCATTAAGGTTAGACAAGACCTCTAAGAGCACTGAGTCCAGCTATTAACCTGGCACCACTGTGTTTACCACTAAACCCTGTACCCAAGTGACACATCCACAAGTGTTTTGAAAACTATTCCAGTGCATGACCACCCTTCCAGGGGACAACGTTTTTTCTACTCTCTCACCTAAATTTCCCCTGGTGTAACTTGAGGCCATGTCCTATACCCTGAGCACAGTGTTGCTTTAGCTGTCCCTGCTTTACCTCTCCTCTTCCACAGATTCTCACAGCTGCTGTAGTGATGCCTGGGCAATAAGGAATCTTAGCTCTTCATCCAAGGGAGGAAGGTTCCCTTCGTGGGGCTTTCTACTTAGGAAACACAGCTACCTGTTATTTCTAGGAATGGCTTTACATCAGATATCCCACAACATAGAATGTCTCACTGCAAAATCGTGTACCACGGGACTAAGGGAGGTGTAAGCTGAGACTATCAAATGCTGATCATTTAGCTGGTCCTGCCTGGTGACATCAGGGCAGAAATTTTGCAAGTGTTCAAAAAATGAAGAAGAAAAGGACATTTATGGATGTTTGGTACATAATTGTCTCTGGGGAGATCTGGCTAGGAACACAGAGCTATCAGTTATATTTACCTTGTTTCTTCATTTTGTAATTGAAATTTTATGAGCAAATGGTTGATTCTGAGTAGCAATTGTGCATAATAAAAAAAGATACCAGTGTTAATTGAGGCCACTGGTCTGCTAGATTGCCTGGAAGAACCTGCTTAGAGCTCATCGTGCTGCCATGCTTATGGCAGTAATCAGTAGTCATTAGATAGTCTCTAATGACTATTGACAGAAGGAATACGAAGAGGAGACAAATTCAAACACAATAAGCTATTCATTTTCAAGGCTGTGGTATTAGCAAGACCTTTAAATGAATGACAGAAAATGGGTCTAACTGGTAACACGAAATATATCACACTTTATTTATTTAGAGGCTGAGGTGCTTTTTATATGCACACTCAAAGGGGAACTCAACACTAAAGAGCAAAAGCAAGGTGATGGGTTGCTGCAGGATGCAGAGCCTAAGGCTGGCAGGGTTGGGTGATCCTGATCTTTGTGCACAAGCCTCAGCTCTTGGGCTGTGCAGCTGGGATGCTCTGAGCTGCATGAGCTCTTGCTCTATCATCCCAGGGCTGCATGTCCTTCTTCAAATAACCCCACCTTGTCTCTTTTCACTCCTCCTGAACTGGGAATGAGCTGCACCACACTGCACCAATACCACAGCAGAGAACAACCCCTTCACTTGGACCCAGACTGCAAGGAATGAGGGAAGGAAGGAGATTTTATCCTGATGATGCTGTCAACCAGGGAAGCAAGCCAAGGTTTAAAGCAACAGCTGTCATGGCTGACCTGCCAGCCCAGAGCATCCATCTGTGACTGACCAGCTGCCACCTACCCTGAGAACATGAACACGAAAACATGCTTCCCTACTTTTGCTATACTGTATCTTTCTCTGTTGTGCCTGTTTTGTCAAATGTGAGAAAATTTTCTCTGTTCCCACAGCACTCAACTTGAAAAGTCAATAACACAGCCTTCTTTCCAGCTTTATTTTACAGCCCAAGAGACTGTCATGCAGCCTCTTTGGGCAAAGCGGCTTGTAAAAGCTTCAGTAGCTGGTCTTGCGTTACTACTCAGCTCCAGTTTCAGAATTAATTGTGACTTGATTTTGGTTTTGCCTTTCTTGTGTGTTGTACTTTAAATAGTTCCAAAAGGAAATGTGTGTTTTATAGCCTCTTCTGGTAGAAAAAGTAAATTGAAACATTTATACTCAAAGGCTGAACCTTGTTGATTAATATTTTAAGAAAAAACAAGATTTCACAATTTTAGCTCTCTACATCTTGTTTTTCTTTGAAATTAATTCCTGATTAGTTTCTACAGTATCAAGGAACTGTCTTCTGTGAAAGATGAAATTTCAACTTGCAGAAACAGAGGAACTAATTATAAGAAAAATAAACAACACCACTTAAGAGAAAAACTTTAGCAGCCATTAACTCCTTCTTCCCCCTTTGCAGGTTGGGTTTCAGCAGGTGAACATCTGCTTCCCACATCATCTCCCTTTTGCCTTGTCTGATGATGGCTGCTATCATGTCTCCACCAACAGGTAATATCCACACAGCTACTCAGGAAAGGAGGCTTGCTCTACAAAGCTCACTGCATTAGAATTAAGCAGATGCAAAACCATCGTGTGTCCTGTGTGTGGGCAGGAAGGGGATGAAATCAAGCACATAAGGAGAGGTCCATAGAGGGTTACTGATGAAAGGCAGAGGAGAGAGCTCTGCTTTCACACTTTTAAGCAACCAATCAGTGCATTCAGCTGGTCTCTATGTGCTCTCCAGGCCCACAATAGTCTGCCCTCCAGATCTCAAGTGCCTTCAGGCCAAACTCTCTCCCTAGGCTAGTCCAGAACTCATAATTTCTTCATTCATTAGTAGCCAGTTAGGGAAGACTGTCCTCGAATATTGGGACAAAAAGACAATGGTGTTGCATGATGTCAGATGTTATTGCACAGAGACACCAGCTTCATGTGATTTCTCACTCAGGGATAGAAGAATGAGGCTGGAGTGCAGAAGGTGCTGCCAAAAAATGGGATCCTTGTTTGGCACATCTTGTATATATTCAACTGTCTGTAGGTAGAAACCTCAGGCAAATGAAAGTTTTTATTCTTTTTAAGCTCAGCATTTTCCTTTCTAGTATCAGAGAATGTCGTCATTGCCTTCTCTTTGGAGAGTCAGTTTTCTGGAGTTTAAGGTGAATACAGAAAGATTTGCCAAAGCTTAATAGCACATCACTTTATTTCATGGCTTTTCTTTCCTTCCCCCTTTTTTTTTCTTAAATAAGCAAAGACAGTTTATAAAATGTGTGAAGGACTGATATTAATGCAAGCTGTGGGGATTAATACAACTAATGAAAGTTCATGAAAACGCCTTCAAAACTTTTTTGTTAATGGGTGCATATTTAGTACTTGTGTGCTCCCATGAAGAATACATACTATGCAATCAAAAGAAAATGGAAGGGATTTGCCAGATGCCCTGCTCTTCTCCAAATGGTGCCAGCCCCTCTCCTGCTGCTGTCTGAGGGGGCCATGCTCACAAGGCAGTGCCATGGCACACAGGGAGGGTGGCAGCTGACAGATCCTGGCAGACACCAGAATCGTTCCCCACCCTCAGTGGTGCTGCCCTGCACAGTCTCATCCTCGTTTGTCCTCCACTGATCTCCTGCACCATCAAACAATGCCAGGTGTTTCAGAAGTTAAAGGCCTGCAGTACTATTAATATGGAAAAGCCCATGGCACTTTCAAAAAAGTTCTTCTTGCCTGGGGAAATGTTTCATGGCTAGCAGAGACCACAGACTGGATCCCCTAGAAATGTACCCCTCTTGTACTAATGCTGCTCCAGCCTTTATGCTTTGCAATCATGGTTAAATGGAAATAGAGATCAAATCACTCAGGATACATATCTGAAACTTTTATTTTGTTCTAATATAATTACAGACTTTTTTCCCCCCAATATTTTCATACTGCTTATAGCAAACCAATAAAACAGCTATAAAATGACAACATTTAACTGTATGCTATGATGTGTTTGTCAGATAGGAGACCAAACCCATCCTAATCTGGTTTTAAGATCTGGTTTTTAGATCTTTTGAACTAGAGTTGCCCAAGAAGAGCTTTTCCCACTATGACATCTACAACAACTCTACTAACAGGAATCCACCTGTCAGTTATGTCACGTCAATTTTGGTGCAAGAAGATTTGGTTGATCCTGGCTATTTTTTATCATAGAAGGATTCATTACTTATTTAATAATAATTTCTACAACTACAAAAAAAAAATTACAGTGTATTAATTCCATCGTTAATGAAGGTATTGACACAAGCTTTAGGTGTATTTGTTAGTCGTTACTTATGTTGCATATCTTTTCCTGTTCATTGCAAATAAGGTATTTCTAGAGGAGCATGGTGACTGAGAAAGATCCTGCTTCTGGTTTATCTTATTTTTCACTCTTTCATGATCCTGTGTGTTCTCTCTGATAAACCTTAAACAAGACAGTTTGCACTTTGTACCTCAGAGCCACCAGAGAGTCTAGTCAGGCTATTTTTCAAACTCCGTTGTTTACGCATTTGAAAAGAGAGTGAATTAAAACAAGAAATAAAAATAAAAATAATTATTTTGATAAAGTCTAAATAGAAAGCTAAGAAAATGCAAAACAAATGAGAGCTGTTAGAAATGAATTATTAAACTTCTCGAGCTGGAAAGTTAGTCAGCTAGGATGGGGGGAACATGGTTTCAAATAGCTGCTCATTTCATTTTCCCAGTGACTGTTCATATTAAAGCAGTAATAGAAATGGCTCTGGAGGTTGATTAATAAGACATCTGAGAGGGCGAAAACTCACATTCAAGTCCCTGTTTTTAAAGTATAAATTGTTTTTCTTTTTGTTCCACGCCCTGAATTAAAACAAACAAAAAAATTCCTATAAGTTGGAAGTGTTGTTCCAAATTAACTGAAAATATTGAAATAAGTAGCCTATATCTTTATCTTTCTTAAATTGTGTGTGTGAGCATTTGCATAGTTTATTGTACATGTTTTAAGATTTATAACAACATTTAGGCCCAATATCAGTGCTGGCTCTGCTAATGTAGGATGGCCATAATTAGTTTGTTTTCTCGTGTAGTTTTGATACAAAGTTAATAATTTTAAAGTTCTGGGAAAACTGAGGATAAGAGACACTGTATTATATTTTTAGTAATTGCATTGCAAGTGTTTGCTGAAAATCTGAGAATTCAGGTTATCATCAAAGTAGAATACATAAGGAAAAATATGGCCATAATCATCTAGATAATAAAATAAATGTGTTCTGACAAGAGGAATGGCCCATGGCACAATATTTGTTAGAAATACCAACTAAAGGATGGCCCAGCTAAAGCCATTTGCCTACCCTCTGAATACAAGCAATCCAATTGTTGTAAAGTGGTAGTAGAAAAATGCCTGGAAGTGTGCTTAGCATTTTTTATAGGATTTAATCAAGGTATAAACATTTGACAGGGAAGGTTCCCTCATAAATACTGCATAATACTCTCATACAAATATTATGATATTTTCTCAGATATCATGTTCTACATATATTATCTTCATGGCCTTCAGTAGCTGCTGTTATTCCAAAACACACTGTTTTCCTCTGTCAGAATGCACTAATAGGATTTTCTTCTTCTCACCTGAGAGTCATGATTATAGCATTGGTAATTTCAGGAAACTGTGAATACACTTTATGCACTAAAATTAGATGTGTATTTAGGTAAGTGTTTGGCATGTACAAATAACCAAGACATACTATTTTATCACTGGTTAAAATCACAATCTGCACTCAATATTACTGTCTGAAGACTCTGTCAAAGTGAATGTATATGCATTTCTATAGTTTTCTTTTGATAGAAATTCAGGCCTGTACTCTTCTGACAACAATTTCCAGAAGCATATAACTTTTAGAAGTAATTCATAGCTGTAGAAGAATATGAGAACCCTAAGGAAGATCTGGATATGTATTAAAATGAGATGAACATGTTCCAGCACATATACTATTTATTAGGCACCCGTATAGCAAAGGCTTTAATTGATCTGTTCAGAAAAACATTTATAGAATGTGAGAGTGAGCTGGGACACTTGTCTCGCTGGCTCAGGTGCAAGGCTTCATTTAAATTTTATTTAATGCAGAGGCATTCTCTTGTAGCTTCATAAATAACCTGTATTAAACATATTCTTTCCCTCCATTGTTAATTATTACAGTTTTGAGGCTGTCTTCTCTGCCTGAAGTTTTTTGCTCTAGAGTTCACGGCTCCCATATTCCCCTGTGCTGGGATTCTGCTGTTTCACTGTGCTGAGCAGAACTATTAATAGCTCTCTCCCTCCTGCTGCACTCACTGGGAACTTGTGAACAGGCAGAAGAAAAGCAGCGGCGCAGCGCTACGTGTCCTTCTGCCACAGCCTTTTATCTTTGCTCTGTACTCAACACACTCGGTTACACAGCAAAGCACACTTACTCTGCTCCTCCACATACCTGGTGGGCCCTCACAAGAAGAGGTGTGCCCCTCTGAAGAACGCCTGTGGGAATTCAAAGCTCTGGTCCCAAGTTTAGTTGCTATGCCTGGTGGTATCAAACCGCTTCGTTTACAAAAGAATTATTCACTTTTCCTTGCCTGCAACCAGGGATGCTTCCAAGCACATTCAGAACTGGCAGCAGGACCTTAGGAGCAGCTAAACATGCAGGACCTTCCTCTCCACAGTGCTCATGCACCCTACAAAGCCAGAGCCACTGCTACTTTGCTCAGGTAAGGGATAGAAGCAGGATGGGGAATAAGATGGCAGCTTCCCTCCAGTGCTTCCCTGCAGCCACAACATGTCTCCTACCCTCATGCTGTCAGGAGACACAGAAGGCTCATCTGCTCCAGAGTTACCCCAAACCTGATTGTTCAGAGCAGTCTTGGCCTGCTGTGACAGCAACCACCCAATCCTGGCCATCCCAGCCAGCCCACCCTCTTCCCAGTCAGGTGATGGTGGAATGTGTTCTGCAGCTGGAACCCCACGTTACCTACCTGCCTAAAAACACCTGAGCCGTATCTGCTGCTGACACAGGTCCCTCTGGGTCTTCCCTCCTTGTGCCAGCTCTGACTTTTCAGCTGATGTACACACATAGAGAAACTTGCTGAAATCCACCTTTCTTTGAGGTGTCTCATTCAAGGAATTAGAATGTAGTTAAGCTCTTGCTATTTAACCAACTGGGAGTATCAGAGTTCAGTTAACTATCCATTCCTCTCAAGATCACTTTTCTGCAAAGCTGAAATTCTACTGTAGGTGACTTGGTAGGAGAAGAGGTGATTTTTGAAGATGGATACTGAGGGGTAGGTGCCCTTTAGCTCACTCTCAGTAGAAGAGATGCCTTCCTTCTGCAGTCCTCTTGCCTCACATGTAGCTGGAAAACAGTTAAATGATTCACCAATTTGCCTCTTAAAGTGGGGAAATTACATGGGAAAAGGTGCTAAAGGCTGTTTAATCCTGGAGGTGGGACAGCAGGAGCAGAATGTGGAGACTACCCTCCCTTAATGGGGTATAACAGACCTAAATGGGAGAGTGGGAAAACCTCAGGTTTTCTCAATATAGTGAGCTGATACATTGAAAGATTACAAGGAATAACTTTGCAAGATTATTTTCACAAGAATCTGAAGAACAAAGCCCCCCTTAAAATAGAAGAAAAAAAAATCCATGATAGCATAGAGACTGAAGAACAGGGATGTAGAGAGAAGAGTTTCTCTTCAGCCATTTAAAATCCTTCCCATGGTTTTCTGTCAGATCTGCTTCCCTTGATTATCATATGTCCTCACCACCCATTTTACTGTTTATTTTTTTATTTGGTTGGTTTATGTCCAGAGGGGTAGGAAGCATTCTGAAACTCAGGAAACACTTAGTTGGGGAACAGCACACCAGATCCTCTGTTTCTCTGTTTTCTAGAAAAATGTGCCATGCTTTGAAGAAGCCAGGTGTGCATAGCAGCCTCATTCAGCAGCCTCACTGACATGGTTTTTTTTTTTTTTTTTTTTCCACAGGCAAGCCAGGCAGGTTCCACTTTCAATAGCTGACTTTGAAGCTGTGGCTTTTTGTGCTTCATTCTCTTAGGGATGCAGGAATAGCAGCTGAGCAGTGACTATTGATGAGAAAGGAGGAAACGTGAGCTTTCACAGCAGCCATCCCGGTCAGGGGAAGAATTTGGCAGAAGGTTTTTCATCTGTCTCAAGCCAAAGCATCATTTCCCACACACATTGAGGGCACACAAGTTTTTGGTCCTTTCTCAAGTGAACCTGAGCGTGCAGCCTGCTGCCGCTTTAGCAGGAATAATAGTGCCAGGAAAGAGAGTTTACAAATCATCTTTTGATGAATTCAAAGTCCTACACTATCCACCAAGACATGGGCAGAAATTATTAATGCAGGTCTCAATGCAGGCAGTAAATGATACCTTGTTTTTGACTCACAAATGAGAGAAATGAGGCACCAGTGAATCTAACCGAATCAGACACCTTTTATAACTTATTTTGAATTAATATCTTCTTATCCACCCCCTCCTCCTCAAGTTAAGTTCTTACTGCAGTTCATTTACAATTTTCAGTGTGTGATAAATGTGATTAGCTTCGGAAAAAGAGCTGATGCTGCTCAATGAAAGAAGAATATTCTTCACTTTGGGGAGAGAAAGGGAGTTTGTGTGTGGGACTGTGTGGAATATTCAGGGGTGGTTTCAGGACCGTTAATAATTTTTTCCTCTTCTTATTCAAAGCTTTTCTTTTCACAGGGGTGATATTCAATTAGGAAACTCCTATGGAGCAGAGGGGGAACCCAGCAGGCAAGGAGCTGAAATCTCTGCAATCAGCACTGATAAAGGGCTGTTATTTTGACAAATGGGATAAAAATAAAAAGCATGAAAGGCTGCAGCAGGAGGCCTGAAACGGTCGCTGAGCACTCTCCTTACTCAGCGAGGAGGTGTTTGCCATGGTAAGTCATGCATGATTGTTTGAGGCGATATTCTTTGATTTGTTACTGCTTTTTATCTTATTAGCAGTTACTGTAGTTTGAAATGTGTTAAGCAGAGCAGTGCTCTGTGTGTGTAAGGCTTTCAAAAGTTTGACTGCAGCATTCTGAATTGTTTCACGGGCTTTCTGTGTTGAAAGAGTGACGAAAGGCTCAGTGGTTTGTGTTTCGATGTCTGCTCAGGTCTGAAAGAGGATGAAAACCAGGTACAGAAGATGTAGGCTCAGTTCAGCACATATTGACTGATGTTTCATGGGCCACATCTTCATTTGTTTGATGCATCAGGGATCTACAGGGCATCATATCTGACATTTGGCTGTCTATTCTTTACCACATTTCAGAGCCTCTGGGATGGTCAACAGGTTTCCTGAAGCAGTTTCTTGTGGCTCATTGAAGCCCAGTGACTGGGGAAGCAAACCTTTGGAATATTACAAGTCTAGCACAATCACTTTGCAGCACTAGCCCTACAATATGCAAACCCAGCGCCATTTGCCACAGAAGAGGAATTGTACATGCCCTAGGAGCTTTTATAAGGCAGCCCAAACTAACACTGCATGGAAACAGAGAGCAGTGGAGAAAAGCCAGGAGTGTGGATGTAGTGAGCTACATCCTAGACACTTGCAGCTATTAGCATGCTGAAATAAACTAGATTAATTTTGCAGCCACAAGTTCTCAAAAGTTGAGTCTGGACAAGTAGATAAAATTCAGATGCATCCTTATCCAGATTTTCTAGGAAAGCTATATACTTCTAATGATTAGGACATCAGAGTGTCCGATAGTTTCATTTCTTGCTTCACTTGTCCTGTGCTGCAGTGTCTGATAAACCTGTTCAGCTCTCATGGCTGAGGCTTTTTATCAGTCAAGCAGGATTAAAATACTTACTACCATTCCCTGAAGCACTTGATGGATGCATGCACCTCAGGATGGAGACAATGATGAATTGTCTTTGTAAGCCAATTTAGAACTGAAACAGCTTTACATGGACTTACTGTGTCCAGTAATATCACATACAATCAAAGACTGTTCTTATCTAGAGAATCAAATTGTTTGGAAAACACTGGATTTTTCCACGCAGTGTGGATGCCTTTTAGAATTTTTCACATACATTTTAATCCTAAAGAAGTAGTAGCATGTTGATACTAGTCTACTTAGCAGACTGTGATACAATATTCATTACCAAGTGATCAAAACCAATCATACAGATATAATCTACTGAGGAGACAAAAGCCCTGAAAAACAGTAAAATATTAGCAGCTCTGCTCCATATGGAGTATGATGATGACAAAAGCCAGCTAATTATTGCTGTTATACCTCAATAATTTATAAAGTCGGCCATTTCCCCAAAAGATCTATAGGTCTCTTTTGACTCATCAAGGGAAGAATAAATGTATCACAAATAAGAGTCTAGGTTTTCCACAAAGGGGTTCAACTGCATGGTTAATGCTGATCTCCTGTCCTTTGAGAGAGTAAAATTTACTGAAAATTTACATATCTGTTTGAATGAACATCCTGAATTTTGGACTATGCTGCTGGTCTCCAAAAAGACTGACCTTGGAAAACAACATCTTTTGTGTCCCAGAATAGTTTTCTCCAACCCATTTATAAGCCATAGACAAAAATTATAATACCCTAATATTATACCCATACAAAAATGGCTTGAAATTTTCAGAACTGTTTAGTGTTTAAGTATCCAGATATCAAAGTTGAACCTTACAGAAGGTCCTAACCATTTGCTTCTGAAAAACTTCTGTCCTTATCTGATATCTCCCGTTCTTCATATAAAATTATAAAATTATTATTAACTTTTTTTTTTTTTTTTGAGCTAAAGGAAATCACAGCCTAATTTGATGGGTAATATAAAGATAAGCCAGTCTATGAAGTCTCAAGGTTTAACATGGGTACACAATTTCATTTCATACTAATCAGTCATCTTTGCTATCTTGGAAAGCAGGTAAGAGAGTTCACTGAGCAGTTACCTGCTTCAGCTTTTAGGAGAAAATTGAAACAGTTAAAATCATATACCAGTGAAATGTGTGTGCAGACATTCAGATGAATGCGGTTCGGAAAATTAAAGTGCTATAAAACCCCAAGAGACAAAAGCATTAGTTTTCAATAGTGTTTATGACAGAGTTGCTTCCAGGCTCCACCTGGTGCCAGATTAGGCTTTTTGTGTCTCATGCCACTTGTGTGCAGTGGGCTGGTGTCTGTCCATGCATGTGATGCTCCAAAGAGGCATCAGGAATGCAAAGAATGAGAATTTAAAGAACTTTTTGTGTGCAGGAAAGGCCACCTTGCAACAGTGTATGGTTTGTCATGATGCTTCTTTCCTCTTTCCCATCACTGCACTTCAGTGTGATAAGGAAAGGCCTCTCTGGCCAGTTTACACTTCTCTTCACCCTAGAAGGATCACAGGTTTATGTTGGAAAAGACCTTCAAGATCTCTGAGTCCAGCTGTTAATCCAGCATTTCCAAGTCCACCACTAAAGCACCAACCCCACTGCTTCATCTGCATGTCTGACACCACCACTTCCCTGGGCAGCTTGTTCCAATTTTTAGACAACTCTTTCAGTGAAGAATTTTTTTCCTGATGTCCAACCTAAAACTCATTACAGCCTATTCATCACTGGAAAGGGATTTGTTAGGTTTGGATGAAGACAATTTCTTCAAAGTCAAGGCTGAAGTTTTCACTGAATTTATTGAAAAAACCCACCACTTTGGAGTCAAATAGTTCTGGAACACTATCAGTTTCAAATTGCCCTTTTCCAAATAAAATTTCCACTAGGAGATGATGTCGTGGTTTAGGAATTGTACTTCCTAATTTAGCATTCCCACTGAAACTATGGCAAACCAGACTCCACTTTCTCACTCCCTGCCTCCTCCTCCCCCACCCCTGCAGTGGGCTAGAGAGGAGAACTGAGGGCACAAAAGGTGAAGATCACAGGTTGACATAAGAACAATTTACTGGAAACAGCAATGAGATAAGAAAAGGAACAGTGACAGCCACAATACGAATGACAGAGGGTACCAGAAAAGAATTGTGATTGCTCACCACAGAAACCCCAGACAGCAGACAACACCCAACCACAGCCACACCATCCCGACAGCTCCCTCTGCTTTGGGACCAGCGCCATGCAAGCAACCCCTTCTTCCCAGAAAAGAGTCCTTTCCCTCCCCTCTTCCCCTTCTTCTCCCCACCTCTGCTCTCAGTAGTGATGGGAAGTTGTACACAACAACCTCTGAGTTCCTGTCAGAGCCCCCCAGCTACTGGAAAAATTAACCCTGCCCTGGCCAGAGCCACTCATGGAAGCCTACTCCTCCTTTCCAACAGCAGGGAGCAAGAATTCAATTTCCTCTTTCAATTGTTGCAGCTAAGAAGTTACAAGAAAGCATACCTTTTCATCCTGTATTCTAGGAATACTACATCTACATGAGAGAAAATAAAAGTTATAATTGTAGGTCTAGTTTCATACAATGTCTAAGAGTATGTACATTATTGTTTGTTCAAAGAATTCAAGTTACAAAAGAAATTGTCATGATGGCTATGAGGTGGAATACAAACTAATAAAATATGTGTGATGAGGGGCAAAATATAGACATGAAGGCAGCCTGAAAATTCAAAATTCTTAGCAAATGCAGCAATACATCCTATTAGTAACTGAACTCACTGGGAGAAGGACTTCAGGAAATCCACAGATATCCCTTTGTTCAGCTCTGCTACAGCTCTTCTTTGATAATTTATTCCCACCCAGTCTCCAGCACATTGTGCCCAGTCATCCATAAGAACATAAAGCAAACAAAAACCTGTAATAAATTAATCAGGCCATTTCTCTGGTCTCCAAGGAAGAAGAAAAGAGACTGACTGTTATCTCTATTTCAAAACACTTGGGTGACAGCCACAAAAGTGTTTTAAGGTAAATATGTGGAGAGCAGCTTCATTAAAGGGATGGAACTCTATTGAAATGCACAGGTGCAGTCCAGAACTTTGACTGCACAGCAGAAAGAGTTTTATTTGAAGTTTGCTATCAGGAACTTTTGCTGCAGCTACCACAGGCATACTTACACATTACTTCTCTTCTGTCACATTTAGCTGCCTCCTTCCTACCATTTATCGCACTGATGTTCCACCAGTAAAAAAAATAAAAGGTAAGTTGCTGGTCCCTAAGGATGCCACACTATCCTGTAACCTGAAAATCAGCCTGGAAAAGCAGAAAATGCAATCAGCACAAGAACAAAATAAACTAATTTATGTTTTTGGCTTTATTATGCTGAAAAAGAAAAGAAAGAAAAAAAAAGAAAAAAAAAAAAAGAAAAAAAAACAACTCCAGAAGAACCCAAAAAACAATCAACAAGAAAGGGAGTTATAAAAGGCTCCAAATTATATTCGTCCCAAACTCTCACCTGAGCAAATCTTTCCTTGTGCCACTAATGAGAGGACAAGGATGGTCAGGGTTGTGTCTTCACCTGGTTCTCAGGCATGCAAAAGCTGTTTTATGACTGCAGCCTGCTTAGCCCCTGCAGAGGGAGCAGGAACACCTCATTATCAGAGATGGGAGATTTGCAAGCAGGAATCTTGGATGAGATGCACCTAATTAGACAAGACTCCTTCCCTCCATCATCAGAAAGTGAGAATGGACTCAATGATTTTTACCATTGGCAATGTGTGCTGAATGGAAAGGGTCTAATGTGTATTTTATTGTAGTAGGAAATGCCTATGAAAGCCATTGCTGGCAGCCTGTCCTGCCTGTGCAGACATTGCATAATCAAGAACAGAAGCCCTGGGGGCCTGACAGTCAGTGGCTTTAAAAAAATCTCACTGTTTCACTGCACTTTCAAGAAGAGTTTTGTAACTTTTGCTTTGATTACTTTCCTAAGGAAAATCCCCTATCATTTTTCCATTGTTCCTGATCTTGCTGGGTTTTTTTCCACTGAACAGGGTTTGGAAAGTAGACATTCATTTTAAATAATTCAATTACTTCTACTGCTGTGCAGTTTGCCTTAAACGCCATTTCTATGCCCAGAGCTATGCTCAGGGCAAAAGAAAACTTCTAATTATTTGGACAGTTTTGCTCTTTAATTATAGAAGATCTTTGGCTAGAATGACATTTTCAAGAAATGAGGAGAGGCTTGTTAAAGAAAGATAACAAAAGAACCCACAAAACCCAAAAGGCTGAAATCTTTATGTATTCCTTGTTTTGATATAATGCTACCTATTATGATAGTGTTGAAGCAGGTTTAAAGCCTGGGGTGTTAGAGGGAGAATAGATAATGTGGTATGTTGGAGAGTGTGAGAAGTACTGCTACTGTCAACACTGATATTTCTATTCTCTGAGCTCAATGTTTGGATGTCCTAAGAACTGTTCTCAGTTTGTTTAATGTCCTTGAAAGTTTGGCTAAATCCTTAAAAAAATAGAATTATAAAGATCTGTGGAAATGGGATGGTGACTAACATATTTTACATGTCAGCCCTGCTCTCTTATTTCTCATGGAAGGGGCTTTCACTTCCCAGGAAGATTCCCTGCTGACTTACCCTCTCCTCTGTCTAAGTAGCATTTGAGCATCCTTCCCTTCTCCTTCCTCCTCACTCTCTTCAGTTTAACTCCCAGTGGGCTGCCATTGTCCATACTGCTCCACCTTTCCAGTGTCCTGCCTGTGCTGTAACTTCCTTCATATTGTGTCTGTTCCAGGTCTTTTGCTCTTCCTCATCTTGTTCACAGGATGACATCACTACACCTGAAAAAATTGGTTCATTCCTTTTTGAATACAGATGCAGGAAGTGCTTCCAAGCTAAGCTCAGCACTTCCAGCATCACAACATCTTCCTACTTCTTGAACTGAAGATAGCACTGGAGAGGGAATCTCATCCTATGAAACAATCTCATCAACTTCAGAATGCGTCAGCTCTACTGGAAATACTCACTCCAGATTGCAGCTTGCAGCAGTAACTCCTCCCAAGTTAACTGTGTGCTGTTGGGAATGTGGCAGCAGCTCCTGGCACTTGGAAAGGTTTTCAGACAGAAGCAGTATCATGCAGACACACACAGGTGTTATGTGGAAGCTTCCAAGCCACAGCAGCTTTGGCACTGACCCTGATGCTACTTTTCCTGACACTGTAAACACCGGTTCTCAGAAAAGGACCCAGGTTCATGGAGTACATATCTCTGAAAAGATAATACATGATGGTACCTGACATGAAAGAATTATCAAGCTCAGTCACCACAAAAATGCAAAAATATTCCGCCACAAAACATGTTCACGTAAGGAAGAAGATATTCCACTCACTGAATTAAGCAGACTGCAATTAACTATTGGCAGATTCTATCAGTTGTAAAGTGTTTAACATTCTCCAAGTATTTGCACACAGTGAACTGAAGCCTGCCTTGCAACACACAATGCCATCTCTAAAGACAATATTAAAGCAGCTGCACAGCTTTGGAGGTTCTACCTCAAAGAGCTCAATAATTTCTTACTGTGTAGCATTTTGTGAAGTTTGTGAGAAGCAGGTCTGCTAATGAGTCCAGCAGCTCACTGCATTCAGTCCAGCTGCTATGAGCATCGTGCTGCTGCACCTATTTTCTGAGATGATCCTGGGAGGGATGTGTCTACCTGCAGCCTCTGGAGAGGATGATGCTAACTACATCTGCTGCCTAGGACATGCAATCACCCCATGCTGTCTATCCTTTGGGGTTTTGCTTGCAATCTCTTTTTGGCTGATATTTCTCAAGCTATAATCTCCACCCCTAAATCAAAGACTCTCATCCTTTCAGAGTCTCTGTAACTTCTCTTCCCCCACAAATATATCCTTTTCTCATCTAGAAACTTTTCCTCCCAGATCTTGCACACTTGTTGACTTTTTTGTCTATACCCAAGGACTGTGCTGATCCCCAAATACTTTGCTGACATTAAGCATGGCTGGAATTCTTCCCAAATACATGGCATGAATCCCTTACTGCTATTTTTGCCACGGCATGTGCTACCAGTTGATTATATTTAACATAGGCAACAACCAAACAAGTGGAGTAGAGGCAGCAGTTCTCCAGAGGCTGCCTTCTGAGCCTTTAGCTGAGTGCTAAATTCCAAGAGTAAATAATAATTAACTGAAAGTAATTAATGTAATAAAACTGCTGCAAATGGTACTATTTCATACCTGCATAAGCATCCTGCAACTGATCTGGCACTCCACTCCTGGTACAGTGATGAATACATAGTCCTGAGGTCAAAGCATCTGTGTTCTCTTCTGGTTTAAAGCTTCAGTTTTAAAGGAAAAGGTTTTAAAAGTTTCTTCTGCAATTAAAAAAAAATTAACACAGATGATTATCTTTAGCTAGAAACTAGAAAAGCTGATATACATAAAACTACAAATGTAGCCAAACAGGTTGCCTTCTCACACCATACTTAGCTGAGGAACTTAGTTCTTAACTTAGTAGAAGGTCACATCATTCCACAGGTCTTTCTGCTGAGATTTTGAAGCTTTCAAATCTAAGATAATCTTCTAAGCAGAGGCTAAGAAAAATAATAAGGAATGGGATGCAGTGATGCAACTGGCCTGAGATTCAGGATTAAAGAGGCTTTATTACTATTTCTCTCCTACATCCTCCCCCTCATCATCAAGTGGAGAAAGGATAGTAAAAGATGTGTGCAAGGGAAGAAGAGAAGGAAAAGGATAGTTTCTTTGCTCCTCCAGGCAGGTCAGTACTTCCTAGTACAGCTCCTTGGGGATTACAACTGGATCAACTTCTTTGTTGCTTATTTTAGAGTCAGCTTTTGCCAAACTGCTGTGCTGTTTCCCATTTTGCTGTTCTCCATAAAATGCTCACATTTTCCTTTCTCAAAGAACTGCTTTGGAAAAATCATGAGTCAGCCAAAATGCTTCAGAAAATTAAAAATTGAGGACTTTGGAGTATTTTGACTAAGCCAAATGGGTCATTACGGAGCACCCTGCCTCAGCATGGCAGACTCCTTGATTCCCCTCTTCTCCTCCCCCACCCCTCATTTTAGTGTCATTTGCAGACTTGTAAAATTGCACAGGTTATTAATACAGACATTAAATAATGCTGGCCTCAGGGTTTGTCCCTGAGGGATTTTATTTTTTACAGGGCACCATCTGAATTTTGAAGGGACTAATAATGAAGGAGCATTAGTGCCCTTTGAGCTTGATGGTTCAGCCAATTTTCCATCCACCTTATTACCCACTTATCCACACAAGAATTCATTACTTGAGCTATAGGGACCCTATGGAAGACCATGGCTTTCCTAAAGTCATAGTATACAATATCTAGACAACTTTTAACATTGCTCCTGGTTAGTCTGCCCTGTCTTTCCACCTTCTATGTACCTTCATTTTGCATAAGAGCTCAGCAAGGTGTTCCCTATCTCAAATCATATAGCTTCTTGTTGAGAAAGGATGAGTTGACCCCATACCAAAAAGATTAAATTAGTCCCATAAAGTGTGGCAGAAGCACTCATACATTTCTCATGGGGTTAAAGGTACTACAGTTCCATTTATAGGACTGAAAGGAAGCCAATGCCTCTTGAACTACTGGAAGAGTAAATGATCTGTGAGACTTGAATTTCAGCACTTGGCATGGATGTTTTGTTGCAGAAAGACTGTCTACTAATTTTGTGTATCATATGAGTTTATGTATCATATCTGGGTCTGGATGTTAGGCTACTTTAAGGGAGTATGTCTTACTTTTAAAATATCCTTTCACCTTTCTCTGCTTTGCTTCAGGCTTCTGGAATCAGCCTCACTTGGTTGATGCATGACACATCTGCTAACCAGACCTTCACCCAGCTTCACCCACCCTGGAGACTCAGAGCAAGGAGGGGCAGAGCCAGTACCCCAGAAGCCTCACAGTGTGGGAGCACAAGGCAACAGGTGGAAGAGTGAGTCTCCTGCTTAAAACCCAGGACACAACATGTTTTGCTCTGGAGTTCAAGACTACTGCTGCAGCGCTGGATGTGGTCTTTTATCTCATACATAATCACAGCAAAGAGAAAACCTCAAGAATTGGAGACACTGCTATAGCACTAGACTGCAGGTATTTGGAGAGAGTTGATGTACAAATGGAAGGGATGGTGAATAGTTAAAGAAACAACCTGGAAATGGACTGTGAGAGATGGAAGCCAAGATTTATCTGTTTATTAAGAAAACTCATGTAAGATCTGTAATTATTTCTCTAGAAGAGTTCAGCAGACCACAGAACATCCAAACAGGAGCACTTTATTAACAGCTTCAGATGGGACAAAAGGTGCGAGAGAGCTTTCTACTGGAAGTTGATGAACTTGGACTGTGAAACATCCACAGGAATGAAAGGTGGAAGAGACCAACTCACTTCTTATAGCTTTTATATAACATTGCTCCTTGTTGATAACCATGAAGGGTCTGAATCTACAACTGCATGTCAAGGCAAGTCACAAGACTGTGACGTTTTCCTACTGTGTTCTACAAGCAGACAATGTATGGAGGTGGAGCTTCCTTATAGATATGTCACTCACTTTTACAGAATAAGAGGATGGCTCACAAGATTGTGAGGAATCTGTGAGTTTATAGAGCTTAATGAGATTAAATAAGTGTTGCTGTTCAGATCCTCTTTTGATTTCCTTTTGACTTTCCCAGTGCTCTCTGGTCCTATAAAGGCCAGCCTCTCTTTGAGAGATATAAAACTATAAACAAGGTCAAGTGCAGAAATGTGCAATATATTTATTTTGTTACACCCTAAAATACAGATGGGATTGATTTATGTTTCACCTCAAATATTTTAGCAGTGCTAATCTGAAGCAGAAACTCAATCATACTCAGAGAGACTTAAGAAAGATCATGACTTGCAGTAAGGAGTTAAACCACTGTAATCATGACTGTAGGGTCAGAATTACACCTGTCAGTTTAAGACTCCACATTTACCATTTTCAACAAGTAAAATTTCATACTGAAAAAAATTCATTTAATTACTAAGGATCCAGTGGTCCTTACATGTTCTCCTGACTCACTGTTGAATTTTACCCACTGATATGATTCCTCCACAGGTGTGATGGGATAGCCCTGAAATAGAGAATTGCCAGTACTTTGTAACAGGTTCGCAAGAACTCAGGACTGAGATTTGTTATGTCTGTCTTGTTTGAAGGTTTCTTAACCTGTCTGTAGCCTTGTTTTACTTGTTTTAGCTCTGACAACATGTTTTTCTCATAGACCAGATGTTTCTGGCTAATTTGGTTTATTTTTGTTTTTCTTTCTCTGTTACAGCCATTGTTATATATAGGTAGCAGTAAGAAGCAGTTACTCTATGCAGAATGAGATATTTATGATTCTGCAGTGCAGATTCCCTTGCTCAGTTTACATCTATTCCAGGTGATTATTTCATAATGCATGGATCCTTGGGATTCTTGGTTAACAGCAACATCTGCTATAGAGGCGTTTTAAAAGCCTTGTTTTTCTGAATATAAAATCTCTATCTCAAGCATGTAGAGGGGGAAAGAATTTTTTTACTGTTGAAAAAGCAAATTTTAATTATAATCACATATTCTGTCTATAATCCTGAAGCAAAGGACCCAATTCAGAATTGTGATAGTTTGTACAGAGGCTCTGCTAAATTCCTTAGGGAACATTTGCATGAGAACATGGTTTTCCATTAAATTAATATTGATCATGTTCACAGTCTGGAATTAAGTGGATAATTCTTTCCCATGCTAGTACAACTCCCATCTGTACAGAACAATTTGATAACTGTATTCAAAGAATGAAAGCAAATAATACATGTAATCAGTATGAGATCAAATCAAGGTTCAGCTATGGGCACTTCATTGCATTTCCCAGTCTGTAGTGTTTCAGATGAGGAGGGTGTGTGGAAGTGAATTGTATTCTGAGCTCTTGTCTTAACAGCACCATCAATGTGACCATCTTGTAATCATTATGCTTCTAAAGGTTCAGTCTATATGGTTGATAGAAGAACTCTCTATTAGCTTCATTCATGCTCTAAGGACTGCCTTTCAGCAGATCACTTCTACTGGACTCAGGGGGTCTGCAAACTGGCGTAGAAAAGAAGTGTATGTATGGATAACAATATATACTTTTGGGAGAAGAATCATTGATTAAAACTGATTGATAAATTAAGATTTCCTAGTTTGTTTTGATCCAGCCTCACAGCTTTCAAGTATCAATGATTCTGTATGCATTTACCATGCTATTTACCTTACTCTTCAGTGTGGCTGTATTAAAAAGAAGAAAGATGTACAGTGTAATAGAGACAGTATAGCATGCTAACTTTTGAAACCAAAACCATAGATATCACTTTCACCATTTTCACAAGATAAGTGGAGAAATCATTTACTGTCATTGGTTTTATACTATGATTTCACTGACTATGGAAAGTGAGATACTTATGTACATATGTATATAAAGAAAATCAGGATTAAAATTGGTTTAATGTGTGGTAAATAAAGAATTTAAATTATGAAAATACACGTAAGATGTTACCGCTGTGGTTTTGCAGAAACAATAATGAAAATAATGGCTAGACTGTATTGTCTTAGAGGCATTTTCCAACCTGAATTATTCTATAATTCTGTGAAAGGCTGTCCCACAGCTAACAAAAGCAACACATAGAATGCTGGAAATTAACTGCATTTTTATGCTAGAGCCATCAGCGGGCCCTGTAATGCCAGTAAGAGTGAGCTGGGAGACCATGGCATTAAAGAAAACTATGCACTTTTCACCCTCTATTACCATAAACAAAATTCAGCTTAAAAAATTCATGCTGACAGCACCTCCACTGTAAGCACAGACAGAAGTATGTTCTTCCTGCAACTTTTATTTTTTTTTTAAATCTCTGCTTACAAAACTGGCCACAGACACCTACAGATTTACCTCTGTGTGTCAGGATATGTTGTGTTGCCATCGGTCACTGTCATAAGGTAATGGGTCTTGTTACACATTAGATTAAATACTGACCACAACATGTAGCACATGCAATCTGTGATGATGATTTCTTATGTTGTTTGGGTTTTGGAAATACCCTATTAAATACTGTGGGTGTATTTCCATCCAAGCACCATAGACCATAAATAATTCAAACACAGCATTATAACTGGAAAAATTTAACTCACCAGGGATTTTCATGTGGAGTGGACAGGGTTTTTTTGTTCTTATATAGCACTAAAGTAGAAGAGAAAGCAAGTACATTTTAACACATGGAATGAATACATGGAGTTTTGTACTACTGTAGGGTGCTTGAAATATGTTTTTCTAGAGTGATGGGACCAAAACAACTGAAATACTGGGGACAGGAATGGCATTATGATTTAGAAAAGGAATAGATATTCTAATACCTAAAATGCTTTTTGAAGGAAGAATGCTTGTAATTTGTAAAGAATTTAGAACCAAATTTCAGTTATACTTATTTTGAGAAGAATAAAAATAGTGGGCAGAGACAGTGTTGACTCAAAATAGATTTCCAAATACATAAGAACACATAATCTTCATTTCTGTCATGAAGTTTCACAGTATTGTTAGCTGTACTTCTGCAGACCCTCCCTTTATTGGGACTGTTAAATTTTATGTTTAGTTTATCATGAGACAAAACTGACATGGTTAGAAATCACTCAAATTAATGAAATTACACAAAGCACTGCCTGCTAGGTCACAAGCAAAATCAGCCTATGGGCTTGGGAAATACAGTGTGCTAAATCAAGATTTTAATTTTATTTGTCTGCAAGAGAGATTGCCTCTTGGCTAAATGCTGTTTGTTTTCATGTTTGTGTGGATCAGTACAAAGAAGCTTAGTGGCATCTGTGAGGCAGTGGAATCAGTGCATAACACAGCACAGACCATGGGAACAGTGGGTTAAGTGCTGTATTTTGGAGGCTCAGGTCTAAGTCTGGCAGAGACTAGTGCCTAAAAGAGCAATCACAGCTGCTGTGTCCTGGAGAGTCTTTGTGTTCCCACATGCCAGGGCTGGCATTTATGCAGCCACACTTCTTCAGGAATCACTATCTTCTGCAATCTTCTTCAGGAACCACATTCACCCTGAACAACTTCTCCCTGCTTGGCTTTCACCTTACACCATTTTAATCTTTTCACTCTGAAGCCATATGAGCATTAGTTCCAGCATAAAGGCAAGAGTAGAAATGACCTTTTCAGCAGCAGCACAAGCACATGCCAGATTAAACTGACTGTGGGATTTAAGTCAATTCTTCTGACATTTTCCAATTATTTTTAATGGCTTAATAAATATATAATTCTCAATCCAAAAAGACTGTAACTTGGCCCGTCCTAGGATAGCAAGTATAACTCTGCCAAATAAAATTCCAACTTATATGTGTCTTGAAAATCAGGATTCATATTCATTTCAAAAAGAAAGTTGCACATCCTAATTATAGAGTGTTTTACCAGAAGATTTATAAAGTAGCCTTTTTCTGCACATTTAGCACATGAGAAAAATACAGGGCATATGTGTACTTGTTACTGTCCATGTTACTGACTTTCCGTTTCCACATCCTTCTGACTGCTTATATTGTGAAAATCACAGGGTATTTGTAAACTAACAAAATCAAACACCCTCAATGTTATATTAGGACAATAAATGAGAACCTGCCAGATCAAGACAAACCATGGCAATTAGATCCAAGTCAATCTGGCAAATCCTACTAAACTGAAAGACAAAATACTAAGGAGATGCAGTCAATGGAAGGAAAGAATCATATCAAACACCTCATTTAATTCTACCATTACTTTTGAATGACACCAATACAGCTCAAAAATAAATATTCAGCCCTGAGACGATAAATGCTTCCACAGCTTGCTGAGAGCCACTTCTTTAGAGCAGATAGAGTTTATGTCCTTGTTTTGAATTTGTAGAAGGTTCCACAATGGCCTGTGGGCAGTGAAATACAGCTCCTCCACAAGCAGGATCCTGAGCTAACACAGAATTTCCTTTAACTGAAGGTAAATTATACACATAATAAAATAAAGAGCAAACATCCAACTGGGCTAAGAAAAACTGCATTACATCCACAGGTCAGGTATCCCTGCTACCTGCAGGATAGCAGAGGCAAAGGATGGCTTGGGGGAAAGGATTTTCTCAAACTCACCCCAGATAGGGGAGTATCAAAGGCTTCAAACCACTTGAGTGAAAAATTAATCCTTTTCCAAAACATTCAAGCAACTACATCAAGGCAAAAGTAGTAAACAGCATTTAAGGAGGCAAGAACCAAGAAAAAGCAGCCAACAATAGCAGAAATCCAAACATTTAGTGGTTTTGGAGAAAAGAAATGGCAGTCTCCAGCACTAAATTGCAATAATACATAACAGCTCCCTGGGGCTGAAGGTAGCTGGCTCTTCCTGGCTTAAAGACCAAGCAAATATAAGTAAAAGGAGAGGTGGAAAAGAAAGAGCCAGTGGTAATCCATCAAAGGAAAGTGATTCCTTTTTTATAAGCACTGTAATACCTGCTTGTGAAGAGAGTTGGTACACTATTACCACGAAAAACTACCAAACGTGTTTGCTTTAACTCGGGTTGTGCATATACGCTGTCTTGTAGGAGACATACTTTGAGTTGCATCAAATTCATCAAAGCAGCTTTGAAAATCTATTTCAGATGTCTTAACATTATTTAAAATAATATTGCACACCTACTTACATAGTTTGGACCAGATTTCTGTGCTGCACCCCTTCAGTTCATGTAAATGTACAGATATTAACTTTAAATTTCGTTAGCTGTGCTTTTACAGAAAACAGAGATGAGTGTTTATTATTCACCTGGGATTCCATTCAGGTTTTACAAAAGGATTTTATAAATGATCCAAAGTCCTAGAATTCCATCACTGAACTGCTGACATCACCTGTGCTATCCTGAGAAAAAGGTAATCTATCTCTGTCCACTTTACTTCTATTGGTCTTTCTTGCTAAAATGCTCAATGGAAGTATGTGACCAGGACCTTGCTTTTAGGTGTGCTTGTGAAAAAGGATATTTGTTGCAAAGTACATTAAGGAAATGTTGTTGTTTTTCCTGCAGGCATTTATGGTTATTATTCTCAGTAATCTAATTCAATTGAGCTCAATTTGTACATTCACATTTTTAAAGGCTGTATCTTTGAAGAATCCAGTCTTATGAAATAGAAAAACCTCTCTTAAAATAGATTATCAAAATAAAGTAGGCAGACAGGTTTAAAACTTTGTATTCATGGAGTATACTAAAAATATCCTTAAACTTTCAAGGAACTTTAAACTTCCATCTTGTAAGAGTTTTGCAGGGGGCTCTAATAGAATTCAAGGCATTATTTCAGAACGTAGCTCTACAAACAATAAAAGAGTTCCTCTTTAAATCTGATTCTCAGAGTTGTATGAAAAGACAATATAAACAACTAGTAGCAGGAATGTATATGAGCTACTATGGCATGAGTATTAGCATATACCCAAGCTATCCAATTATTTTCTTTAGAGCACTACACATCTCAATAATTTTCAGATAATGTTGATCTTTATTAGAAGTGCTCAGGGGTTTTATTTTGCTTTTCTAAACTGGTAAACTCATAAGTGATCAAATACTTATATTTTAAAAAGTTATGTCTACCAGGTGAAGGTTCTGTTTGAGCAGTTGCATTCCCTTAATGAGTCTGTTCTAAGGCTTTTCACTTGTTATAAAAACCATTATGTACTTCAATAGTTTGTAGCTATGGCAAGTTACAAGGCCTATCAGGTTTTAAGGACTCTATAGAGGTTGGCAATGTTGCATCCTTTACATTACTTAGTCAATGCAATATTTTTTTCCCCCTATTTTTCCTTGGTTAAGGACAGTGATGCTTTTTATTCAGATGAGCTGACCATGTTATTATCTGTTCCATAGCTTTGGAAAGCATTCTTTTCTATTTGTGTGTTACATTGAGTGTCTGTCTCATTATTTCAGTGGTACACAAATGAACAAACATTGTAAATGCTACACTCTGGAAAACAGCACAATGACTGCAACTGCATTGAAAATCTTTCTTGTTTGCCACAGTGCAGGATTCATTTTGATCTCGCTAGGGGGAAACATATTTTAAAATGGACTATTAGAAATCTTGTAAAAAAGGAAAAGCACCTATTTAGTGAAGCAAGTGAAAGCACTCTTATTGATTTAATTAAAATTGAAGTGGACCCTCTTTTCCCATTATCAGTTGGCAGTAGACCCTGTTTTTTGCATTGAATACTGCTGCAAACCACAAGTAGTTTTATTGGGATCTCTGTAGGACTATTTATGTTGTGCAATAACCTACTCCAGATGAATAAAGGCATCAAAATTACCTTGATCATTTGATCAAAGGCAGTGTATACTTAGGGACATTCACAGAAGTTCTGGAACAAAGAATTTTTCATATTATTTTGAACCTGGTGGCTGAAATTTAGGACTTCTTAGAACTTTGCAAACACTAATTACCAAAATGCCTTTTCATCCTCTCTCAAAAAAACCTTTTTACTTCTATGAAGTGATTAAAAGTATGTCATTCTCAATAACTTAGACAAAAAACCAAACAGAACTTTTGGAAGCTCGGTATTTCTCTTATAATCTGTACAAGTTACAGAATATAAGGCTGGCTGCATTAGCCTGAACTAGACAGTCATGTCACTGTAGCAAAACTGTCTATGGTAACCCACTGTCCTTGTGGTCACTCTCTTTCTGTCACCAGAGGGCTCATGGACTGCCCAATGATGATCTTACAATGATGGTGTTGATCTTACAGTGCTGAAACCAGCAGCCATACATCTTAGTGGTTGTTGTTTTAAAGGAATAACCTTTCCTGGTTAAACCAACCATTACACTAGGGACGAGTTGTTGATCCAACATTTTACTAGAAATTTCTGAGAGCTGTGGAGCTGAATCTCTTATTTGTAGATATGCCACATCATCCCTATCTCCCAGGTACTATTTGATAACCCAGTGGATTTTGCATGCCCTCCTTAAATACTGTGATACAGCAAGGCAAGAAGCCTACGTTTAACTGATAAAAGTCTTCTTGTCATCTACCTTTAGGATTCTGTGCCTTTTCTCCAGCTGCAGATAAAAGTATTCAGGTGTTTTTTGAAATCTGACTCGAACAGCACAATGAAAATCTGAGACAGATATAAAAATTTGAGGTTTCTTTGTAAAAAAAAATTACGTTACCAAACCTCATGGAATAGTTCTGAACCAGGGAATAGATTAGTACACAATGTGTTGTGTTATCTTTGCTCATGATAGTAAACAAGATCCAGAGAATACAACAAATGGAAGAATTTGTGTGTGCATATGCATGTGAATGTTTGTGTGTGTCTCTGTATACATGTTTTATATCTATGCATCCCCTGCTATGTCACTAAAGATACTTTGAGTATTTCCTCATTTCCTTCTTTTTTTTCTTGATGACTCTTATGCCTATTTCCTTGTATTCACTATTCTATTTTTCTGGCTAAAATGACTCCTGATTTTTTTTTTTTTTTAATATTTAATAGACAGTATTTTTAATAGAAATTCTTGGATCAGTTTCACTTTCCATGGGCAGGTTTCTAAAACAGTTGTTCCTGGAAATCAACCACAACTATAATTAATATATGAGAAATGCCCCAGAAAACCTTCTTATTTTTCTGCACTGCAAACAAAGTGTTTGATTTTTTTTTTTTTAAATATTAATGTATCTGGGATCAGAATAGAATGTGGGAATAAGAGAAGAGGCTGCAGTGATTAATTTTGGGTGAGAAAAAATTAATACAAAAGAAACTTAAACCTAAAAGGGAAAGGAATTTGTAAAGTTTGGGGTTTGAATATTCTGTGAAAAAAGAGCAAAATTTGTCCTTTCACTTTATTATTTGCTTAACATTTCTATGTCATTTACTGAGAGATTGTGCTGCTAGATGGCCATGAGATATTTCTCACACTGTCTAAAAGTTACAATGATAATTTTTTAAATTACTATTTATAGACAGAAATCAAGCGAAATAGTAAAATTTTGAAAAAAATGAAAATTTCTTGAAAGATCCAATTATGTTTGCCCTTTCCCAAGGGTAGTTGTTTGACCCTGGCAGGACAGAAGTCATCCCTGTAGCCCCCCCGCTACCAAACCTTGGCCACGCAAACCCAATACACCAAGAATGACTACAAGAGACCAGAGACAGCGTTTTCAGAATCCAGTGACAAATCTCTGGTAGTAAAGTTTAGCTGATATTTTAGGGGAAGGTGTAGAAATCCTTCAGTAATCAATTACAGAGAAATATGCTTTAAGGTTAAAATATTTCTATCTTTGAAGGTATTTCTCAAAAGCCTCTTCAAAACTAAAAAAATTAAATTCCAAATCTGATTCTGAAAGACATATTCTTTTATCGGTTTGAATGTCAGTTTAAAATAACACTAGCAACACCTTTTCTTAATATTCTGTTGAGCTTCTGATTTCAGTTATCTTTTGAGAATGAGTTGACCAAGCAATGATATTTTCAAATATTTAGTGTACATCTACAACTATTCATACCTTTTCATAGTTACTGGAGCTTGAAAATTAATTTTTAGGAAATCCACCGCTTCTGGTAAGGTCTTTGCTATCACAGACAGGAAGAAACAAAGACTCAGTGAGTAGGAATCCTTACATAAATTTCTTTTCATCTTACCTGCCCATGCATACCGCTGCTATTCACATGGGATTGCAGGATGAAGGTCAATGCATGTGTATGTATCTGTATGACTGTAGCTACATCTTTATCTGTACCCCTATGTCTATATATCTCGACACATATGTGAACACCCCTCTGCTTACACTGAGGAGTGTCAAACAGATTACCCAAAACAATTGTGGAGTCTCTGTGTTGATATTTATAAAGTAACTGGACATGGTCCTGGAAAACCTGCTCTAGCTGACCCTGCTTCAGTGGGTGACTTGACTTCCATCTGAACTCTCCTTTGATTCTCTGTGATATATGTTCATGGATAGCTTCTACAAATCAACTTGCCAAATTACTCAATCTTGACGCCATAATGTTGCTTCATGGAACAGTTTATGGAATGCTTCACATCTTATAGTTCTCACTGTTCACTTCTGAACACTCTTTATTTCTTTATCCTTTTCCTGATTGACTCTGAGGAGAGTGTTCCATTGATTTCCAATGGGATACTTGTGTACTTTATAACCTATTCATTATCCATCTTACCAAGTTTGTTTTCCTTAATTGCTGCTGTGAAGTGCAGTGTTCTCTTCAGTATGAGCTGTCTGCAATGATAATTACTATTTATTCTTTCCTTGAATCTTTACATGTAGATAACTTAAAGCAATTTACATGGAAATATGTCTTAAACATCAGCTTTTCCAATTTGAATATTTCAAACTAGAAGGAAAAAGAGATGAAATTCTTTCATCATGTTGGTAGCATATCTCTAGAACCTGTCAGGATCTTTTATTTTAAACTAAATATTTGATTTCGTTCATTTCTGCCTCTATCAAAAAGCAGGAAAATCTTAGAAACATACAGTTAATGTATTACTTCATTTATACTCTATTTTATCCTCCTATACTATATTTTATCCTCATTGTCACAAACCTGCTGAAATTCATGCATCTCAGTTAGTTTCAGAAAGTCTAGAGCTGTCTGATTTGATTGTCTACTTATTGGCCAAGGACAGAAGAAATTCTGATTAACAAAACTTTGATGCCAAGCAAAGCCATCATTACATAAATGAAAAATTCTTCTTGATACCTCAAAGAGGGCACTCTTAACATCACCGAAAGTGCCAATAGAAATTCCGCATTCTAATTGAGGGCAGTATGAACCTCCGTTATGAAAAATTCTTTGCAATCAAATTGTACAGGAGGTTGGTACAGGACAATGTTTAGCTTTGAGTTCTTTCGCACTTTTCCCATTTGCACAATGGTCACTTTGTGAATGTGGTAGAAGCTTTAGTCTTCTTTGCTGAAGTCGTTACCCAGGGCCTGTATTGAAGACTAATTACCTCTGAAACTATATCAGGCAGGAGGAATATATTCAAATTGATGCTAAAAAGAGTATAAGCAGCCGTGTGTATTCGTTGGCTCTAATGGTGAAATAATGGAATCTTATGATATCCTTTGTTCTGCAGAAGCCTTTTTGCCTAATGGACTGATTCTGCTCTGATGCCACGTGTGATATAGGCCTTAACAACAGCTGCAGGAATGCCTCCTACAAGATAGGATTGCGCTGTAAATTTTATAGTCTTTTCTGTGCTGCAAAAAAAAAGGCTATTTTTCTTTTTCTAAACCGTTTCTAGCATCAGTAAATTGGTTTGAATGCCTCCTGCAAAATAATAAAACTTAATCACTTGTATGTGGATTCACTGAAGGGTTCAACAAAAATGTTCAAAATTGGCCATCTTAGTCCCTAATCATCAGCTAGTATGGACGATATGGTTGTTAAAAGTTGACAAGTTCAGAGTGATTGAACAATATCATAGAAAATTCCATGGAGGATTATTAAACAGACAGTTAAGGTGTCTAGCTGAAGAAATCCCTAAGCATGAATTTTTGAAGGCTGTAGAGTATTTTCAAGAAGTATCACTGCTTACTTGTCATATTCTTGTATGTAACCTTATATATCTTCAATTGACCATGGTCTTGGCTGTTCAGCTCTATAGATTTTGGTGTGATCTATTCTTATATTAGAAAAAAGGTATTGACAGTTTTCAAGAAAATTATTCGTATTGTCCTTCTTTTCTTTTTCAAAAAAACCCCATAAAAGCATTTCAATTGGTGGAAATCTCATGTTATGTCTATTTCAAGAAATGCCAGAGAGAACAGGACCTGAGTTAGTGAAGTTACTAGCACAGAGATGTCTCTAGTTTAATTAGTCCTCTTCTACTGTGAATTAAAACCAAAATGTCAATACTACTCCTTAGGAATAACTAAGTGTTGGTATACTGATAGAGATTTTTTAAAAAATTATAATTCTCAGAGTAGCCATCTGATCTAATTCATAGTAAGAATTTTACTCTTAAAAGATTATTTAGAGATTTAAGGTCCAAGTCTGTACCTAGCATGTCAGCTGAAATGATGGTTACCAAGGGTAAAAACTGAAGTGTCTAGGATATCATGAAGTAGAATAAAAACAGCGTGGCTTCTGCAAAGGAAAATCTCATTTCTTATTTTTTTTAGTTCTTTAAATATATCTATAAAACAATAGATGAAGAAAAAATATTTCACATAATTTAGTAAAACTACTTAAGAGCCTTTGACATGGTCCTGAGTAAGATTCTATAAAATAAACAGACCAAAAGGACCATCTACATCCTGTGGAGCATCAAACACTGCATTGCTGGCTGGTTGAGGGAGGTGATTGTCCCACTCTACACGCACTGGCCAAGCCTCACCTCAAGCATTGTGTGCAGTTTGGGGTGTCTCAGTACAAGAAGGACATCAAGTTATTAAAATGTGTCCAGGGTAGGTCAACCAAGATGATGAAATGCCTCAAGGGCAAGGCTTACAAAGAATTTCTGAGGTTGTTTGGTTTGTTCAGCTTCAAGAAGAGAAGGTTGAGGGTGACCTCATTGCAGCCCTCAAGGGGGACAGTGGCAGGGCAGATGGTGATCTCTTCTCTCTGGTGACCAGTGGTAGGACCCAAGAAAATAGAATGAAGCTCAGGGGAAGTTCATATGTGACGTTAGGAAAAGGTTCTTCTCTGAGAGGGTGGTCAGCCACTGGAACATGTTCACCAGTGAAGTTGTCATCGCACCAGGTCTGTCAGAGTTTAAGAAGTGTCTGGGGGATGTTCACAGTTATATCTTTTAGTTTTAGGGAAGTTCAGCAAGGAGTAGGGAATTGGTGATCCTTAAGGGTCTTCTCCAGCTTGAGATATTCAGTGATTTTATGAAATAAGATAATCTCAAAAGAAATTGTCATGAAGAAAACCTTGTCATGAAGAAAAGGCCAAAGAGCATATGAAATGGCCAGTTAAAACCCAAACCAAAGCAGCTAATTGAACGTGACAGTCTTTACTGAACTCAAACTTTTATTGTTTAATAGTTTTAGAATTACTGTAGAACAGGACTGGCTCTACTAACTTTGCAGAAAATAGGAAGTCATTTAAGTCAGGAAAGATCACAGAGGTTGAAAGAAACTTTGAACATGCTTAATTCAAGTAGTTTATTCATCAACATAATAAATATTTGATTTCACATTGAAAAGGAGATGTCACATTTTTCCAGCATCTCAGAGGGCTCTAAACTTGTGGAAGCAACTCCTACAGCAGACCTGAAAATTGCTATAGGTTCCTTGATCCAGATGTAGCTGGGAGCCTAACAGCAGGTTATGTAACATGAAGAATAATAAGGTAATTGACATCGCCATATTATAAGTTTCTGTAATTAATGATATTACCTCATTTGGAGTGCACAGTGCTGATCATTTATCCCAAAAGGGTCATGGCAGAACTTTGGTTAGTTCCTAGTTGTTGAAAAGTATGAAAAGCAGACTGGAAGTGTTTTTGCATATAAAAAGAAACTGAGCAATTAGTACTGATCACTGAAAAAATGGAAAACAGACACAATAAAAGTACATTACATAAGAAAATAATCAAAAACTAGAAATTCTGTTACTTGCCTCATAGTGTAAATGCAAAGAAATGTGATGACATGAAAAAGTTTTTTATTAAAATCTGATTTGAGGAAATTTCCATCCATTAACTGTAAACTTTGGTACTTATTTTTACGTGAAATTGCCAAAATAAAAAATATAAAAAGAATTTTTAACAAATTTAGAAATCATTTCATGGTTGTCAACAACAAATTTGATAAACTATCACCATGATTGCTAGATATAAGAGAATGATGGATTCACTTGGAAGTCTCTTTTGCCTTATTTTCCTATCTCATTCTTACCAACACCCTGGAGTACAAACCCCTAATATTTACAGCACATATCACCTTCAAATACATAGCAGGTGTAGCATTACCTTTAACCAGCTGAGGGGGACATGCCCCACTTTATGAAAGGAATGAAGTAGGTTACTCTAGCAAACAGAGTCTGGTTCCAAATTGTGCCCTACTCATCCCAGAAAACACTAAGGCTACGTAAGACCTAGATCTTCTACACTGGAAAGCCTAATTTTGCCAACATTACCTATTACTTTACTTTCCTATTAATTTTCAACCTTCTTTCTAGTATATAAATCACATTCTTGTTTTATAAGGTAGTGATGTCTTGCTCACTAGAAAAAGGATTAATTGAGTGCACAAAATAAAGATTAGGTACTGCATGAGTTGGGAATAACTGGTCACCTCAAGACTTTCAACCAAATTCAACTGCAAGACAAAGTGGGTTTTGCTGTAATATGCCTTGAACCAGTGTTTTCATAAAGGAATTCATGGAGGATGGGAACTCCTTTTTTGTGTTCACAGTAACAATATGACACGACCAAAACCATTCCTCGCCCTTGAGGTTAATTGGCACAGTGCAGCTGATAACTCACCCAGTGGTCTATTAAACACAGTATTTCCTGGAGTAACTGGCCTGTTGTAACTCTGCTAATTGTAACTGGCCTTGGAACCTGCTTTCTACACATTTTAAGGGTATATATATTTCTTTCTTGTTTGTCTCATTCAAGACACATCTACCTGCATGTGCGTTTCAGAAAGCTCCCCTTCGAGAACCCTCCTCACTGTCACTGCCAACACACCTCAGAACACCTCTGAATTCCTACTGTTCCCAGACATCCACTGGGGCCATTGAAAGGGCTGTTCTATTGAGAACTGTGAACACCACACTCCACTAGTTCATGCTCGTGCCAGCTTCAAAAGCACATCTTCCAAAACATGGAGCCGCTTGTCTTCTTCAAACAAAGAGCTAAGAAAATATTAAACTTTGACAGAACTGTGTTGTTGTAAACTCCACAAAGGAAAACCTACTTTCAATAAATTCTTTGCAAAATAAACAGCAAGCCAACTTAATGCTATTATGACAAGTTTTCATTTCAAATATTTACTATACTCATTTTAAGTAATTCAGAAGGATGTTACATAGTGAAAAGTGTTAGAAGTTATTGGGGGATTTTTTCAATAGTAAGACTAACTGTTTAATTTATTCTGTAGCTGAATATTAATCCTAACAGTGGAAAACTTCATCAGTTATAACATGATTTTTGAAAGCTTAGCCAAGCTGTATATTATCTACAGATTGCCATTGGCAATTCAACTCGCTAAATAAGCAGAACTGGAGTCAGTGATTTTTTAATATCATAAGACAGAAAATAAACAAAGGAATAAACTAAAAAGGGATTTATATTGCCCTTGAGAGATTTGACCAATGAATGAGAAGAAGAACTGAAGTATTTGTACTAACCAAGGAGGAATTGGGCTTAAATAACTCACATAAAGCATTTTGCAATTTTCAGTGAGTGACTTTCAAGTCTGTAGTACACTTGACTGCATCTTGCTGGATTTTGTGCTTAAAATGTTTTACTAACAGTCCACTGAGTTGTGAAAGTACAATAAGTTCTTACTGTGGGAGGAAAGGTGCATTTCTTGAGAGTACAGCAGAACTAAAAATAGATTGCTATTTCTCCCACAAGAAATATGCTACTCCATAGAACAGGACTGAATTTATTTCTAGGTACCAAGGTCCTATCAATGTTCCTTCATATCAGCTGTGTCAAGCCTTTATCACAAATGTAGTTTATAAAAGAACAAAAAAATTTGTTACCTCTCACTGTCAGATACACTTTAAGGAATAATTCTGTGAAAGATTTAATACACAATCTAAAATAAATAAGAAAGTAATCAACAATGATAGCTTTCATCTATTTATTTTTTCCAATTTCCATCTCACTTTGAGGACTGATCATCTTCTGAGGTATGGCTTCATAATCATGATTATAAATTCTTTCCTACGTTTTGTTTCTATACAATTGCTTTTCAGGCTCTATTCAATTTTAGGCTAATAGTATTGTGCTTAAGGGATACCCATAACAAATATTTTGCCTTTGTTTAGGTCAATGAAAGATTTCATTGATTGTTGACAAATACATTATGCTGGATCGCACATCATTTCAGCATTTTCTATTTTCAGTGAGGAAAGCGATATTGAAGTTCACATCAAATTATGAAAACTGGCAAAACATGAAGCTTCATATCTTATGTTGCATATTTCAAATGTTATTGTGAATAGGACATATTTGGATCTGTTTAAGCAATAGAAATAAGTGAGCTTATATGTTTTTTTGAATCGTGAGATACCATGCATGGAATAGATGAAATTTTTTCCATCTATTCTTACTAGCAGGAGGTCATCTGGTTCAATGAACTGATTTTCAAAAGCAAAGTACATTTTGCTGAATAAATAATGTTTCTGTGACTTCAGATAAGTGACACATTGGAAACTAAAACAATTTTTTGCTTTTATTAGAGCGCAGAGAACTTGTAGGAAGCCTAGATGGAGACCAAAGCTGTGTAAGTGGCTTTAGCTGATTTTCTGAAACTAATTGTAACAGATATATTAAGAAGCCACCATTAGCCTTCTTTCAATTGCTTATAACATCATCACAGTACACTTGTCTAATTTTAAATTTTCAAGTATGGTCTTTATCTGTTGTTCTCAAGCCCAACAAAGTTTGATAAAAACCTGCCATTTTTACTAAACTAAACTGAGTTACTTGGTAGTGAGAAAATGTGTTTCTGGCAATTTTAAGAATATCTGTCTTTTTAAAAATTTTTTAAAATAATTCCTCAGTTTCACAATACTGGTGATACTGTGTGTGCTTCAGATCTTCCCGTACTTGCATGTACATCACACTATTTAAATATTGAGACTACATTAATCTTAAATTTCCAGCACTAATAAATAGTGGAGTCACTAGGTAGACAGTCCAAAGTCTGAAACACAGGAAGCCCTATGACTGGTCAGGATCTGAAGTCCACCCTGCAGAAGCTCTCCTAGCTTTGCTGAAAACAGAAACAAAAGAATATTCTCACTGGTGAATACACAGAAGAATCTGAACAGCACTGTGAATTTTCTGGTAAAATCCAAAATTACACCAGGATATGCACATAAACTCTAAAGAGTGCAGCTCCCTGTGTTCCCTTGTAATACCCAAATCACACACAACTTGAAGCAGCAGGATTCATCATCTTTCTCTGAGTTCTCTGCACCAACATCCCATTGAGACTAGGAAACAAAGACTTCATAAGTGGGAAACTTCTTTTTTACTTTTTGAAGACCCTCTAAAAGCCTTTTTAATGCACCTTAGGACCCTATGCAGAGCAAGTACCATGCTCTTGTGTGCACATTATTTGTAGATGCACAGTGGCACAGGAGCACCCAGGCAGCTGTATTGGGTTGATGCTTGCTCCTACTACCTGCAGATTGAACAATTCCTGCATCCTGTCTGCAAAGCAGATGCATCAATGAGAGGAAAATTAAATAGTCGGGAATCCATATCCATGGCTCTGATATTACCAGTGGTCCTGATCTATGTGAATGAGGAAGAAATTTGAAGAAACCCCTTTCAATGTGTATGTTCTGCTTTTCCAGAAAACCTACCTCAAAAGTAGTGTGACCACATACCCAGAAAAAAATTCTATAGGCTGTCAGTCAGAATATTAGATGTGAGAGAAAACAGCACAGCAGTAGCAAGGACTGGATGAGCAGAGAAGCATCATGTATTTTCTATTTCCAGGACTCAGTTTTTACTTTGCATGTTCTTTGTTATGTTGACTGTCTAGTTTCAGTTCACTCCTTCAAGGTCCCTTGTCCTTGCATTAAGGACATTGTTACTGCCTTTTTCCCCTGGTTTCTGCTGAAACAAAAAAAAATCCCCAAACTATCAAGTATAATCATATTTGAGTTAGATATGCAGAACATGTTGTTTTGTGCTTTGTTTATTTCTTAAACACTTTTCTCAAAACACATACAGTGCTTTTCTGTTCAACTCCTATGGATGAAAACAGTCAGTTCAGGTTTATGAACCCAAAGTGCCTGAAACAAACCAGTGATATTGTAACACACCTGGAGCTTGCTGGTAGTACATAATACAAATTATGGAAAAGTCACTGTAATAAGACAGTAACATAATTATATCTTGTAATATTTCTTTTGAAGGTTAGAGAAAAATACAAAGAAGTAGAACAATATCTTGAGTGGAGAGAACTCATATAGCAGACTCTGTACGTCATCAACTCACTAAATTTCTATTGATCTCCTTTGGTCTAGGTCTCTTGCAAAGGAGCTCCATTAATTTATATCCATCAAGAATCAGTTCTGTGCATCCCTCCTTTCCCTTGGTTTCATTTCACAGCCACAAGTTTCAGATTACATGACTAATTCTTTCATTGAATTGAAAGTTCCCTTTTCACTTGTGAGTAATTTACAGAAGATGGATTTCACACAGTATTTCAGTTGACGTTAATGAAAATAGTCATTGATTTTTTTGTGTATTCACACTTTTTCTTTAGTTGATGCTTTGAAAGGTTTGCATGCATATACGCCAGACCAAGTGAAAAAATTTAGGGTTTTTTTTGCTTATTCTGTTTAATTGAAGAAGCACTGAGGAATTGTATAATTTTGTTTTACCAGGCAGTGTTTATGATTTTATTTTAACAGACAGTGTAGTTTTCTCTTGTCTAGGTGATGCTCTGAGACCTATAGAAATGTATTTTTTTAGAACAAAAACTTCTACAGAACACAGGCATAAACAAAGCCTAAATCTGTCTCAATGTTGGAAGATGAGAACCAGGTAAATAAACAAATCATATCCAAAATAGCAAACTACCAACAATAATTAGAACAAAATCATTTATGCAACCAAGTCAGTTAATATATTTACATAAAGGAAGTGGTCAAATATCTTCTCAACATGTTTGTGATACCGGTGATTTAGCAGAGCCACAGCCCATTTCATGATGTGGTGGCCTTTAAGTGCTCTGCTTCAGAATAAATTGTAGGTAAAATGATGTGTGTTTATTTCTACTTATGTAAAAGTGCCACAGGTTATGCACAAAGAAGGTGAGCTATGCCAGCCACAAGTCATCATCTGTGCTGGTATACTCAGTAGGGCTATTTTTCACTACTTTTATTATTTAGATTAATGAGATCATATTTATGTCCTTATACTCAAAACTTCTCTTATTAGCAGCACTTTTCTTGTTCTAACATTATTTTTTATATCTTGGTAACTACTGAGAGGGAGGAATTATTGCCATTTTTAGTCATCAGATAGCCTGACAGACAGCACCCATTAGGGTCTAAGTCTATATTTAAGTATGCTGCTGCTGTTGAGAGCAGAACTTGACCTTTTCAAAGTATATGGCTGTGGTTTTCTTTTTCTGGTCTTAGTTTAAGAGTGAGAGAGGACAGAAGCATACTGAACACTTGTCAAGAAGCTGGTGTGATTTTGGATATACAGAGAAGGTATTATTATTTGAGAATAATAAAATTACATTTGAAATAGGAAATAGTTTGATAGACTTCATGCAATAATTCTGTACCAAAGACTTAATATGAAAGTATGTTAGCATTAGGATAATTTCAGGGAAATGTTTCCACAAAGCACACTGATGTAGCCATGCATGTAGCTAGCACACAAATTGAAGAAAAGACATAAAATCTTAAGTTTATCACAGAATTGTTGCCAAATTTTGGGAACCCTCTAAACACAGACAAAGAGTCACATTTACGAAAGGGACATTGCTTATTCTGCACAAGTACAAGATGGAAATTTTCCATAAATCAAGCATACCAGGGAGCTAAAGTAAGATAATTTGTAAATTAAAATTTAAATAAACCCACCTTTTTAATACATAATTACCTCCTACCTAATGCATCTTCATTTAGCTTGTCCAACCTTATGCAATATTTGTTTACCGTACCTATGTGGGCCTCTTCTGGTGGTCTCAGAACATCAGATTGTGCAGCAAGTAAGATGTGATCTGCAGCTCCAAACATGTCTTAAACAATTGCCAAGCAGTGATAAAATCTTGCACGTGGCCAGAATGGAATAAGCTATGTGAAGATTTATCAGGTTTCCAAGGGTGTCCTGCACTTCCCAGAATGGCTTAAAATAATTGTGAGATGACTCTTCAGGGGTGTTTTGTAAAGTAAAATTTTTTTAAAAAGCAAAATAGCAAACAATACAGAAATAAAAGAAAAGCCAAGCACAGGTGTCAGAGAAACCTCTGACATCTTGCTAAGATGAACTAAAAAAGCCCAGAGCTGTGCTCATCCTTAAGTACTGAATGACCCAGGAGGGTTCTTATGGCAAATTGCCGATAGAAACAACTACAGGTTCTGAGAAATATTCCAAAAATCCAACCAGTTCTCCTGTGCTGGCACTGACCCAATTACAATAAGAAAGTTAGGGAAAATTCTAGTTCAACTTCCTTGCATGTTCAAAGGTAAACCAAAATTTTTTCCTTATATAGAAGCACCTGCTCAGGTGGGGGGGTGCATTCCTACAAAGCAGGATATAAAATACAAAAGCTTTCCATAAGCATTAAGCAACACCTGCTGAACATACCTGATAATATCAGTTTGCATTCAAAAGATGGGATAAAGGTGTGAATGACACCATCAGCTTCAATCTACGACAAAGGTCAACAGAAGGGACGAAGAATTCTGCTTACAGACATCAGGATGACTCCAAAAGATAGACAGATCATAGGTGGGTTCATGCAAAAAGAAGATACATTAAACAGAACAAACACAGATGATTGTCTAGCTCACCGACTTACAAACAGGTGGACTGTTAAAAAATAAAGTAATGTCAACTTAATTTGTTTGCTGTGGTGGTTTTTTCATTTCTTTGAGGGTTTTGTTTGCTTCTTTGGGGTTTTTGTTGGTATTCACTTTTAATTACCAAGGAACTATCAAACACTTTGTCAGAATATTAAAACTTCCTTTAGGTTAATTAGTTTGGTGAGAACCAGATGTTAAATGAGAGGCATGTTATTTCCTTCTTCTAACTTTGAGGTAATCCCATTTAAGTGCCATATTTCTAGATTGAGAAGAATCCAGCTCACTCCTTCAGTTTCCCATCTTGGTTTATTTTTCCCTTTTGTTACCTGTACTGAGAAAGGTATTCAAGTTTTTATTTATCAATACTATAAATTGATCATCTAATTAAAATCCTAACAACAGATAATATTTTAAGTAATGTCCTTTTGGATTTATAGTTCTTTAAATACTGTAAATTATAAGAAAATATTTTAAAAATCAGCAGTAGAATTTTGGTTTATTGAAAGATTGGAAGAAGCTTAAAGGCATGTTTATGGTTTGGATGTATCTGAAAGGAAACAAATCCGTCTGCTTGAATGGTTGTCACAAAGTGCTTTCAATGGTATTAAGGCCACAAAATTTCTTATTTTTTCTGCCTCTCCCTCTCACACAGAAGCCATTATTATTTCATATTATCAGCTTCACATTTGGACTAGACTTCGTACGTGCTGGACTGAGCCCACTTAATGACTTTAACAAAGTTGTTCTAGATTACCAATCATATGAGTGACAGCAAACCCTACACCAGCCTGAGCTTTTGATACAGCAAACATGCTACCTGTGGAAGAACTTGTGGCCCTCAGGTATAAAGTAGCTGTGTTACGCCTTGTATCTGTGGAAGGCATTAGTGAAAGTGGGACATGTGTAATCACTGAACCATTTTTTTACAAATCTGCTTGGCTTGATAAGAAATAATCTGGAAGAACACACCTGATAACCAAACCTCAAATGAAATCTTGAGCATGTGGAGTGAAGTGTAATCCATTCTAAATTCCCATTGCAGCCCTTCTCCATTATTTTGCAGTTGCTATAACCACACATCCCTGTTTGTGGTCTGTTTTCTCTGCCTCCATGGAGCAGACATCGTAGTGGGATTATTTCACTGAAGTTGAGTTTAAAAATACATTAGCATCTCAGGTCTTGAAATATATTTGATCCAGAATTTTCCAGTTAACCTGCGTGTCACAAAAAAAGCCTAAAATTTGAGTTCCCTGAGAAATGTATTATTCAAGTTGCATATCCCTTCCAGAAATGCTGGAAGGCTTAATTAATTAGTTATTATTAACTGCTCAAGGTCTTCAGATGGAGAGTACTTTATAATTACTTGGATTTACCATTGTGTTTATTGATGATAACTATGTTTTCCTTCTCTCTCATGGGAGACAAAACACAATTAATGATTTCAAACCTGCATTTCTGACTATGAAGATGGAGGCTTTGTTTGTTTCTTTTTCATTTTATCTCATATAATTTCAAGTTTAAAAATATTTTTTCTTCACTAAAAACATATGAAAGTTTTGATTTACAGGACAAGGAGGGAATTAGGCTCAGACAACATGGGGTTAGGAAAGGCAGGTCCCACTTGACCAACCTTATCTTCTTTTATGACCAAGTGATCTGCCTAGTGGATGAGGGAAAGGTTGTGGATGTAGTCTTCCTGGATTTCAGCAAAGCCTTTGATACTGTCTCCCACAGCATTCTCCTGGAGAACCTGTGAGTCCACAGGTTGGACAGGTGTGCCCTTTGCTGGGTTAAAAACTGGCTGGATGTCTGGGCCTGGAGAGTGGTGATGAATGGTAACACATCCCATTAGCAAGTATCTGTTTACTAGTGGGGTTCCTCAAGGCTGAGTACTGAGGTCAGTCTTGTTTAATATCTTTATCCATGATCAAGGTGAGGGGATAGATTACAGCCTCAGTAAATCCATGGATGACTCAGCTTAGGTTGAGTGGAAGTGTTGAACTGCTGGAGGGTAGGAAAGCTCTGCAGAGAGACCTGGACAGACTGGAGCAAGGAGGCAGTGGCCAGTTGAATGAAGTTCAACAAGGGCAAGCGCCAGGTCCTGCATTTCAGTGACAGTAACCCCATGCAGCACTACAGGCTGCGGAAAGGGTGGCCAGAAAGTGGTGCAGGAGAAGGGCCTGGGGGCTCTGGTCAACTGCAGTTGAGCATGAGCCAGCATTTACCCAGGTAGCAAAGAAGGCTGGTGGCATCCCGACTTGCATCAGGAATAGCATGGCCAGCAGTACCAGGAGAGTGATTGTCCCTCTGTACTTGACACTGGTGAGGCTGCATCCATCTCCAACTCTATGTTCAGTCTGGGGCCCTCAGTACAAGAAAGACATTGACCAACTGGACAAGAAGAAATGGTCTTAAGCTGTGCTAGGAGAGGTTCAGGTTGGACATCAGGAAAAATTTCTTCACCAAAAGGAGGGTTAAGCGTTGCAACAGGCTGTCCATGGAAGTGGTAGAATCACCATGGCCAGAAGTTTCCAAGAAAGACTGGATGTGGTACTTAGTGCTATGGTTTAGTTGACATGGTGATGTTCATCCAAAGGTTGGATTTGATGATCTTGCAGGTCTTTTCAACCCTAACACTTCTGTTATTACTGATAGCTCACACACAGCAGCTTTCCTTTAATCATCTGAGGTGTCTATGAACAGTGGCAGCGAATACCCCAAAGTAGGCTGTCAAGAGTGCAGCTGTATCAAAACCTGGGAACATAGCAACCTTGGCAGCTGAAAATGTAGAGACGTGTCTCCATCACAGGTGTGTAAATTATGACTGCACTCCAACTGAACTGAGATCAGGGGTGCACCGCATAAGAACCAAATGAGTTGGAAGGTGTTCTTTATAACCTGTAGATTGTGTTTCACTTTTTTCAAAGGAAAGTTAAGTTTTGTTTTATCACTGTGGTGAGTTGACCCTGGGTGAATGCCAGGTGCCCACCAAAGCCGCTCTATCATTCCATTCTTGAGTTTGGCAGGGGAGAGAAAACGTAACAGAAGGCTCATGGATTAATGTAAGGGCAGAGAGAGATCACTCACCAGGCACCATCACCATCAAAAAATAATTGACTTGGGAGATTAGTTTAATTTATTACTCAAATCAGAGAAAGATAATGAGACATAAAACTAAATCATAAAAAGATCTCCCCCCTACCCCTACCTTCTTCCTGGGGTCAACTTTCTATTTGCTCTCCCTCCTTCCCCCAAATGGCACAACAGAATGGTGGATGGGGGCTGAATCTGGTTCATGGCAGGTTATCTCTGGTGCTCTTTCTTCCTTAGTGGGAGGACTTCTCACATCCTCCTCTGCTCCAGGTAGGATGTGTTTCATAGGATGCAGTCCTTCAGGAACAGGCTGCTCCAGTGTAGGCTCCCTGTGGGGTCACAAGTCCTGCCAGCACACCTGCTCCAGCATAGGCTGCTCCCTGGTCTACAGATCTTGCCATGAGTCTGCTCCAGCTCAGGCTTCCCATGGAGTCACATCCTTCTTCAGGCATCTGCCTTCTCCAGTGTGGGTTCCTCCATTCTGCAGGTGGATCTCTGCCCCACCATGGACCTCCATGGGCTGCAGAACACAGCTGCCTCACCAGGGTCTTCACTTTCGGCTGCAGAGGAATCCTCTCTGGTGCCTGGGACACTTTCTTCCCCTCCTTCACTCACCTTGTTGTCTGCAGAGTTGTTCCTCCCACATGTTCTCACTGCTCTCTCTGGATGCACCTGCACAGTGTTTTTTCCCTACTTAAATACATGACCCCAGAGGTGCTAGCAGCACTGCTGATGGGTTTGGCCTGGGCCATGGTGCGTCCATCCTGGAACTGTCTGGCATTTGCTCTATTGGACATGGGGAAAGCTTCCGGCAGCTTCTCTCAGATGCCATCCTGTAGCCCCCACTAGAAAAAAACCTTGTAATACAAACACAATGCAGTCACAAAAAGAACAAAAGATGCAACATGGCTTTAAAGTTGTTTTGGTTCTTTTAACTCCCAAACAACACTTCATGGGAAAATAAATTTTCAGTTAGAACAGTCAGCATAATTAAAATGAATCTGAATTATTTTTAATAGCTACTGTCCTTTTAAAAATCAACATTGTATTCCTTGTCTCTAAATCTTGCCCCAACTAAAAGAAAAAAAGTTCTTTGAGATACAAAAAAAGGACTCCTTAGATGGAAGTAAGTATCCTTATAAGCTGCTTTGAGCTGAACAATATATTTAACTTATGTTTTGTAGTTTACATGAAGTTTACCAGGTTTTTCCTACAGTCCAAACTGATTTGAGTAAACATATTGAAAGGGATCATACTTTGAAGTACTTTTCAGTCTATAAATGGACCTTAAACCTTTTCTATAAGATTTTATTTACATGAAGTAAAACTTCACATAAAAAGTCCATTTTTTTCCCTAAAAATTTAATGCATGGACTAGCTTACTAATCTGCTTATTGCAGAATTCAGTGGCTAGTAATATTTATATGGTTTAAAATTAAATGCTCAAGTTCATGACAAAAAAAAATCTACTGAGAACTATTAAATATAAAGACACCACTTTTGGCACAAATATGACCTGCAAATTGCTGGAGGCTGGGATAATATCAGCATGTAGTTTGCTTAATTTTATACTCTTCCTTAAATATCTGACATTGGGTGCTCCCAGAGACTTTGAATTCTACTGGATTTTTCTTCCATAAGGCCAGTTTTTCTTCTGGCAGAGTCCATATAGTTACTTCCCTTGTTGCAGGACAGAACATCTGAAGTCTAGTGCTGAGCATTGTTTAGAAGATTTGTTCCAACAGATTCAACACAACTTTTAAGCTACCAGAACTGCCTCTCCCTAGATTAGCCTAAACAGCCATTCCTAAAATGGCATCTCACCCCTCACTGCTTTCTTTTCTTACAGGGAATATGAAGTCAGCTTAATTTGCTTAATTTGCTGGGCTCCACCTTGTGTAATGCTGTGCAAGCAGGTTTTGTGAAGTACTGTGCCATAGCTAGAAGTGGATGTGAAAGAACAATATTTCAATGTTAGTTGCCAGAGCAGATACACTTAAGTCTAGAAGAAGGAAATTTGAAAATCAATGTGCCATTTAATTGCTTTTATTGCCTCAAAAGACTGACCAATGAAAAATCCATTTTGTTTTTAATGTGGGTTTTGGTGAACCATACCCTGAAACAGAAAGAAAGAAAAAATCACAGGCCTATAATTTTCTCTCGCTCTGGCTTTGCATTGCTCTGGGACTACTAAGTTTTGTAGCATCCCAATTGTCATAGTGACTGTATGAAATACAACATTTAAAACCTCTTACCAGTTGTAAATCAAGGCTGTCCCATATTTTACATTTACATTTATTTACATTTATTTAAGAAAATCATATGTATATAGTATCTTTCAACCCAAATGATACAATAGAATTTTACAAACTGTATTTGTATCCATCAGCATCAAGATTCAGTCATCTCTGAGAGGTTAAGAAGCTGGAAAAACAGCAACTTCAGCTATCACAGGGGCAAACTCACACACTGGCTAGGACTGTTAAAGCAAATTCCCCCATCAGAAAAACTGTCACCTCATTTTCATCTGCTGAGAAAGTTTGGGTTTTTGTTTTTGTTTTTGTTTTTTTTTTTTTCAATATTTTGACTCTTTTTCTTTCCTTATACCATAAGATTATATCATACAGTCTATGTCATTTATCTAAATCAGATAAAGTGATGATGTCCTTCCAAGCAAGTGAATTTGCCAAACTGCTTTGTGACCTAGCGGCAAAAAAGAGAATCTTGGACAAATGTTTGCCTCAGTCTTGTGCATATCCTACTCCTTCCTGCCACTGGATTTTTCTGACATTTCCTGTTTGAGGATCTTTCTGTGTACATGCAGGAACTAGAATTCATCTCTTATCCCTGTCTCTTATCACTTCTTTGGGATAAACAGAGTCAAACAGACAACACACAGACCAAAGCTGCCCCTTTTTATAACATCAATTAAATGATATAATTGTAGGTACAGACCAAGTGATTGCAAAGCTTGCAACAAAGAACACAGGTAGACATGTCAAGCAGTTCATTTGTCTTATTCTTTGATGTGAGAAAATGGAGTGGTTGTAAAGAATGAACTGTAATTCAAATGAAATGAAACTTGAGTTTCCTAGATCTGAATGGTCACATAAATGCTTCCACTTCTTTAGATATCCTCAATCAGCAGCATTGATTCATATAAGCTCTACAACAAATGACATAATATTTGACATCAGAGTTTTTCAATATTTTTTAAAAATTCTTTTAAAAGGTGTTCCAGACAGTATGCGGTGGTTTTGCCTCGCTAAATCCAGATTTTTTTCAAGGTTAATAGCACAAATAATTTTTCATCCATTAAATTTGGTGTTGAAGAAGAGAATAGCATTCCCTGACACTCGTCATTCAATATTTGTTCTCCTGCTTAAGATATTTCAGTCTCTCTAATAGAAGCATAAACAAACTATCAGATTCAGAGGATCACACCATGCATAGCAATTAGTGAAAATATGATATACATAAAATTCATAGGCATCGTTTGTATGAAATGTCTAACAAATGCAGTAACAGAAATCTGTGAATTTTCTCCTTAACAATTCATGGATCGTTAAAGATGACAAAAATACTCATATACAATGGATTGCCTGAAAAGTTGGCCCAAAACCTTTGGTCAGACATAATTTCAAAGGTTGTCTATAATCCATATGGCTGTAGGAATGTTCCAGAAAAAGTATAGGCTAGTAAGATAATTATACATTTAATCTAGGTTCTATGAATATACACCTGCAGACCACTAAGTTAACATTTGCTTCTCTGTCCTCATACTGCTAGGGGATTGTGTTAATTAAGGAAAGCTTATAGTATGCAGAACTGTTGAAAAGCTGCTTTATGAATAGGCCAGGTATGTATTAGGAGATATTTGACACTATAACTGAGAGATGACTTTCAAAACTTTTCTTGGACTGGGGCGCCAGAAAATGCTGACTTTCCAGTTAAACCTTGTTTCTCTTGATGTTTATCGATATAAGTTTGCTTGGCAATTCCTCAGTTGGGTTTGAAGAACTCTGGATGTGATTTTCCTTAGAGGTGTTCAGGTGACAAATGTTTGTATGTCCTACTGAATCCTCACGGTCTTCTCTGGGTTGGATCTTGTGACTTGTGTGTCTCCCACATCATCCTGACAGCTTCAGTAATTTACTGTCCTGCATCCAGCCCTTAGGAGCTGATACTGAGCGTGGCCAGCAAGCTGCCACTGCACGAGGTAGTGTCAGCTTTCCTTCTCTGGAGTCATTTGTAAGACTTCTGTTTCAGCTCTACAACTTCTTAGGTTATTAGAAGAGGAATTACTTTGTTGCTCCTCATCCTGCACAGTGGGTGGTACCTCGATGACATTTAAACTTTTAAACTTTTAGACCACTGTCTGAAAATGAAGGCTGCTTATAGTTACAAAAAAATCTGTTTACTATTTTATGTAACCTAGCATTTATATGCCATATAACATCTATCCTGTCATGTATTATAGGGTTCATTCTGTCTTTTAGAATAAATGTCAATAAAATGACTAGGTACATATATTTTCCCATCTCAAATGAGTATGGATTTATGCAATATTCTAGTGGAAGGCAACCCTGCCAGTGGTAGGGGGATTGGAATTAGGAGCTTTAAGGTCTTTTCCAACCCAAACCATTCTGTGATTCTGCAGTATTTTCTGCAAAAAATTTTCCTTTTCTCTCAAAAATACAATGCTTTTTCTCAGCACTTACACATTTAATTTTTTTTTCTAATACTCTTAGCATGTTCTTCCTCCTTCAGACAGTTGAATTTTCTAGTAACACATATTTCTTAAAAATATTAATCCAGAGATGAACCCTTTGTGGTTAAGATTGCTGTATCACTTGTAGTCATGTACTTGCTCAGATTTCTTATGGGCTTGCTGTGAGTTTTTCTCTGAGATCTCATCCATATTTTCATATTTTCATCTGTTCTCACTTTATAGTTTAATGTGTCTTTTACCTGATTTTTTTCTATTGATTTTCTAAACCAGAAGACTCTTGAGTTTGTAGTCTTGCTTTCTCTCTGATATTTGTTTGAATAAATTCTGTACACTCAGAAGAATATTTCTTTCAATGTAGCAATGTGTTTGATACCCTTGAGGACGTTTTCAAGTGTGGATCTTGTGATTAAATGTGTGAGCAAAGGAACCCAAATTTTTCAAAAAGAGCATGTTGTGAATATTTCAGGTGAAACGTAAAATATTTTCCAGTACTTATGATATTATAATTGAATGCATTTATAATTTAGAGGAAAAAAATCTGTACAGAAAATACGCAGAAAGAGGTTTAAATTCATGAAGGAATGTAACAAGTAAGTGCAACTTATACTATACAATTTTCGTTTGTTGTGAGAGGGATTTTCAGGCTTTTCTGTTTGCAGAAACCTAAATATCTTTTTGAAAAGCACTTTTCATCATAAGACTTATCACTTTTATATCAAAGATCTGATGGTTTTCAACATTAGTTCACAACAACTTTATTTTCGTTCCATGATGTCTTAACTTTTATTGCTAATTGTTCTTCTAGTTCTTTTGTGTTTACGGAGGGAATAGTGCTGAGCATATTGACATTTCTCATTCCATCTCCTCAGTTTTCCCCTGACTTTTTCCTCTGTTTCTGCTGTGTTCAATGAATCAGTCAGAGTGTTGATGCTCAGCAGGAGCAAGGCTGACTTTGTGATGTGGGGCAGAGGGGTGTTGATGCCGTAAACACAAGGGAGCCCTGTGGGCTGCTGTTATCACAAGCTTCTCTATCGCCCCGATCAATGAGTCCATCTCCATGAGGGGAAGACTTGCATGGAGAGACTGCTTCAGTTTATTTGGATTTTTCTTAAGTGGAATTTTGTGTTCACAGATTATGTCAGGTAAAAAGAAAGGCTCTGAAGTTCAGCCTCTTGCTGCAGTTGTAATCCTTTGTCTCTCTGTTAAAAATGCTGTCCAGGATGTCAGCTATGACAAGGGTATCTGTCTGCAAGGTGCTGCTTGGAAACCATCAAATGAGATTTGAGGCAGAGAACTTAGAATTGTCAGATTCTGTACTGTACCAGAATGCCAACAGACCTCTGTGCATCCAGTTGTGTGTGACTTATGTCACAGAGGGTCACAGTTTAGCATTAATGTAGACAGATGTGGATATCAAAAACAGTTTACCGTAATGTCCCTGAGGAAAAAAGAAAAAAATACATTAAAAATATAATAAAAACCATACTCCATACATGTGGGAGAACAGTATGCTACTTGCAGTTGGGAACGTGGTCCTTGAACTGGTGGTTAGGAAAATAAAGAAATCTGTCACTTTGACTAATATTGCATATGGAGCAATATGGACACAAAAGCACAGCAGCTCTCTTTGTTTAACATTTTTCTGTGTATTTATTTCTGGCATATGGTACTAATCTGACAGTTTTATAGAAGACGAAGCCTTGTTCACAGGATCTATCTGGTATCAGCTTTAGCCTTTGAGAAAACATTCACCACATGTATCCTGTAATCCTCACCTTCTCAAATATACAGACGTTTCAGCAGGAGATCGTTATTGGAAAAAAAGCATGGCATAAAAGAAAATAAGCAATTTTTGTACCTTGTGTATTTTATGTTGTTCATCCAGTGATTTTATACTTGATCTATCCCAGTTCAATATGGAAAAGAATGAGCCTCTCACTCTCCAACCTCACTTTCAGACTTCAGCCTCACTCCTGAGCATAGCGCACTGACCAAGGTGGTGAGCCTTGCTGTGAGGAGGCTGGACACAGTGCTGTGTGCCATGCCTGCCTTCAGTCTTGATAATCTGAGCAGGTCTGTTGGCTCAACATGTCTCTGTGTTTTCCAATTTCATCAGAACATGACAGTCATTTCACCCCTGCAATGCCCTGATCCTCTAGCATTTTGTGATAAGCCTTAAGTCCTGCATAGTACATGAGCTCATTGACAAAATAAGAGAATGAGGAGGATTATTCATTGTTCCCATTAAATGTAAATCCTTTCAACAACAGCTTAGCAGAAAAGCAGTGTTAATTCACAGGGAAGTTTACTTTGGACAGATGTGCTTAAAAAGAATGTACTTTAGTCTTTAACTATGCTGAACAATCCCATTTCCTTGTTTTCTTCTCTCTTTCCTGCTCATGCTTACGGAACCTGTTTCTCCTAAGGAAACCAGTAGTACTACGCTGGTTTTGCACTGTGGTGACTAAAACTATCCAAACTGCCAAGGCTTTGCATCAGGATAGGCAACTGACAGGTTTGGAAAAATATGGAGATTGTGTGACGCTGACACAGGTACCAGTAGCTCTACAACCACAGCATGGTGGGCTGGCCCCACAAGGAATGGCCTCAGGAGGAAATCAGCCCTTGGCTTCTGCTCTGTAAATATGACAAGTACTCTGACCATTCAATTTGAAGTCATACTCTGGGAAGAACTCTTAAATCCACTTCCTATTGGTCTTCAAAGCTCCCAAAATAAACCTGGTAGGAAAAATATATCATACCTGAAGAAAAGATGATTTCTCTCTGAAGCTGGAAAATCGTGCACAGGTTAGCTAGAAAATGAGAGCAGAATTTTAAGATTGGAATCCTACAAATCTTTGAAATTGCCTTCATTAGAGCTAGAAAAGAATAACTACTGTATGCTACATATGGACTAGCTTTGGTTACAGTTTTCTTCTCATTCTTCCTGATTATCTATAAAGACAGTTGGGTTCTTTTTATTAGCCTTTCCCCTTGACATGAGCTGGACTGAGTGGTCAAATAGTTCATTTCCATTTATGACTGATTCCATAACTAACAATTTTTGGGGTAGGAAACTACGGAGAACATAAAAAGATACCTCCATAGAAAATCATAATATAATTTTATAATAGCCATATGTAAAATGTAACAATGGAATGTTTTCAGAATAAATTTGTACTAGTGTATTTCAGAAGGACAACTTGCTGGTTGATTGCAATTTGAAGCAGACCCAAATACTGACTGAGATGCAATGCTGTGCTTTCATTAGCAGGAGGTTAATGGTAGTTGGTGAACTGAACTTGATTTCCTGACTCAGCTAAAGACTTCCTCTCTAGCTATTTTACATAACCTCTCATCCTTATTTCCTACATCCTTTTAAAAAATGGGCCAAAGGAATGCGTAATAAAAGCAGTAATTTCCTCTCTATTCAATGACATTGACAGCTTTTGCAAAGCTCTGTAATTATCAATATTTTGCTGTACCATGCTTGCTACCAAAGTTAAAGCATTCTCCACCATCACCCTTTATTTCCAAATCTGTTTCAAAGCCCTGTGTGAATCTACGGTTAGAGAAATGGAAGTTGTAACAGCTCTTACCTAAAGAAGGCTTTGCAAAATATTTTCCACTTAGAAGATAGAAATAGACCCAAGCTTGGATAATTTTCCAGGTTTGAAATATAGGGTGGAACAATCACAACTGACTTCTTCAGTTTATAAGTTTCCCAACTTCCCCATGATTTGGGGCTTATTAAGGTGAACAACTACAACTTTCAAGTCAATTTGCATACAGAAATGTGTAAGAAACACGCACTCAGACACCAGCAGTGGAAATGTGAAGCCGTGTAAAACTCTTTGTATTGCAGGTTTGAAACTCAAGCCCATAATTATATTCATGAAAACAACTGCTTTCCTTGTTTCTTTGTGTGACCTTTTTCAAGTGGGATGATTTTCTAACATGCATCAAATGTCACAGTGTTTTGAAAGACCAAAAATAATCGTCATTCACAAAGGTACTTAAGCACACATCTTTAATGGGACTGCACACCCGCTTCAGGCTGTGCATGTGCCTTAATACTGAACTGAATCCAGGCCCTGAGGAGGAAAAATAAATCCCAGCTGCTCAGACCCTAATTTTCTTCCTTTATTTTGAAAGTTGAGCAATTGAGAATTGATAAAGTAGCATTTAAAGAGAAAAGGCCTGCGTATGATTTATAAGGTTTTCTAGAAGATACATTAGAAAGCATTATGGGATGCAATTAATCAGTGCCTGGATTACTCAAGATACTAAATGCATTTTTCTTTTCCACTTTCAGCAAGTAAGAGGATAGATCAGGTATAAGTATGGCACATTTTTCTAACTGATGGCATAATTTTCTAGCACCTTTCCTTGATTTATATTCCTGTGTTTATCCAATTTCCTTTATAACATCATCCAAAGCAGAAACATTAGGTACTTGTTATTTAACCTCTATGATACCTTCAGAAATTGGCAGAACAAAGTGGACTCATATTCTTATTGTTGCTCTAGATGACAATTTGGCAAAACTGAAAGACTGCAACTTTCAATTTGTTCACTGCTGTTACCGTAAAAATATGGACAGTACATTTTTTGCCTTAGAAGAAATATTTTCCATACTAGCAAGAAAGGTCAGCTGAAAAGGCCCCCTGTTCCCAGTAAAATAAATAGGAATTTTGACACTGGCACGCAATGCAAAGAACACTAGTTCCTAGTTCATGAATTTCCTGGTATTGGACTGAGCTGTGCAAGAGTCTGGGGACTGTTGGCCAATGTAGCTGATAATTTATTTAGCAAACTATGGAAATTTATACTGGAGAAAGAAAGATCTATTCCCTAACTGAAGCATTTCTGTTTATCTCAGAGCCAGCTCAGAGATAGTGATTTCAACGTAGTATGTCCTTCACGACTTCAGTTTGCAATAAAAATAACCAACTGACAAAAAGCTCACTGGGAGTACTAAAGAGCTGGGGTTTCCACAGGATCAGCCAAATGCTCATGCTTGTTTCACACACAAATTTTTCCCTTTTCTATCAGTTTAATTTGTGTTCTGATAGCAACATTGCATAACACATAGCATGGCAGAAATACCTTGCAAAATTTGATCCATGCCCCCAACCTGTCCAGTTTCGAGTCCTGTCAAAGTTACAGTTTGAGGGTGGGTCCTAGCTAAGATGTATGTACCCTGGAAAATATGTCTCTTTTACTGGGTGTGTTGGCCTGTCCAGGGATACAAGCTGAATTTTGATCTCACCATAGTTTAAAAAGGCCACAGTAAATGTCAAAGCAGACAAAAGCTATCAAATTCTATTAGACTCCTGATGCCTTCTCACAACTCCCACATGTATCCAACAGGACAGAAAACTTTTTGAACTGTCCTAGCACAAAGAAATTCCTAACGTAGAACGTGTTGTTGCAACAATAAAGATGATGAGCTATGTCAGAAGGTCTTACAGCTGTAAGTGAACTAGTGACAGCAACTTTGTACCTTTTCGTTTGAGTACTGTCTCACTCGGACGAGTTACCTGAACACAAGCAGAAAACACAGAGCCTCAGAGACATACTTTGAGAAGGTAGAATACGTTGAACCTTGCTGCCACGTTTTTCAGCAGCAGTGACTCTACAGCAACAGTACATAGGAAACACAGATGTGTTAAACCTAGGCTGTACCTGACAGAGCCCCAAAGTAGGAATGGTATAAAATTGCTATCTCTCACTCCCAATAGCCTTATACACACATCTCCCTGAGCCTAAGCCAAACACCACAGATGACAGAGAGTTCCTTTAATGCAAGGTAGGTGTGCATTGGGTCCAAAAGAACAATTTCTGTGAATTCAATGTGATTGATATCTATTAGTTTTGAATATATTATTCTGTTCTACTATATTCACAACTGGAATAAAAGTTACATGACCTTTAAAAAAAGTTAAAAATGCAATTTTTTTAACCTTTTGGTACTTTGGGTATATCTAGAACTTGTTCTTCTGACTATGAGGGCTAAATCCACCAATATTTGCAAGACCTCCAATAAAACTGACAACAGTTGAACAGAAAATCTCCAATGAGAGTTACTCAAAGAAAGTAACAGAGATTTGGTATACAGGTGGGCAATATTTCATACTGTCCTATGGGAAATCCAGTTTTCTATTATTACTAAATACAGTGGAGGCAATCTTCTGACTCTCAGAGTTAAGTAGTGCCACTTCTAGGGAACCCATAAAGTGTCTTTTAAACATGTTCCCAGAATCAAATTTGGAACAGCAGTTAAATGTAATTTACTCAAGAACATGAATAAAACTTCAATATCGAAAAGGTAATATACTACACTTTGTACCAATGGTGAGGAGGCTCACTAGGACAAGACATACAGGAAAGGAATAGTAAGATCATACACACTGGACAAGGTGTCATTCTCACTTAATGAATAATTTTAGAAACTTGCTGAAACTACTTGCTGACATGACATGGCTGCCCTTCACTGCAGAAGAACTTTCAGGAATATAACTTGCTTTGGTTTTTTTTCCATCCCTCCATGAGCTGGTAATTGCAGCCTGAAAAACTTTCTAATCTCAGTCCCAAAAGGATATAGAATAATTTAAGGAATTTATGCAAGTTAAGCCTGGCACAACAGTAACTAGCCTTGCAGGCATGGGTGAAAAATAATAGACTTGTCCCTTCAAAGCTCTTTCTTCCTCATGAGAAAATTTAGGATCATAGATAAAACCTCCTGTCAGATCTGTCCAATCATTCATAAAATTCTAAAAGACACCGGAATTTAGCAGTCTTCTCTGAAAGATATGAACATTACCAGAGAAATCCATAGCACACTTCTAGAAATAGGCCAGTTCTTGGGTTCTGACAGACTTAGTTTCTCTGCTTCACTAGTCCAGGAATGAAATGAGAAAGGTTCACTCTCTGTGTGCCTGGGCTTGTCCAAGCTCTAGAAGCAGCTGAGCATAACAGTAGCAGCAGCATATGACAAGGTACATTTTTGTGATAGACCATCTTTTGTATTTGTTCTACATAATGCAGAAGCAGAAGGGCACCCTGGCTGGTTTATCTGCATCTATGCCAGATTTGCTGGTAGAGCTCGTGCAGCCAGGGGATGCAATTTTGCTATGTTCCTAGTCTTATAGTGAGGGCAGCAATATCTTGTAATATATTTAACTTCAGGGAGCGTTTTTTAATTTCCTGTTTTAGTATTTGGCTCTTTTCTGGGGTCAGAATGAAAGATATCACTACTTCATTACTGTATTTTTTTGCAGAATGGTTCCCCCAACAGGGATTACAAATACCCCTATAAAATGTAGTCCAGTGTTGTGAATAGGTTTTGTAAGCACAGGCTACTGAAAATTTCAGGTTACTGTGGTAAAACAACAAATCATTTTGCATGAACACTCAATAATATTGCATCTCTCATAATACTTCTCTGATCATGATAAGCTATTTGTCTTACAATAACCTTTAAGTCATGCTCTTCTTATAGCTCTCTGTTATCAGAAGCCCATAGTTTGGATTGATGTAAATTGACATGGTTTTGATGAGATTCTGGGAATCTAATGTGACAAACAGACATGAACAACACAACCCTTCCAGCTAACTAGGTTTGAAAAGAACTAACTAGAGAAAAGAAATATCTTTGAACATAAATGATACATTCAAAAAAGAAATAAATAGCCTAGCTCAAAACCATCTCTATTAAGTAATGCAGAAAAAAATGTCAAAATTCAAAAATGCTAATGAGATTATATGAATCCTCTTAGCTGCGACTATATCTTAGATACCTGTTAATGAATATCAATATAAGAATTAATACCAAGTTAAAATACAAAGCTAACAACATACTAGCTATGTATGTATATAAACCTAGCTTTGGACAATAATACCAAACTTTGAAACTGCTATTTTCTTTAAAATAAATAAGCACGTCATAAACTGCTTAATATAATAAATATCTACCATTAGATAGACTCACTAATTCCAACTTTGAAAATATTCACTAAAAACAGCACTTGAGGGAATAGGGTCTTAAACTACAATTTTGCACATATACACAGTAACATTACCCTTATTGAAATTATCCCTTTTAAACCTAGTGACAGAGTGAATTTCTATGCCCCTAATCTCCAGCAAAATAAATATTATCATATTAAGTGTGTCCTAGAGACTGCTTTCACCGAAGCAAAAATATTCTTGCTGCTTATGATGACATAGATAACCTTAAAAATAAGAACTGGATATAAATGACCACAACATTTCATGCAGAAAAAATCCATTCATCTCAAGAAGCAGTTAACTCTGCAGATATATTCGTGGAAATTTAGATGTGTCTATTTTTAATTAAATATAGAAGGATTCAAATATTATGTGTTATTTTCTATCCACTGATATCTGTGCTTTCCAAAAATTTTTTTGTATATACGCATATGATGAATGACTCTATTGTTCTCCAACTCACTCTCTTAATATCTTTTGTATTGGTGTTATGCATTGCTAAAGAAAGACTTTAACACTTTGAAAATGGGAGACATTGGAATAAGAAATAGAGTGAAATAAATATAACAAAGAACAGAGTTCTGTTTCTGATATGTACATGCTGATGTACACCATGCACAGACTATGTAAGTATATATTCACATCTACATCTATTCACACATGCATATATATATATAGACATAGACATAGACCTAAGACAGTTGAAAGCAATGCTGTGTTATGACCCAATTATAAGAGATACTTCTGCTCAAATTAAGGTGCAAACAAGACCGTATGTCAAAGTCAACAGTACAGATTTTATTTAAGAGTAAATGTGAAGTCGAGACGTAGAAAGAAACAGGGAGTAGTGAGGGGGAAGAGAAAGAGAATAAGAGAGAGAGAGAGATAGAGACAGAGAGACAGAGATGAACTAAAATATATCACCACCACATGGATTCCTGTGGCACCTTGCTGGTCCTTCTTCACCCTGTTTTTTTTTGTGGTGGGGGTCCCTGAATTGTTCTTCTGGAGGTACCACTTTTATACAGTCCAAGTCCTGGGTATCCACAGGGCATAGATGCTGTTCCCATGATTTGAGATGGCATGTGCATAAACACTTGCTCCCTTCCCAGTTCCCACTGCCTGCCGTGGTGGGAATTTTTGTCCAGATGCTAACCAAACCTTTACCTCCAACAGGTCAAGAATTAGCTCCTTCTTGCTGTGGTATCTATGCTTATCTCAAGTTCCATTGTGGTGTCTTATCTCATGGGAACAGTGTTTTGAGACATGTAACTGCATTCTTTGGGTCTTCACAGATTACAACTCTAGAACTAAAAGAAAGCTAAAGAAACTGCCACAGAAATCTGTTGTACTGCAGCATAGCATGCCTAGGACAAGGTTTAGACCTCAATTTCATTCAGTCAAAAGGATAAGGAAGTGTGTAGCTCAGTACACTTTCTGAAGAGCTGTTTAACTTCCTCTTCACTGGTGACTCCACGTACTCTTGTAAGAGGGTGTACTGAGTCTGGCTGGGGTGGAGTTCATTCTCTTATGGCAGTCCTCCCAGTGCTGTGCTTGGCATTGGTATGTATAAAGGTGTTGAGGACCCACCAGTGTTCTGGGTACTGCTGAGCAGGGCTGGCACAGCACCAGCGATGTCTCCCAAACATTCCACCCCTTCATCGGTGGGCTGGGGGTGGGCAAGATCTGGGGAGAGGACATCACTAGGCCAGCTGACCCAAACTGACCAAAGGGGCATTCCATACCATGCGACATCTGCTCAGATAGAGAAGCAAAAAAAGGAGGAGGAAGTGGGGAGCGTTTTTTATTTACAATATTTGCCTTCCAGAGCCACCGCTATGTGTGCTGAAATCCTGCTTCCTGGGAAGGGGCCGGACATCGCTTGCCAACGGGAAGTGAAAAATAAAATTATTGGCTTTTTCTCTTTGTTTGTGCACATGCAAGCCTTCTCTTTTGCTTTAGTAAACTGGCTTAACTCAACGTACAAGAAATTTTCACCCTTCTTTCTCTCCCCTGCCTAGAAAAGAAGGGGGGTGATAGAGCATTTTTGTGGGCATCTGGCATCCAGCCAGGGGCAACCCACCACAGTGGGATGTGATTATCTTATTTTAAACAAATGAAGTGCAGCCTTTTGTGGCTTCACAAAACCATTCAGCCTCTGAACAGCCAAGGAAATTAGCAAAAATTTTATTTATTGCATATGTAATTAATTTTCTCACTTGGAATGTAACTGATTTTTTTCAGGATTAAAGTTGTATTGACAGGACAGCCCAAAAACACAGTGGCATGGCTGAAAAAAGTTAATGGCAAACAATATTTATCCCCTCCAATAATCAGTCATTCATTTGATGGGATAAGGTACAAAAATGAGCAATAATGGCGGAAAATGAAACAAAGGACTGGGAAAAAGAGAAAGTCCAAGTGAATGTTATTACAAGTGGCACTACCGTTCTCTATGAACTATAAAAAATTTGCCACAAGATTACAGATTTAAGGTTCTATTCCCTTGTATGTCACTTTTTCACAATTGACCATTTTTATTAAATTTTAGAGTCTTATTCTCAAACAATTCTTCATCAAAGACACCAAAAAACAAAACCCGAAACCAATGGCACATGTTCAATACTTACAGACTGATGAAGATTCTGAAAATTTCATATTTGAAAGAGTGCAAAATCATGCTTTCAATCCTCTTTTCCTACTTTATTTTGTAACTACCACTGCAAAAATAAGTAAGGGTGTGGCTAACATTAAACTGTAGTTCAAATATCAGACATTTGTGGAGTGCTCAGAGTCAAGAAATTTCAAGATGTAAAAGTCACAATTGTTTTTATATCAACAAATAACTGTCTAATATCTAGTTAAAGAAGGACTGTAGGTAGATTTAGAGGAAATTTGTTTGTTTGTTTGTTTGCTTTTGTGTTTTTTTCCTGAGTGGCAGCAAATGCTAGTTTTAAGATAGACATTTTTGCCCCCACCACTTTTCTTTAAATGCTGTACCACAGTACTTGATATAGATTGTTATGCTTATAAACTGAAAGTGATCATCAGAGTGTATGGTATTGACAGGCAGGAATATTCTGCTGTAGAAGTAAAAATTGTAATATTTTGAGTTGGTAAGCAATCGTCTTATTCGATACATTTTAAATAAGTCTGAAATGAGTTATCTTCTCTCAAGAGCACCTTGCACACAGTAAACTTCCAAAACTTCCCTGAATGTAGCACCTATAGCAAAAACATTTACTCAGAATTGAGAGAAAATATATGTAACCTTTAGAAGAAGCATAGTAAAAACATTATGACTTTATAACATGCATTATTCAATAAAAAAACTTTCAGCTCTCCAAATGGCAAAAATCTCGTGTCGACTCTGTAGCTGAAACACATTTAATTTACATGGTTAGTGAAGATGTTACAACATCTGGTTCTCTTATCAAAATTATATACTTCAGGTTAAAACATTTTCAGAAATTATTTTTAGAATACAGAATGTAAGTTCTAAACTTGAGAATACTACATACCTGTTGATAATAGAACAGTTTGAAATCTAAGGTGATGATCAGATAAGTCTACCTATTTTTTTACCTTGTGTGCACGTAAGTGGATGGAGAGGCAATGCAAGTCTTCAGGATTATGAGATTGAATATAGTCTGCTAGATAGATACAATCCCACAGGCATCCTCCCTTTTTCATTTTGATGATTCATACATTTCAATGTATGAACATGGAAGTAAATATTTCAAGGAAAAATGCTTAATTGTAAGGTATGATGTGCATACAGAAACTTATCAGGCTGCTTGACTTCATTATTACATTAGGCCTGCCCTGGCACACTTTTAGTCCACTCTCTGACAGGATGTTTCATGTTTATGATGCGCTGTTTATGCAACTCACAGCATGAGCCTAGAATTAACCACATATTCAACTCCATATTTCTGGAAGATTTTGCTTCAGGGCGTAAAGTGCTAGAGTTCAGGGTTGGATTACTGAGTAGGAAGAGTAGAGCATTACTTGTGCAGGTCATCAGTGCCTTGATATCTGGGATAAAGTGATGAGTTAGTACAGAAGATGTGATTTTTAAATACAGATACATTTCCAAAGCTGCTGGTCAAATATAGTTCACCTCATAAATAACATATTGATACTAGTAAGAATGATTTTGGAGTCAGTAGAAAATCACACAGACAAAAATCCCAATCCAGACCTGGCTCTTCAGAGCAGTGTTCCATCACGAATTATGTGTCTTAAATATGAAGTTACTTTTGTGTTCAGTTCACAGGATGATACTACAAAAACCTCTGAAATTAGGAAATCTGAAAGGGAAACACAAATCACATGGAAGTACATAAGTATTCACCAGCAAAAAGACAGGGAGTGTATTTGATCTTCTAGAGTTGAAGACTAAAGCAAAACTGAGAATAAGGGACTACTGGGTAGCTGTTGAAGCGAAGAAACAGATTGTAGCCAAAACTGGTCAATAATGATGTTAGTAAGATTGCCTCTTATACTTTTATAATGATTCTCTTAAGTCAGTGTTGCCATCAACTAGATTTTTGACAAAATTAGAGCCATAAACACAAACATTTCTCGTGAAAGACATCTCCTTTTGACTAGTGTTGTGAGTTATATAACATTATCAAGTAAAATGTGAGTCCTAATAGCATTATTATATAAATACAACTTGAATGAAAAGTATTCAAGAACTCAAAATAATTGTATAATCTCAAGGAGAAAAAGAACCCAATCAACTAACCCACTTTTTCTTTTATGTCTATGCATTTAATTTTAAAATCAAATTGAAAAGAAACAATTTAGTTACACCCATTGAAGAGGTCTTTATCAGCTGTGCAAGCCAATTAAAGATGAATTCTGGATTAAGAAAGCCCCATTGCTTGCCTGTTGCAGACCTAGATTTTTCTTTTCTTGTAGAACACACATCTGGCAGTGGGCATATCAGGTACCTCTTTCAATTTGTATTTTCCCTGCTGTCTTGGAAGACAATGTAGAAGTCCCTGACATGAAATTCAAAAGCAACATTTATTAGAATTTTCAACATTGAAAACCCATGCCTAGACATGAAGAACAAGGAGAAAGACTAGCTAAGTAAACTGGAGTAGCAGCCCAGTGGATGAACCCTCAGAATGAGGTGAAGGCTGAGTCTATCAGGCAATTAAAGACAGCTTCTTATGGTATATGTATACAGTGACAAATTTATATTGCTCTAAAAATCTTAATGATGCCATTGCCAAACTCAAAGACACATCCTCTGCTTGAGTCCTTAGTCTTATTGTTAAATGAAGAGTCTGAGTAAACTAAGCTGATATTTTTCCGTGACTGCAATCCTCTGTCTGCATAGACGAAAACCTTTCATTTAGGGCTGGAGATGCCAAGTTAGCTGCTGATAACTGAACTTGCAGGGGGCTGTGGAAATTGTCACTGATTCCAAGAAAGCTCAGAGTAACAGCAAGCTGCTGAACTTTCTGACAAGAACTGCCATGAAATGACTGCACATCAATGAGTTTATGACAATGAAATGAGCCACAACAATAAACATTTTTCAGAAAGGAAAACTACCTTTTATTTAGGAATATCTAAAGTGGCACTGTTTGAAAACACATCCTGTGTTTTTAGTATGGAAATTTAATTGATAACACATTTCTTTCTGCTGATGCCTTAATTTTCCTTAAACCTTGGCAGTTCTTTGGCAGTTCTTATTTTTTATGCCATGGTGTTTCAGAAAAACAAAGAATTCAGCTCAAGGCATTTTTTTTAAAATTTGACAGCTCGTCCAGATTTGTATTTTTTTGACAGTTGCTAAACTAGTGACCCAATAATAAGAGGGGCTATGAAACAAGGCAGTTCTGACAAAGTACACATGATGTTTGAATCTTCTGTGAAAGCCATTTTGAAATATTATATTGCTCTGCACTTCATTTTGAAGCATTTTATTAGTGTATCTGCGAATGCAAACCTTCTTCATCTGACTTGAACAATCATATTTGGTAGACTGCGCAAATGAAGTTTCTCCTTTTTTTATCATTTGCTTGCTCATGAACTCGATACTGCAGAAAGAGGTGTGAATGTATTTTATATTGAAGCAAATGATTTTTTCATTTGAAATTGAAATAAATAAGATATAAATTTTCATTAGACCATTTTTCTCTTTGTCTTTCTCTTAAAAAGATGTTTTACCAGTAATAAGGGTCATAAGATGATCTTGAGCTTTTTTTTTTTTTTTTTCTTTTTTTAATTTATGATTCTGTGCCTGAGTTCTCATTTCCTGTAAAGATGCACACAAAAGACTCTCAGTTAACAGGCTGCTCATCTTGGGGTAATCACTTTTTCCACTGATTCACCGTATGAATTGTGTGTCAATTGCTTTGCTTGAAGTATGTGTTACCAAAGTATGAACTGGTATTTTATCTATCCTCAAAGCACAGAAATCCATTCCAATCAATCTTGGTATATGCACCTTGGATGCAGTTAAGATGGTCTTCAGTCTTTCTTGAAACCTATAGGTGTTTCGTAAGGGCAGGTAAAAAATAAACATTTTAACAGACCAAGAACGTGAGGTAAAAATTGAGGAAAGGTTATAGGAAAATGGATGAAACTGCTTTCCAAACGAGAAATCTTTGGCAAAATGACTACGGAAATTTATAACCCAGATCTTTCAGTGAAGCTCAAACTAGTGCAGTGCTGCTAAAGGATCATGAGACAGTTAGTTCTATTCTTCCAAAAAAGACAAATTTTCATAGAATTGTAGAAACATTGAATCATATTATTTGGAAAAGACTCTTAAGATCATTGAGCCCAATGCTGCTAAACCAGCATTGCCAAGTTCCCCAGTAAACCATGTCCCCAATGGCCACGTTGGCACATCTTGCACCTGTAACTCCATCACTCACCTGGACAGCCCATTCCAAAGCTTAGCAACCCTTGCAACTAAGAAATTCTTTGTGATGTGCAACCTGAACCTCCCCTGGCACAGCCTGAAGCTGTTTCCTCTTGTCCTGTCACCGACTGCCAGGGAAAAGGACCCACCCTCACCTTGTTACAATCTTCTTTCAGACAGTCCTAGGGTGATAAAGTCTCTTCTGAGACTCTTACTCTCCTCCTGTCTTTAGGCTAAACAATCCCAGCTCAGTTTCCTCACCAGTCCTCACAAGACTTGTGCTCCAGACCCTTCACCAGCACAATTGCTTCTCTCTGGTCTCTCTCAAGCTTAACACAGGATAAAAACTGAACACAGGATTTGAGGTGTGGCCCTGCCAGTGCTGAGTACAGCAGGACAGTCACTGCCCTGGTCCTGCGGGCCGCAGTATTTTTAATACAGACCAGGATATCCTTTGACTTCTTGGCCACTTGGGCACGTGTTGTCCCGTGTTCGACCACTGTCAACCAGCATCTCCAGGTTCTTTTACACTGGGCCACATTCCCCAGCCTGCAGTGCTGCATGGGGCTGCTGTGACCTGAGGGAAGGACCTTGTTGAAGCTCCTACAATTGAGTTCAGCCCATGGATCCAGCCCGTCCAGATCCCTCTGCAAAAGCTTCCTAACCTTCGGCAGATCAACACTCCCACACAGTTTGGTGCTGTCTGTGAACTTTTAGAGAGCGCACTTGATGGTCCTGTTCAGGTAATCAATAAAGACTGAGCCCAGCCCTGATCCCTGGGGACCCCCACCAGTGTCCAGACACCAAGTGGATGCAGCACCATCCACCAACCCTCTCCAGGCCCAGCCAGCCAGACAATTCCTGAGCTCGGGAGGAGTGCGCCTCCCCAAGCCACGAGCAGCCACGTTCTCCAGGAGAAAGTTGTGGGAAATGGAGTCCAACCTTTACTAAAGTCCAGGCAGAAAACAACCACAGTCTTTCCCTCATCCAACTAGCTGGGCCATAGAAAGAGATCAGGCTGGTCAAGCGGGACCTGTCTTTCCTAAGCCAATGCTGGCTGGGCCCAGTGCCTGAGATCTCTAAAGGCATGTTTTGATTCTTTAAAGTCCTTCCTTTACAACAATTGAAAATGAGGCATTAGGCCTAAAAACATCAACAGGACTACTACTCCAACTAGGGATTCACTTTAGCCTCCTAAATGTCTTTTTCTGTCCCATCCAATGAGTATAAACAAATCCAACAATGGTCTGTGCTGTATTTACTTGTATCTCCAAAAATGATAAAGGCCCCATACCCCAACAAATGAAAAAATCTTGGTTTGGTATTTTCAACAGTTGAAGGAAATCTGGGAATCCTTAGCTTTGGAATCCTTTCTCACTGAGATTCTCAATATCTTTATTGTATGTTCTAAGACAGCTTTAAGGCTATTGCTTGTTTTCAAGCTTCTAGATTCATGACTGTGTAATCCTCAAAGTTATTCAATTGGCTGGAATGCAAATGCTGTATTTCCCTTGAATGCTGATTTGCCTTTTCATGAGAGACACAGGTATCCATAGTGCTTTAGGTTACGCTGGATATGTTAGTCTTGGACATGTAAAAAGATACAACAGAACGCCAACGTTTTTTTAAATGTCATGGTTCATGTTATACTCTTTCCAGACAAACAATATTTATTGTGTTCCAGGACAGATTTTGACATCTTTTTTATAACATTACTTGGTTTCTGTGAAGGTTTTCATCTGTCTGTTCATTTATGTACACCAGTGTGATCTTTTTCCTTCATTCAGTTTACTTGAACAAAAGGTGAAAGAATTTCAGAGATATGAAAGAAATGAAAGAGCAGGTCTCTTCCATAACGGGATCAAATGTATCTGCTTTCCAGCAGTGGGGTATCAGTGGTATTTAGTTAACCTATTTCAATAAGTTTTGTTACTTTTTAATTTTGTTTTTAAAACTATCACTCTTGTCATTGGACAGCTAGGAAAAAAACCAAAAAAACAACAGATGTTCAAGAAGCACATCACTTGTACCTGAGTTCTGATGAAGCCTAAAATTGATTCCACTTGAGAGATCTGTATACACTCAATAGTCACTTTTTGGATGGCTTTTACTGTGTTTTCCTGTAGAATTTTTATTAAAATGAATAAATGGGAGGCAACAAGAAAGTCTTCTGTGGGAAGACTATGTTGATATTAGCAAACTGTCATTTGCAAAATTACATTCTGCAACCTCCCTACTGTCTAAATGCGCTTCACATTTGGATGTTAAAGCTTTCTGAACACTAATATGTATTTCTTCTGTAACCTTTAACTGACAGGACTTCTTACCATTTTGCATTTGTTGTAGCTCATGTGCCAAACCAAGAGTGAAATTATGTACCATCACTTACATTTTCAGTAATTCTAATGAAGCGCCATAATTTCATTTTAGGAGAGACAGCTTGACAACAACATGGTTGGTAGCAATCTCTGTTGAATTAGAAGTCTGATTTCACACACACACACAAGAGCAAATAATAAAAAACACTAACACCAAGAAAGAAATCCAATGTCACCCTAAAGTCAACAGACATGAGATATCAGTATTAAAAGATTTCTTCCTTTATTCCTGTAGAGGACCTGAAGTAATTAAATTATTACAATAACCAATCTCAATAGATAATCCCACACTTCAGAAGACAAAAAATTATTCCATTACATTTCCCATTGTGAATTCTTATGACTATGAATTTGGAATTTTAATTAGGCACAGAGTTTTTTACAAAACAGAATGAGGAATAAAATATTTGCTAATATATCTCTAATAAATTACTACCAAAGAATCAACAGGAGGCTGACTGAAACTGAGTTTGATGTCATTAAAATTACTCCTAAATATTGACAGGAAACATTTTGCAGCACACACCCAGCTCTGAAGATGATAATAAAGTTTTCCCATTGTCACCCCTCTATCAAATATTATTTTGTATTGAATTAGCATGAAAAACAATAGTTTTTCTTTTTTAATACTTTAAAATGAAACAGCAGTGCTAATAGTTGCTTCTTTTGTTTTGTTTGTTTGTTTTTAAGAAAGAAGAAAACTAAAGTAAGTCTCAGATTTGAACATATTTTCTTTTTGCCAGCTTCTCTTTGCCAGCTTCTCTTTAACTTCAGAAGTAGCTTGCTACAGACTTCGGATAGCTGCTCCAGCCATCAAGTAGAACTACAAAAGAAACGTATAAAAGGGACTAAATATACCCATAGTGAAAAAAAAATTATATGAGGAGAAAATCAAGACTGAGATTCTTCTTTCTGGAAAGAAATGAGCTGGTAAGCAATATTATTTAGGTCTGTAAAATCATGATTGGCTCAGGAATTATCTCTGATATCGTATATCACGATGACTCATAGTACGAGAAGTTGGAAGCACACTGGCCGTCTTAGCAGATTCAGGACATGTATTTAACAGCAAAGGGACATATATTTTCATACAGTTTGCACTGTGTAACCCAGTGTCACAGAATGTTTTAGAGATAAAAGAAAAAGAAAAGGGTTCAAAGGCTGGAAAATTAAATTAAATTTAAAGTTATTGATATTTTTAAATGCAGCAATCCAGCAATGTTCTTTGATTCAGAGCTAGAAATATATTACATTGGGGAAGGCCTGAATACTAAATTCCTCAAACATCTGCTTCTCACTGCTGTTAGAGGAAACCTATTGATATTGGTAGGCTTGGGGTCCCATCTCTCAGGAAAGGTAAAACATGGTTAGACTTCAACACTGAAAGAAGCATGCTCTTTTTCTGGCATAGGAATGTATTTGAGGGTAGTTAAGAAGTTTTTCTTAATGGAACATAAGAATTTTTGGCTTCCCTTGTGACAGGAGAGAGCCAATCAACTTGAACAGAAAAGATTTTGCTCATTATTAGGCAATTTATATTCTTAATCCTTATCTTATCTAAAAATGTCACAGCGGCTACACAAGGAATTTTGCTTCTTAAGCCGCCCAAGTCAATTACTAGTTCCTCGAGAAGGCATTCATATGACCAATGCCTGTTCCAGGAACACAAAAAACACTGCAAATTTATTCTTGCACCTCTTTTCATGTTGAAATCATTGGAGGAAAGACAGTGATGATACATGAGTTTTAAACTGCTTTTCATATCAGTTCAGTGTTTTTCTTGGTCCGATGATAGAATTTCATTATATTACAATAAAGCTTTAGTGTGGGTACAACTTGTTCCTGCTGTAATTTGCTTGTTTCAGTTTTGCTGCTTCTTTTAGGAGTGTCAAAAAAGTAATTTTTAAGGCTAGACAGCATAACCAACTACATGGTGAAGGAAAATGTTTCAAGCCTAGAGGAAGGGTATGTGTGATTGTTGATTAGTGTTCCTGAGAGATGGGCTAAAGAGTAAGAAACCATAGTGTTGTTGTCTAGTGCAAGACAGTTACCTCAGGAAAATCATGGTGGGGAAAAAATGACATATTTAAAGCAACACACAACATTTATAAAATGTGCTTGATCCCACTGTATTATTGTGAATATCTTCTTGTACACATGTAACAAAAGGAAATTTGTACAGAAATGTCTCAGCAAGGCATGGTTGCAGCTTTTAATGGTTTGGATCTTTTATCAGCCCGTGATCTTTAGAGCTATCAGGATTTCAGCACAATAACGATTCCAAATCAAAAGAGGGGACTCCAAAATAACCTCCTACAGGGTTGTGTAAGCACCTACAACACATCACTAAGATGCCCTGGGGTATTGTGCCTGTGGTCCAGTCAGCTGGCTCTGATCACTGTAACTGCACCGGCAAAACAAGGTCTGGTCAAATCTTCCTTCATCCAAATACCTCTCACCACTTCCTTGATAGTTTTGAGGTTTATATTTATACTTTATGCCACTGGATAAGTATTTATGCCTTAAATTAAATATTCAAAGAAAAATACAAAGAAGTATTCCACTTCTGTTATCATGAATTTGTTCAATGGCCTCAGAATCCCACAGTCATTTTCAAATTTGCTGAAAAACTGATTAACACCTAATTTTGGAGGAACAACCAGCTCTTCACAACACATTGGTTTTTCAGATTCCCAGGCCTGATTTGACTTATTTTAATATCAAACATATTGCAAATTATCTTATTAGAATACACAACTGGGAAAAAACCCTGAATTAAGTGGCTCTTCTCAAGTTGTGGCTCCTCACTTTAATATACAGCCATTAGTCTTTTTGCAAGATATCAGCTTATCAGTGATGGAATTAGAGTCAGGGGAGCTCAAGTCAGTAAAAATGCCAAAAGAAATGTCTTAAAGCATTGAGTAAAAAGCTTAATTCCATAAAAGTCAATAAGAAACCATCCTCTAGATTTTATATTCCTTAATGTTATTAAAAAGATTACACCGCTCAAACCAGAACTGAAGTTTTATAAAGCAAATATATTAATTTTCATGTTCCTAACAGATAATTATTTCTTTCTTCATAAGCATGCTTTCATTTGCTCCTTTACATCAATTAAAACTAAACTCAAGTAGCAGAAGAGCAAGCATTTTCAAGAACCTATAGTCCAAGGTGAGTGGCTGGTGAGAGTGTAGACCAAAATGGAATAATACTCACCAGCTCATCCCTCACATTAATTATATTAAAGTAGGACTTCTCATAAACACTATTTATTTTCCAGTTGCCAAAACATAAGTAAATCTCTGAATCACAATTTACTCACAATTGAGGTAAGTTACCACAATACCTGAGCACTTGTGGTATGGCTGTATGTGTCTTTCTTAGCATATATGTATCACACTGAGAAAATTATCTTCAGCAGTAACTACAGGTTCCTTTTGAGTTAATAGATTTTTTTTGCTTGACATACAAGCATAATGATGGCTCGAGGTAAGGTTTAATTTGGAATACAGTACTGAATAACCTTTTTCCTCTTGTTGTTTCCTCTTGCTGCATGTAAATGTTTTGCTATGTCAGAGATACTGACAAAGTTATCTGCAGATAACCTAGCCTTCTTTCTTTTTTTCCTGGTGGAAAGGTGGAGAGGAGGATTCTGCACTGTTTGAACAAAGTCCAGCTTGTGTGTATCCACTGCAGATCTCCTGTTGCAATGTTTTGGTTAGAGAAACCTGAAAACAAAGAGATTAATTAGCCACAGAGACCATGCATTGGAAGCCAAGCTGCCACAGAGGACTTGACTTTTCTTCCTAAACTATTTATATATAGTTTTTATAATTTGAAAACAAACAAACAAACAAAAAACAAACAAACAAACAAAGAAACCAAAAACCACACAAGAGACATTGCCACAAAATTTGATTATAGGTGGAGATTTAAGCAGAGGAAGCTGCCTGGCACCCTGCAATAGGCAAAAAGATAATTCAAAATAAGCATTGCTGTTGAACAAAATGCAGGACTCCACAGCAACATGTTATAGGGAGCAAAAATTGAGAGTGTGTGTGCAAGTACAGGGATAGAGGTAAATACATAGTGTGAGAAATTCAACAAGGATGAACAGAAAGCCAAAAATGGTCATGAACATAATGCAAAAAAAGAAAAGATCCCCAAACTGTATTGATGTAATTAAAAATTCACTGGAGAACTACAGGCTTTTTTCCCCCCATCAATGCAGCTTCATCTTCTCAACCATATCAATTACACTATTTATGAAGTGGCTCTAAAAGGAGTGATAACTAAGCCTGATCAGAGCTGGTCTTTATCACCAAGTCATTAAAATCACCTGAAAGAAAAGTTTTGTTTAACAGTACCTGATTATATATCTTTGATGGAAGGAAAGAGGAGAGCATTATCTCAACAGCAAGCAATTTAGGAGAGAAAGAAAATTGTTGAAAGAAGGTGTTTAGCTCATATATAGTTAAACCTCTAGTTTGACTAATATCACTCGAAAAAAAATCATCTGTCTGCCATCAACTTACATTTTTGGATTAGTGTAGTGTGATGATCGGTAGAACTGACATGCAAACAAAAAAAATTAATATTTTACCCAAAAGCTAAATTTGTGAGGGATGATTTTAAGTGTCACATAGTATTTGCTCAGTTCCCAAACTGTGTAATTTAGATTTTAAAATTGCACAGCTACACTTAAATATCTTCTAAAGTTCTGTCCATTTTTAATGATGTTAGTTCATTTTGGTAATGTTTTCCTCTGCAATAAATATTACTGGGGAAACGCAGCCCATCTTTAATAAAGAACTGCAACATTACAAGGTGGAACTGTCTTAAGCCCTGAGTCCAAAATTTTCAGCTGTTAAAGTATAAAGGACATAGGGACATTTCAGTTCTGTGTGGAAGAGTAGAATAAGCTGAGTGGGTACTGTGACCATTACATGAAAATCAGATTCTAAAGTGCTATTATTACTAGGTTCTCCCTTTCTAGAAGATCAAGGACTGTTAGTCCTCAGCCACAGATGCCTTGATTCATCCTGCTTAAGGCCCTTCAAGAATGCCCCTGTCTGTGGTTTCATTTAGAATCAATGGTGAGAATCCAATACCTCCAGAGTAAAGTGTTGTCCAATTAAAGATTTACATCATCTTTTGAAGGCATCTGTTTCTATTCATTGACTAAGGTGACTAAAGCTCTGACTTAGATGCCTAAATTAAGTGCTTTAAATTGAGTAAATCTAGGTGGTAGAAGATCACTAAAAACTTTTTCACTGTGTTTCATATAGCAAGTGCTAGAAATACTTCTGTCCATATCACCAAGGCTCTTAGGGAGACATAAGCTTTATTTTCCTGCAAAGGTGTTTGCAGGAACATCTGTCAAACCCTCTAGGGTGGGTTGACCTTAGCTGCTGGACACCTATCCAGTTTTTCCCTCCTTCACCTTCCTCAAACATGGTAGGGGGACAAAATAACGTGGGTGAAGATAAAGATAGGAAGATTGATTGATCAGTTATTGCCATAAACAAAACAGACTTGACTTGGTCTGAGGGAGGAAGGAGCCTGAGGGGAGACCTCATTGCCATTTACAGCTTCTTCATGAGGGGAAGAGGAAGGGCAGGCACTGATCTCTTCTCTCTGTTGACCAGTGACAGAACAAGAGGGAATGGCCTGGAGTTGAGTCAGGGAAGGTTTAGACTGGATATTAGAAAAAGGTTCTTCTCCCAGAGAAGGTTGGGCACTGGAACAGGCTCCCCGTGAAAGTGGTCCCAGCACCAGCCTGAGAGAGTTCAAGAAGCATTTGGACAATGCTGTTGGGCACATGGTGTGACTCTGGAGATGGTTCTTTGCAGGGCTGGGATTTGGAATCAATGCTTGTGCTTCCCTTCTAACTCAGCATATTCTGTGAGTTGGGGAAAAAGAATTCAATTTATTGCCAATTAAAAAAACATGTAGATGTTGAAAAGCAAAAAGACACTTCATCCATCCCTCTTTTTCCTGGGTTCAACATCATTCCTCCATTCCTGACTCCTTGTCTTCTCCCCACCCTCCTCACCCATTGCAGAGGCAATGGGGAACTGGGGGGTTGCAATCATGACATTCCTTTCTGCCACTCCTTCCTCCTCACTCTTTTCCTCTGCTCCAGTGTGGGCTTTCCATGTGCCGCCACTTCTCTCACAGCACACATACCTGCTGCAGTGTTGGGTCCTCCATGGGGCTGCAGTGTGGATATCTGCTTCAGCATGGAGTACTTCCTCCTTTTCCTCTGACCCTGGTGTTCCCTCTGCTGTTTCTCACTATTTTTGTTCATTCATCCTCTGCCTATGCAGAATTTTCTCCCTTTTCTTAGAGACATTTTCAGTAAGGAACCTGGCCATGGCTAGGGGCTCAGCTATCCCCTGCAGTGGGGTCTCACAGAGCTGACAGGAGCTGATTGTTTCTGACATGGGACAGCCCTGCCTGCTCCTCTTGGAGACCACAGCTCCCCGCAGTCCTTGCCTTGGCATGCAAAGCCATTACATGACCTTTCCCAGGCAGACACCATTATAATTTGTGAGTTATTATGAGGTTGCAGATAAAAACTTTGTATTATTCTAGAAAGGAAATTAATGAGTGAGGTGTAATACTTTTCCCATTATTTTTCTCACAGAAAATTCAGTTTATTGTAAAGGTAAGAGTGTTCATTCTTGCAGGTGGGAGTTTTTAGTTTTGGATCAAATAATTATCTAATTTCCTCAAAGGACAACTCTCAGGATGTAGCTGGTATTCTCTGTGCTGTTAAACAGGCAATTACTTTCCTCCCCTGCTTCCAGAACTGATGAGCTTGTTTCTTCCAAAGGGCAGTTCAGATACTCCAGGGATTCACTCAGATCTGGATACTGAATGACAGCTCTGCTTAAACCTGTCATGTTCATGTACAATTGGTTTTGACTACAGAATTACTAAATTTAATCTGGAGGGTGTCTGAAATCTAGTCTAGGAAAGAAGAAGGTACTGTATAAACTTTTGCATCTCTAAATATGAAGTGCAAGTAAAATGACTGAAAAATGTTTTAGGAAATGAACTGAAATGTCTCAGGTAATTCAGTTATATGAGGGAAAACAGGATAGGTAAGTTCCTCTCCAAGATAAAATATGCAGGTTGTGTCAGCAAAGAAGTACCTATTCCACAAATTACCAATGTTTTTGCTGTTGTTTGCTTTTCAAATTTTTTTTTAACTTTTGGGTGGAGGGTTGGAAACAAGTCCCTTGCTCCTCCCTCCTATTTAAAGAAATAAATCTGTCCAATCTTTTTGCTGCTTCTGCAGAGTGTTGATCTCAAGGCTTCCAGAAGAATCTAAAACTTGATGCCTATCATCCTGTTGATATGGACAAAGTCTAGGTTCTTTTCCTATTGCCCTTCTCAGTTTTCATGGTCCTTATAAAATTTCACAAGGCTCAATTTTATCATACTATAAAACATGTCTGATAATGTCTGATCTACATACCCTGAAGCTCAGACTAACTGTAAAAGTGGTTATGAAAAGTCTTATATTCTTAAACTATCACTCTGCTAGTACTGGGAAGAGGACTTGACCTTTTTTTTGCACTTGTGTGCTAACTCGGTCAGAAGCATGAGATGAGACAAACGAAGCCTAGTTTCAAAACTGCTGGTAGCTTAATTTATTCCTAGTTGTTACATAATATGTAATTAATGAAGCATAATCAAAGAAATACTTCTAGGAAGGAGCCAGCTCTGGTTTGAAATGCAAAAGTTTTTGTGATCCTTAGCTTATTACAAAGAAATTCCCCCTTCTAAAAGGAATTAATGCAGATGCAGATGGATGGATTTCACAGAGTAAGCAAACAAAACATTTGAAAACAGTGTTTTCTAATGTTGCACTATGGTAATGAGTGAGCCTCTTTTACAAGAGCTAACTGCTATTGAGTGCCTCAGCTGAAATATTTGGCTGTTAAGCTCCTGCTTTTAGATGTTGAATATGGTATGCTAAGATTTGGAACTGATAGAAACAAAGGGAAAATACACATGTAAAAATGACTACATGACTTTTTGTTCCCCCAAGTCATCAAAAAACATGTAGATGTGGTACTTAGGGACATGGTTTAGTGGTGGACCTGCCAGTGTTAAGTCAACGGTTGGACCTGATGATTTTAGAGCTATTTTCCAACCTCTATGATTTTCTCTGATTCTCTAAATAAAATGTAGATCTGGTGCTCTGACTGCTACCTTCCTCACAGTGGGCCTTGATTCTGCTAGCTTTGAACAGATGCAATGGGAGCTGCCAGGAATTTTCTATTTCTGAAAACATTCAACTCTGAATTCTTTAAAGACCATAGATGGGATGAGAAGAATAATTAAGACTTTCTGTCTATCTAGTTTGCTGTTCATCTGGCTATCACTGTCAGTTACATTGATGTTAAATTCTTGATAAAATTGATCTGATTTTACTTCCTCTGAGGGGAGTTTTGGGGGTTTTTTATTGCACTTTTTTGCTATGGCTCCCTTGTGAGATTTTTCAGCATCCTGCAGAAGTCACGAGGCACCTAATGGTGATCCAAGGAAACTTTCTTCACACATATTCATTCTAACTACCAGGTCTTTGAAGCACCAGACACTGGGGTAGAAAACAGGACTATTTGGCATGCATTTCAGAAACCTGTGTACTGATGATGACAGGAAAATATAGAAGGCAGAGCTCACTCCAAGGTTCATCCTCTGCCAGCTGGGCTTGTAAACAGGTTACAGACTTCTTGGATAAACAATGTTGAGAAAATCTGTGAACCAAATGTCCGAATAACCTGAGGCTCAGTTTGACCAACGACCAAAGATAAGTTCTGAAGCTGTGTTCGCAGTTGAAAGGCGGAATGAAACAGTTTTCCTGTGGCTTTAGCCACCTGTGAGTGTAGAATAAGCTTCTAATAATTCCACTGACTTAGACAGAATAATATCAGATTTATTAATACTGTTCCTAAGAAAACAGCTGAGGAAAACAGTTGACAAGTGACTAAATTGCCCAAGAGCTGTGACAAGTTTTTCTGAATTAAATCCGTTACTAATCAGCTGTTGAAATTAAACTGTATAGAGTCTGCTTTTGTAGGTATGCTCAACCAGTGAAAATCATTTTATGAGGGCTCTTTCGTTGTTTACTTACTAAACTTTTGAAATAAAATGCCTTCTACCAACCATTATTTGATAACAAGAACAGTATTACTGGATTATTTTTCAGCCTTAGTTACCCAGAGAAAAATAATTTTATATATCTTTGCCACAGAGGGGAAAAAGGGGAAGAAAAATCCTCCCCTGCTCCTGAAAACTCTCAATCTAAATAGGGAGAAATCAAAGTACTAAATTAAAAAATAATAAAAAAAAAATTTAAAAAAAAGAAAAAAAAGAGAAAAGGTACATATAAAACTTAGGCCTTGTAATTTAATATGCCCTGGATTACTTCTTATGTTACTAGAAGCAACAAAAATGAACTGTTTAGCAAGAGTGATTATTCTCTGATTTATGGCTCTTGGGAGGGGAAGAGCAGACAAGATGGAATGTACATGTTACCTCAAAGGAAATGACTGATGAAAGCATTCAAAATTTCACTGGTCTCTGATGAGGATTAACATATCTGCTATATAGGTAGGTATTCCAAAGTGAAACAGTATTTTTCCTTTAAAAAGGCATCACTTTAGAAAGATAAGCCTCAACTTTATTTTATTTTCTTGGGTTTAATTTTCAAATTAAATTCTAGTAAGAAAAAAAAAATTATTCCATTCCTCTTGGATGTCTGAGTGCTGATACCTCCAACTGTCACACAAAATAGACTCTTCTGCAGTCTGATGTCAGACCAAGGTAACAATTGTATGCCAGTGACTCATTTTCTTGAGGGCAGGATGCCTGACAATAGTGTACCCAATCTTATTACAGTATCTTGTATTTTGTGCTTCAGGACACTGCTGAATTCCTTAACAATACCTCAAGTCTTTACCACATAAATACCGCTTTCCCTCTTGGTTGCTTTTGACAGGGCAATATTTCTATATTTGACACTGAATAATAATAGTAAAAAAGGCATTTTTTCCTCAGCCTCCTCTATCCATGATGGTATTTGTTTTAATTACTACATGACCGTCCTAAGACAAAAACAAAACTAGAACAACAAATCACCAACTCTTTGTATCTCAAGTCTTGTGGCTTTCATGTGTGTTTGGGTTTTGAGTTTTTTAAATAAGTTGGATTTTTTTTAAATAACTTCTGAGTTTTAGAAATCTTAGAGAGCTTTTCTAAAAAGCAAGAGACTCAGGAACAGATAGAAGAAAACAAGACAAAATCAACAATGTTAGAATAAGAAGTTAAAGAGATTTCACACAATGTACCAGAATAGATGGCTTTTGACTTTTGCTTAGAGAAAAAATCTTCACAAAGCACTGCTTCATCTTGGAAAAAATGCTACTGCTCTGAAATCCAAGTTTGTTCTAAATAAAAAGTCTATCTAGAACTTGAGCACTGGATAGATTCCTAGATGGGATATCCCTGATAAGGGGGAAAAGAAAAAAAATCTTCAAGAGACTTGAAAATTCTCATTTTTACAGAGATATTGGAAATATATATAGATGCCACTGTTATCTAAATAATAATATCAAACCAAAGGAGAGGCTAGAATATCTACACACCCAAGGTTCATTTTAGCCTACATATTAATGTAACTTAGTATTACCACACAGCTTATACTTAGACAGATGAACATTACCATTATTCTTGACTGAAACCCATTTATTACCTTGAAGTAGAAAATCACAGCTTTTCAAATTGCAGTCATTCTTGGCAGAGAAAGATGCTCAAATTTAGGTCAGTAGGTATTTTAATCAATTTGCATTCCTTTCAGATTTTTTTTTCCTGTCTCATATTCAGATCTTTTGATGGGCCCAGAACGAGATTTGCTCTTGGACTGATGCTATTGAGATGCAATAATGCTTTTGCCTTTGAACAGAGAGACTGCTAGCCTTAGAACAGAGGTCAGTTTCCTTACTAAATGAGAACTCAGCAAAAAGATCCAAAATGCCTGATTCTCTCATATCAGTTATCAAGGTCAAAAATGAAGAGAGATAAATCTTTTTAAATTATTGCTCAGCTTCTCAGGCATTATGCTGAGTTGTCAATTACAGCTGATTTGGTGATGTTTGCATATGAGAAAAATTATTCTGGGAAATCAGATTATGAATATTATTGATCCCAAGGTCCCTAGAATATGTAATTGTTAAAATCACAGTACAGTGAACTGAATTTGTCATACATTATTTTCTATTCTCTTTTTCCCAGCAGAATAGTCCTTTCCCTGTTTAATAAAATATGTCATTTTCTCCAACACCCTTTCTTTCTATAAGCATCTTCTTATAATGTGGCATTCAAGTTTTCCCTAAGAGAGAAATAACAATAATCCATGCAATTTTAAGGAAAAGCATAAATGTCAGTCATGCAAGAATTTGGCAAATATCTTTGCATCCTGGAAACTTTTAGGGATAGAAGAGAAGAAAAATCACTGAGAGATCCTCTCAGCAGAGTCTTCTGAGTGTAATGTGCATTGAGGCAACTGTAGAAAGGTGTTTTCTTCAGTCCCATCCAGAAGCAGCTGGGGAAAACATGAATAATGGGAAGCTACATATATAATAAAAATATATCTTGCTCTTTCCTGAAGCAATCACCAGTCACAGCTTATCCTGTACTCATTTAGACTGCAAAATTGATTGGTCTAATGTTAAAATTCTTGCCAAATCACTGTCAAAATATTTGTATTTTTCCTCCATAAAACTGTCTGTGAAGTACATTTCAGCAGTTTAATGGAGATTGTCTGTTCAAAAGTGAGAACATGGAGCACTAACAGAAAAGATGAATCCAGCTCTAATCACTTTGTCTTGTTGCTGTTATTCAAAAATTGTGCTGGTCTTATGACAGAATAAAGAGGAGAGAATAAAACAAAAAGCTGCTATTTCTATTTTCAAGCTGTGAACTGAATGATTTCTCACTTGTAGTTTTTAGCATGTAGGCACAAATGCCACCTCTTTTCCTGAGGACAGTGAAAGAACACCTTATTTTAATCAGGACATGAAAAGTAAGAGAAGGGTGACTATTTAACTAGGAGTTATTTTCTATTTCTATTCTATTTTATTTCTATTTTTATTCTATTTCTATTTTGTTTCTATTCTTTCTATTTCAAAGAAAGGAAAAAAAGTCTTGCTAAGGTTCTGGGGCAGTCTGAATTCAGTAATAAAATAGAATTAGAGTCACAAATTCCAAATAAACAGAGTGTAGCTACTCATGGGATTTTCATTGTTGAAGATACCCAATGGATAACAGCCTCAGCTCTCAATATAATTATTTGGCAAATATTTTTCATATTGACAGGATAGTGTAGGATTATTCACTGCTGATGATCTTTCTGTCAGATCCTGGAAGAAATCTTTATTTCAGTTTAATGATTCAGGTAATACAAAGGTAGGTATAGATGCAGTATTGCATAATCTAAATTCTTATATTAATCCAGCAAATTTAACTGCTATCTATGGATGCAGTGCCCTGCTATGAAGGAAAGAAAACCCTTCAGAAATACTTTAAACAGGTGTTAAAAGACTGTTTAAAATGGTGTATAAGCAACTGAGGCTAAACTTTAAGGAGGTATGGTTTCTGAAAATGGTACCTTAAGTCTTTCAAGAAATGTTTTTTGAACCAAACCAGACATGCAATTCTATGCATAGACATAAAATAATTTTGCACCAATAACCCTATAATAGCACCATGTTAATTTATCAACTATAATTTTGATGATTCAGATGCCACTTGTAAAGAATATTAAAGATTCTTCTTCAGTATTAGACAGCCACTATGTTAAAAAAACCACAAATCCCAAAATTTAAGAGAAAATATAGGTTCTTGGTAAGCAAACTGTCCATCCTGGAGATGTTAATAGTTCTAATTTCCTTGCTGTATATATGTACTGCCCTTAAACATCTGTAGATTGTCTCAAGACTCCATTGCATAAAGCAAAAGCCAAGTTAAGTAGCTAAAGAGAAATCTTTAGCCCTGACATAATTGACATTATCTCAGAAGAATGTGCAATACCTGTGTACTCGATCTTAAGCCATAACTTTTCCAGTAGATCTATGTCTGTACTCACTAAAATCAGTGGCACAGAAGCTGAGCTGTCTGCAGCCCATGGCCCAGTTTTGTAAGGCACCGTTATGTGGCCTTGGCTTAGCTTTACTGGAAAACTCTTGAGCTGTGAGAGGATACAGGCTAAAGCCAAAATTTTCTTCTTGAGGAAAAAAGAAACAAAGACAAAAGTGAAATTTTTAAAATGGTAGCACCAACTTCGGGAATCAGAGAAAAACAGTGAAATGGAAAGGGCTGAAATGCTGAAAAGAACCCATCAGTCAATAAATGGGAGCTCAGATCAAGACCAAGCTTGTTCCAAGTAACATGAAGGGTCTGACACTTTCCCACATCAATAATAATTATCTGGGCAACAGAGACTCATTAAATACCTTTACTGGAGATGCTGAGTATGTTAATGTTTAGTCTAGTTGCTCCTAGCTACCTGCTCTGTACATCTAGCCAGTGAATAATTACTGTACATTTAAAAACTGTAAATGCACAAACTCTACTTATAGAGCCTCTTCACATGGTTAAAGAGACCAGATAAATTCAGGGTTACATTTGCATGATGACTTGAATGTTCAATTAATATAGCGACAATCCTAGAAGAAGTACACTGACTTCAAGAAGAAAACATCTGGTTTTTGCATTAACAAATAGTGATAAAGTCAAAGCACTAATGTTATATGCAATGAAAATTCTAATTTTACACTGTAAGCCTTGGTCTCTAAGCACTTCATTTTAAGTGTGTATATTGAAATACAATATCCATTGACTGTAAAAATGTAACCGACCTATATAAATCTCAAAAGAAAGTCAATTAATATTAAAAATTAATAAATGTAGTGGGAGAAAAAAGCCAACCCCAAACCAATGCAACTATGACTGTATCTTGAATTACACAAAACTAAATTCCTACAGATCAAGTGTTTGGAACTCGCAAATATCAACTAATCCATTCCAGGGAGCCTCCAGCAAGAATTCACTAAGACAAAAATTGGTTTAAGGAAAGGTCATTTTTAACCAGAAGAATGTCAAATAAATATGCAGTAATTGAGTGAAGATTCCTTGGATCTTTCAGAAGCCCTTATTAAGATGGCATAATAACATGTTCTAACAGCTCCTAGTCATTAGTCCTAACTTAATCTGGTGCCTTTGAGGTAGGAGTTCTAGAGTCCTGAATTTAGTCTCTTCTGCTATCTAATCATTAGAAACTGTAATGGAAGGCACATAAGTACATCTGCCACCTATTCCATGAACCAGTCTTTGAACCAGTATTTGCAGGGTTTTGAAAGTCATGTGGAAATAAGAGGGTTTTTCCCCCATTACTTTTCTATGTAAAGTCACCTCTTGATCACTACTAAACTCAGCAGTGCTTAAAAACACCATGAGACTCCCAAAAAGAACGCGACCCCTAATTAGCAACTGTTCTGGGGTGGAAGAGGACTGCATTGTTAGGATTTTTGGTATCATGATCTGAGGTCTGAAAGCTTGAGGGAAAGTGATTGATTTTAATGAAACAAAGTGATTGATTTTAATGAAACAAAAATCTTTGTCATCTTTATCTATACTAATGTTTAAGAAAGACAAGCAAAGAAGGGAACATATTAAGTGGCTGATACCTTGCCTGGTCAAAGAGCAACAATTTTATCATTATTTTTTTCAAATGCAGGAACAAAACCATTAAGTTCTGAGACTTTTATTTCCCCTGAATGAATATACCACATTATTTTTTTCAATTTTTTTCTGACATAACTTTATGAACAGCTATAATCAATACACAGATATAAAGTTTCTGTCTTTGCAATTTGTCAGTCCACAATAACCAGATGGGGCCAGAACAAATCTGTACAAGAAGGTTCCTGGACCAACATTGGCCTGGGTGTTGTCTTCACCTTGGGACCAGTAGGTGACAATTATTTTGATACCTTCATTTCCATGCTAGGATAAAGCACTGTCTGTTATTTTTTTCATGAAATTAAATCTCACAGCTAGACTTTTAGAACCATTGCCAGTTTCCCTTTCTCCAAGATTCCTAGAGGAAAAAATACTACTCCACAAGTTTCAATTAAAAATTCCTGGTTCTTTGTCTCAAAGATGGATAGTTTTTGAAGTTGAACAGGTACCTAGACTAGGGAAATTTTGGGAAAAAATCACTTTATGATCTATAATGCATTTCTTTTCATTAGATTCCTCACTGTTCCTAAGTACCCAGAGTCTCGGTAAGGTTGCCTGAGGTCAAAATTAGTTCAGGTCAGTTTCTTTCCTCTTTAAGAGAACAGAATGAAGTTTAATGACTCTAAATCCACTGCTAAAAAGTCTCCCGAGACTTTTTTTCAACACCAGAAATAATACCCTGTAAAAAAATTGAGGACTACTGAAGTTTCTCACAAGCCACTTAAAAGATGTAGTCTAGCCTTTTAATACTGTTCCAGTCCGGCCTATTTCATAAGACTCTGTGTACTAGCAGCTGTTGATCTATTTATTGAACATTTAAAATATAATTAGTATGAAGAATATGCCTTTTTCAGGAGAGGAGAAAAAAAAGTAGTATCTTTTATTATGAGCCTCCAGGGCTTTGCTGGAAATCTAAGGCTTCTTTGATACTGTCAGATCAAAATCTTTTCATCTCATGTACATCAATATTAATTTTTTTTTTTAATTTAAATGAGACCCTGAGCTCTCCAGCATCACTGATCTAAAATTTATACTGTGGATTATGTTATGGTCTGTTAGAATTTTTTTGTGACATATATAATAGAATGATTTGTCTAGGATGAGAAATCATAAGCTGACTAAGTAAAAAATACAGCAATTTTTTTACTTCTTTTTCTTTTTTAATGAACAAATGGAAAAACACAGCAAACCATATCTGATCCTACTCAGAGAAAAAGTTGCTCGATTAAATTCATACACACAACACTCAGCATTCACATTTATAATCATACCTTCATGGGACATAATTAATCCTCAGCCATCAGAGTGTGGAAATGCTTACCAGACACTCTAAGTGAGAAAAACAGACAGAATGAGAATATTATTTTGGTTTCTGTGTGTATGGTGGGGAACGTGGAGACATAATAAGAGTTATGAAAAAATATTTTTTCCTCGAGGCTAAAACAAACCAAAATTCATCATTATTGGGTTTTCCACATGTGTCTGTGTTTCTTGGTAAACAACATTTATTGCTTTATAAAATTTTTCTGAGACTGTGTCTTCTAAACTGTGATAACATATATAAGCAGCTTTAAAAAACAAACAAACAAACACCCAAAAAACAAAACAACAACAACAGCAACAAAAAAAAACAACCAAAAAACAAACAAAAAAAAACCCCAAAAAACCCCCCAAAACAAAACAAAACAAAAAACCAAAAACAAACAAAAAAAACACAAAAAAACCCAAAAAACCAAAAAAAAACCCCCCAACTTTTACTTTTAGGTTTTAATTGATACCCCTAACTCCGTAAAGTATTCTGTCAGTCCTGCTCAAAACCTCTGAGGTTTAGGTCCTCAGGGAAGAACAATTTGTTACAAAAGCAACAGCAATGTGCCAAGACCCAAAAATGCAAGACACAGTATCTCTAGTTAAATGCTTATATTAAGATATATTTGCCTATAAAGACCCCATTTTTTTAAAAAAAAGCTGAGTAGCTACAGATGCCTTCCAACATGCAATATAAATGGATAGCATTAACTACTCTTTGTGGGGAGCTAATCCTTAACAGGGATGTGTTCTTGAATCATATCCATATTATGGAACTATTCATGCCACACGGGAAACGGAGGAGTGCAAGGCTGTGTGTGATACATCACGATACAGTAAAACACACACCGTATAGCTAATTTATGTTGACTGAGCTGTACAACAAAGGTCAGAACTTGACCAATAACCAACTGAAATATAAGAAGACACATGCCTGTAAGAACATAAAACAAACAATATATATCCTGAAGTTAGCCATAAATTGTCCTTTTCAATCTTCCCACATTTACTTGTATCTGAATTCACATTTGACAGTTCAACACTGCAAGCTGAGGAACATGGCCATTAATAACTGTACAGCACAGCTGGGCTTAAGAATTCAGACAAAGTTGCTGCTCACGTTGACTTTAGGTCATTTGAAACGAGCGGATTTATACACCCTACTATGTTCCACAAGCTTACAATTATATATTCAGAAACTAAATCAATTAGGTACTCAGATACTGGCAAATAGGAGATCATGAGACCTATTCACTTAATTTTCCTCATTGCCACTTAGCGAGGAAATGACTCAAATCCTGTTCACATTGAAAGTACTGGGAAAACTCTCACTCACACAAGAACAAATCCTGGCCTCATTAAAGAACTTTTCATTTAAAAGATTTACAGGAAGCAAGTTACTGTTGCCATAATGATCGTTCTGTGTCATGTGGAAGAAGTTTGAATGCATCGATTTGGGAAAAATTTGCCTTTTTCCCTCTTCCATTTCCATCCCAAACCAGGGAACCTCTTTTATTAAAAAAAAAAAAAAAAAAAAAAAAAAAAAAAAAAAAAAAAAAAAAAAAGAGAGAGAGAGAGAGATGAAAGATGCATTATATTCTGTTAATACTTCTTTCAGTGAAGCACAAGCATAACCTACCCTGAAGCATGGGATGTGCATGACAAGATATTTCCATACCCAAGACAGACTGACTATTATTGTCAATAACTTAAGGGCTTTTTAGACCTTTCTCTCTGCTCTTGCCCACCACAGCGTATTCAATGTAAATGTAAAAGGTAGGTCTCTTTTTCGTCCCTTCGAATTTTTCTTGGGTCATGAAGACTAAAAAATTAGCTGATAAGTTACATATCTACTTTTGCTAAACTTTCTGTGAAATTTGGGTGCTCTGTGATGACGTCTCACTACATTTAGTGCCCCCCAAACATAATTTTAAAGGCTCTTAATTTTCTTCATTTTGATATAAGAGATGAAACCTGGTATCATTACAGGCTGGGGGATGAACAGATCCAGAGCAGCCCTGCCCAGAAGGACTTGGGAGTGCTGGGGGATGAGAGGCTGGAGATGACCCAGCCATGGACACTCACAGCCCAGAAAGCCAAACATGTCCTGGGCTGCATCCAAAGCAGTGTGGGCAGCAGGTGATGGAGGGGATTCTGCTCCTCTGTTCTGCTCTGGTGAGATCTCATCTGCAGGGCTGCATCCAGCTCTGGGGGCCCAGCACAGGGGGAACATGGACCTGTTGGAGTGAGTCCAGAGGATGGACATCAAGATGATCAGAGGAATGAAGTATCTCTCCTATAAGGAAAGGCTGAGAGCATTGGCATTGCTTGTGGTGGAAAAGGGAAGGCTTTGGCGTGACCTAATTGCAGAGTTCCAGTATGTAAAGAAGCCTATAAGAAAAATGGAGAGGGACTTTTTTCAAGAGCATGTAGTGACAGGACAAGGGGGGATCATTTCCAACTGAAAGAAAGCAGGTTAGATTAGATATTAGGAAGAAATTCTTTACTGTGAGAGTGGTGAGCCACTGCAGCAGTTTGCCCAGAGAAGTTGTGGATGCCTTGTTCCTGGAACTGTTGGTGGGAGGCTGGATGGAACTCTGAGGAACCTGATCTTGTGGAAGGTGTCCTTGCCTGAAGCCTGAAGATTTGGACTAGATGATCTTTAAGTTCTCTTTCAACCCAAGCTATTCTATAATATGAAAACTGACTTGGTAACAGTCATGACTCAATGATAAAGGGTGTAAATTCTTGTCAAGCTGAACAAAGACACCTAACATGTGTCAGGCAACTCTTAGTTTTTATTGCATGGTCTTCTATAACTCCAGCAACCAGCCCAATGTTTAGACTCAAAAGGTACTTCCTAACATTCCCATAAATTCTTACAGTACACTTCTACAAGAGTGGAGGATAACAAGATCTTAATTTTGTACAGTACACTTCACAAGTCCAACAACAAACTCCTAAAAGGTCACAAGACAAAACGCCTCCACAAGCTCCCCCTTCCCACAGCAATTTTCAATACGGGTTATGGGATAGAATACGATAGGCATGTTTTGGCTATTTTCCTGAGCAAAGCAAGGGACGAAAACAAGGAACATCACAATTCCCTGGATCCCGTGTTAGTGCTGCCATGTGAATGGTCTAGAGCTGGGGTTGCAAGACAAAGAAAACAGAAGAGAAAAGACAAGAGGAGATAGAAAGAGAAGAGAGAGAAAGAGGGAGTGATAGGATCCAGTCTTGGTCCAGGAGAGAAGGAGGGGGACAAATCAATTTCCTTTTATAATTAACTTGGAGTATGTTTCTCAAGTAAATTAGAATTTTTACACTTTTTTTTCCACGCATGAAGAGGCAGCCTTTCCCCAGGAAGTGAGCTGGGGGAAGGCTGAACTCAAGTCTCAAGGTGGAGCAGGAAGCTGGCTCAGCATAGCGTTGCCCCACCTCTGTGGGATCTTCTCTTCCAATCATATGTTTCCTGTAGCAACACTCAGAATGTTTGAGACAAAGCAGGCTTAGGTCTCCATCTCTACAATATCCTCTGCTGTATTTATTCTTACAGATCTCTTAGTAAAGAACATCCATCAACAAAACTTAACAAGCCCTTTTAAAGAGAATATGACAGAACACAAAGTATATGGTTCACGTAAGTCATAAAGGAAATGCTCGGACAGAAAATGGTGTTTTAACCTTAATTAACCTTTTAAGTCTGGTCACGACATTTAATTCATCCTAGTAGTTCAGCCAGGTTACTTAAAATTAACTGATTTTGTACTTTTAGAAATAGTTAACAGTACCATTGCAATAATTATTTTTAAAATTTTCAATGCAATTTAAAATACAAAGTTAAAATAAATAAGAATTAAATAAGAGTTAAAATATTTAATTTTGCTTACATTAATTTATTCATTTTTCAACAGCAAAATAAAATGCTGTATTTTTTGAGTAGATGAGACAGTGGCTGAACAATGGTACAGAAAGTATTCATATGATGGGCCCTGAAAAATCATAAAACTTTTTTCAAGGTCTCCCTCAGCTTGTAATGTAGACTGCTTTCGTGTGGACTGTGAAGAAATGCCTTATGAAGCAAAACACTCGTGTTTTATGAAGTGAAGTACTTTATGAAGGAGTTGAATGTGAAATTGTTACATTCATAATGATGCATTATTTCTCAGACGCAAGAGGATTCCAGAATTGCTTATGGCCATTTGTATGGGATGTGGAGAACTATTTAATGATGGGAATTTAGACCTTGCTAACACTTAGGGGAAGGAAACAATGTGAAAAATTAAGGTTGATATTGTTCTGAGCATCTCTTTCAGCAATTCACAAACTCAGCCACTACTATATTAATTAACCTTTACAATGGAGATTGCTCCAAAAAATGTCAGCAAATACTAAAAGATTTCTGAAGCAAAGTTACAATTCATAATGTTAAACTGACTGAAGACATACTTCAGCAGTTGTTAATAAAACAAAACAATGTTATTAGAGGACTATAGAACAATCCCCAAAAATGTATTACCTGTTTGCTGATTCAAAAAAAAAAATTTAAAAGGAGGAAAAAATAACCCCTAGAATTTTAACAGTACATTGACATAATAAAACAATCTCTTTTTGTCATATTTCTAGAGTGCAGATTTTTGGGAAAATGAATGTTGCAGGACAGCACAAATGTGCAAAGCAGAATTAAGGCTTTGTCATAGAGATGAAAATAGAAATAGTCCCACAGCAAAGTGCTGGTCACAAGATTGATCTTATTTAAATTGAACCAACAAGAAAAAAAAAAAAAGCATCTTCAAGGTTATTGTGGAGCCTTGATTTTGTTAAATATACCTGAATTTTGAGGATCATGTTTGTACATATGTTCTTTCTCCTCCAGCTCCTCATATTTGAAGTGACATTGCAGCACTGACCCAGAGTAAGCAGATGCAGGATAGGATGGATATAATTAAAGCAAGTCCAGCCATGTGATATTTTCCACTGAGAATGTAACATCCGTTAAGCAGACGAGATGGATCAGCATTATTGAATATAGCAACCTTTATGCAAATGAGATGGATCAGCATTATTTTCTCACTGGCCCTGCATTCAGAGTAATTCTCTTGAAGGACACAGGCTTGAGGGTCTCTTTTGCAGTGACATGAGAGAGCAAGCAAAACTGTTTATAATATCCAGTTTGTACAAGGCCCTGCAAGTGTACTGTGTAAATACACAAGGTTTCCATCACTCCTGTGATGAAAGGCACATCCAGCCACACTGAAACAATGAAGATGTCTCAGTGAGTATTCCCCTCATGGCTGTAGCCCAGTATTTGTGAGCAATCCCGAGAAGGGAATGTTGGAATTATGTGAAGCATATAGGTGCCACAGGATGCTTAATGAAGAGGCAATTGCAGCCTTCTAACCAAACACTTTCTGGTGAATTCTACAAATGCTTTACCAATGCAAAATTTGTCATTGTTCACACAGGATCTATATATTTTTCTTCTCCAAAAAACATTCTGGGTAACAGCACACAAACTATGTTGACACAGTTGAGAATTTATCTAAGTCACTGTTTTGTTGTGCTTTATTAGTGTCCTGTTCAGAGAAAAAGGCAAAGCTGCAGCAGTTATGGCAAAACTGTAATGAAGATGAATCAGAAATAACATCAGTTTCAATGAAATTACCACTCACCTATAATAAGGTAACTAAATTTAAGAGTCTCTGCTGCTAAAGATCTTTATTATTATATGGTAATTTCCACAAATGAAATACATCTTTGGATGATCTGTTTAGGAATTTTTTTTTTTAACCAGTGAAAGTTAAAATAGGCTTTTTTGTCATTAGAGACACAGTTACTTGTGCTTGTGGATGAGACAGAGTAAAGGATCCAGGGCTGTCAAGCTATGACAGTTTGTCTGAAACATTTTAAAGAAATAGGAATGTGGAAAAATGTCTTAGGGACACAGATAAGTAAGTTATTTAAGAAAAAACTTCAAATTCATGCAAAAATAAAAGCTCCTCTTGCCAAATGAGTGAAACTTGTCAAGTCTACTAGATCTCTTAATTAACTGGGAATATGAAAGAAGCTCCCTTCAAGGTATTTGAGCTTACAGGCATCATGGCTAGTTCTTTTTGCTGAGTATAAAATGAACAATGCATTTATTAAGCCCATAAAGCAACTTGGATGAGCTGAAAATATAGATGACTAATCAGGGGAGAAATTAAATTACTCATAATGTGGAAACACTCACACTGGAAGGAGGGAAGGGTTAAAAATAGATAGCAAATTCACATTTTGAATATACTGGAGGGCAAAGAAGGACTTGGATATGATGTATCCACCCCCTCAAGATCCCTTTCTTTCGAAATCCACAAGACTATACTACCTTTAACAGATCTTTGTAAGCATTTTTGACAGGGGATCAGAAACCCAGGAATCTCCTTAATAATAAAATAATCCTAACACTTCTGCAGTTGATTAGACTCTCTTATAGTAGCCCAATACTGTTCCACATGCCACTGAATTGGAAAACAATGACAGAAGGAAATACACTTCTAGAAGCATTAGTTTGTAATCTGTTGCAATTTGAAGGGATTATGTTGGATAAACACACACAAACAAAAAACCTCAATTCCCTCACTAGGACATTTATTTCTTCTGTCTTCTGCATCTGACAGAGACTGCTGGCCAAAAAAAATTGGCTTTAAAATAACAAACAACACCGCCTCCCCAACAAGCTAGCAGCAATTCCACTTGCCATAATTTTGGTAGCACATTTTTTGCCTTCAAAAAAATCCCCAGGGTTCATATTTTCAGCACTTTCTGAAAAATGGGCTTCTTTTAAACCATAGATCTGAATGCCTGAACTGCTAATCCGATCAAAATTACTAAACTTGAAATTTTCAATTCTCAGTGAGTGAAGGATTGGGAAGTAAGTCCTTCCTCAGATGAGATGCTTCTCCCAGTTGCAAGCACACAAGTTATCCTCAGTGTTTTGCTGTTCCTTAGAGGAACAAATGACAATATCAACGTGAGCAAGGACTGTTAAGAACAGACTCAATCAAGAGCAGACTCAAACAAGAACAGAGAGTGCATGTTAACAACCGAGGCAATCAACAGAGTCAATCAAGGACAGAAGGTGCATGATAACAAGGTTCATTTTGCTTTTTGTTTATCTTTCCCTTTTTTCCCTTTTTTTTTCCCCCAATTAATATCAGTTCCCACACACACCAACTGTTGAATATTAACTGAAATATATTTACTAAAGCAAATGTTGCTCTGAGTCTTCTGGTCGGTCCCCACTCCCCCACAAAAAAAAAAGAAAAAAAAAAAAGAAAAAAAAAGAAAAAAAAAGAAAAAAAAAGAAAAAAAAAAGAAAAAAAAAGAGTAATTCGGAAAGTCTACACTGATATTTGAATTATATTTGTGTGCTTTAAAGACCTGGAACTGAAATCTACTTTTCAGTACACACAGACTGAATCACCTGCAAGTCTTAATCTCTTTGACTTGTGAGATGTTGTGACTTCCAGTATGGGCTAAAGTAACAAAGAATGGTTTGTGGTTTGACAGAAACTCCAAGTCTTTTGGGGTTTTTTTTCCCTTTTTTTCCCTTCCTTCCTTCAAGAACACATGATATATTCCACACATCTAAGTGAAAAAGGAAATTTTTGAGGATATCTTTGTTAAAATAGAAACTAAATAACCCCTGCTCATTGCTTGAATATCTGAGACTCAGGGGCAACACAGAAATTGATGTAAAATGTGACAAGGCTAAACCAGAGAGATCTGGAAGAAGATTCCAGAAGTGTTTAAAGATGCCCATAATCCACAAGAAATCTAAGGACACAGCAAAGGACAAAGAAACATACAGAATTCGATTACACAGAAAACTTGAGGCATCATTATCTGAAGAGTTTTAGATTTTTTTTCTCATTGCTCTCATACCTTAAAAATACTACACTCTTCCCCTCCAATTTATCCATTTGCTTACATATTATATATTCATTTAAAATATAATAGGAAAATTTATATTTGGTAAAAATAACAGAAAACATATCAGGACTAACAGCTTTTATCCAATTCAGTGACCAGGGTAGAAAATCCCTACCAATCAGTTCAGGCCTTTGAGAAAGTGGAAATTTTGGTCATTTTCCTTAGGTTTATGTCCCTTCAAAATTCTGTCTTTCCCAAATTGTGCTGTGACTTTAGGCTCCAATTCCTATGAAAGTGGAAACCCTGCACCACTTAAGTAAAAACCAGAAAGTTACAGTCTTGATTCAGCAACTGAAATTCTCATTAGAGTGCTTCTTGCTGGAAGCAGCTTAGCTCAAAGAGGAATGGCTTCGAGCATGTGCCAACATCTTTTCTTGCAAGAGCTTCCCATTTTGTAATCAAGGAATTTAAACTTGAACAGGTGTCCAAAACCTCCTAGGTGCTTATGCAAATTGAACCAAATCATTTAGTGCTTGTATATTATTAAAGCTCATCATTTAGAACTACTTTAATTACACAGATTTAATTCAAATAAACAAGATAATGCTATATTTTTCAGACATTTAAAGATCTTCCAAGTCCCAAGAAATAAAGGATCAACAGGATTAGCAAGTCTTTTGGTGTTCTACAGTACAAGCATATCAGGTTCAGAAATAAGAAAGCATTTAGTAGAGAAAAAAAGGATTCAACTTTGATATCAAAATACATTATCACCCTGGTAGGTATGAATGGAAATTGTCAAATAAAAACAGAATATTCCTTCCTGTATTCTTTTCTGCAATTCATGTGTCGAGGGTATCCACAATTTTAAAAAAATCCAACAAAACTGACAGAAATCATGTGATGTGACAGGTGCATGAGATTTCGCAGATTTGAAAGGATCTTTGCAGATTAAAGTATGTAGAAAAAAACAGATAAAAAAGAAAGTGTGTAGTTTTCATTTATACAGAGGGAGAAAAAAAAGGCAATGATGTTGCCTAAAATACACTGAAGTCATACGTGAACTGGCAAGACAGTTATTGAAAAATTGACTCCTCTAAAACAGGTGAGAAATTATGCACTTTTAAGCCAGGGGATAAACACTTTTGCTATGATTTTAATAATGCAGGCCCAATAAAAATCTTCTCAGGTTCTTGAGCTAGGTCTGATCAACGTTGGAAAATCATAAGTTAATGCACTAAAGTGGTAATACCCTTCATGGAAGCAAATATGGGTTTATATAACCGCATAACAGAAGCAATGGGCCAAATGCATTTAAGGTAAGGGAGTCTGGTTGGGCTTATGAAGGCATTGTAATAGTGTGCATCCTTTGGGATTCCTATTTTCTCAGTATGGGTCCAAAGAATTGGGGCGGGTTCTAACACTAAAGACATATCAGCAATGAGGCAGATTCTGGCCATAAGGTAAAATAATTTGTATGCAATAACCCTTCAATATGAAATGTCCCTGAGGATATAAAGACATATGTAAGGAATACCAATACATATATATAAAAATGTAAATGTTAGAGTATGTACAATAAAACCAATCATGTTGATATTGTGCCATTTCTGGAGGTCATGCTCCTAGCAAAAAAATGTTACAGGAGAAGACAGAACCTTGAGATTTTTTGATCACATGCAAGATTCATGAAAACACTTGGAAACTTTAGAGACTTGTCTGTAGCCTACAGCTGGCAAAAATTCTTTTAAGATGGGCACAAGTCATTTAATTTCAGTATTTGTGGATCTTAATAAATGGATGATGATATAAACTACTGTAATACTTAGAATAATGTCATTGATTTTTAACCAGAAATACTCTAACTTGCCATCCATTTTGGGAGACTTTAGATTTCCTTCATGAAATCATAGGATGACTCTGATCTTACTGCAAAATTGTGAAGTTGAGATCCGGTACGAACCCTAAAATGATTTTTTTTTTTGCTAGACATAATGATAAACAGTTACAAGAAAAACTTTAATCCCTCAGTTCTGTACCCCTTTATCTACTTTTTCAAGCTTCAAAGCTATTCTTTCTCTCTTCACTATCTCCTTAAAATCCAAGTTAATAATACCTTCCTCTTCTTCCAAAATCCAGCTCATGGAAGATGAACCAATTATATCCTCTTATCATGTAACTTCTGTTAGAAATCAGGAGGCAAGCACTCAGTACCTAGGAAGAATTTGAAACCATACATGAAAAACAGGTAAAATTCTGGGCAAGCAGTAGTACATTATTTAAATCCTGCTCAGTTCATTTGAGGATTACTAGCAGAATCTCTTTGTTTCTTCCATTTGCAGGCCATGTTACTGTGGTGTTATTTTCTCTTGTATTTTACATATTTGTGTATTTATTATTGTCATATTAGTACCCTTTGCTTTCTACCTCCTTGGACCACATGAATTTCATTGGAGATATTTGGAGGAAGCTTTCATACCAAACCATGCTTAGCATTCTGCTACTAACAGCATGGGAGAGAAGCACAGAAAACCATACCAAATCAACCAGGGTTTTTATCCATTTCCATTTTCCCAGTCTGTCTACTGCTTTGGTTTGGTAGAACATAATGAACAGACCTAGCAAACACCACTTAGGGAAAAATAATTTGAAAAAATTACCTTTAAATAAATCCTTCTTCTTTAGTTATTAATTTCCCATACATTTTATTAACTGCATTTAGTAATATATAATTGGGCATGTTTTTGGACCATCATCTTTTACATCAACCACATTACTCATTTGACTTAAGTGAAATCTATCTTGATTACACTTCTATTGCAGTTTAGCCTAATTTATCCTTTTCAAAAAATCCATTTTGAAAACAAAGTTAGTATACATGTTCTACTCGCTATCAAGTTTTCTCTTGTCATGCTAAATACAAGATTAGGAAGTAGCTGTTAGGAAACCAATATTAGAAAGTAGCTGTTATATATCAGCACAACCAGACTATATATACGTCTGTGAAGGGAAAATCCTCACCGTCTGATTTTCCTTGCTTGTACTTTTTACGAAAGTAAACTTCCCTTGGTATGTCTCATGGTAATTAAAAATAATTGCCAGCTTGAAGAGAGGGAGCTGTACCTTGCAGTGCTGATAAAAACAATTTCAAACAGATCATTTTATTACAGACTCCTGTGAACAGGGAATCCATGCTGAAGACCTCAGAAATTACCTGAATACGTATCCTGAAGACACTTACACATTTCTTTTATATATATATATATATGCTAATTTTTGATTACAAATAAATTCAGTGAAGATGAAGTGATGTCATCAATAAACTTTAAGCTAAAATGGGTTTCCAGATATGAGTGGTTGTTTCCTTAATCCACTTGTGATATCTGTCTCTATTTTATCTACTCTTCTAAAAGGCAGACTGAAGAGTAAACTTTAATTACCTTAAATGTACTATTTCTTTATAAGCTCTTGTCATCTATGACAGAGAGATAGTCTTACTACTACAGATTACAGTTTATGCATAAAATTGATATTATGCATTAAAAAATGATGCTCAAAGACTACCTGTTATATACTGATCTACATATTTAGTGGAAATAAGGGTGAAAGTTACATTGTATATTCTTCCACATCCATTTTGGTATGATAAAAATACTAAAAATCTGATGGAGAAAACACTCAGATTGCATTCCTCACTGTACCTGGAACCCAAACTCGCTGTAAAACATTAAGTAAGGGTAACTCTGACTGACTGCATGCTTCACCCATCTCCTCTGGGATATCAATTCTGCAAAAGCTTTGAAATCAGCCTGAGGGGATTTTTTCAGCCCTTTCATTGAGATGTAAATTTTCAGGAACTATATATTTCCAGGAACTACCCTTCAACAATATGCTTTTCTGTTATTATTTTTTCAGAGAAACCTTGTCCAAAGTTGGGGCAGCTTTATCAAAGCATATCAAATTTAACAACAAAATCTAACTAAAAAGCCATAGCTCCTTTTTATTTCCTTGATACTCTCCTGAAAGCTAATGATCAAGCCATTCTTTAAAAAAATTAAATTTTTTTTCAAGATATGAAATTATCTCCGATTAAAAAAAATATCAGCTTTTAAATTGCGTGTTTTGCATTAATAATGACTTTCAGAGCACTCTAACTATTCATTATCTAACTTTTGTATTGCTATCAGCTGAAATAATAAAAGGTGTTTGTTAGAGGTATATGTATCATGCTGGATCCAAGAGGAATAAGGCTGCTGGTGCTCTGTGTGCCCAGATCTACCAGTTTTGATACTGAACACGTGCTCCCAGGACACACACACACAAATGCCCACACATACCCTACATATACACATGTCAGAGTGCTTGTCCACACAGATCACAGAGAGAAACTTGGAGTACCCACAGGGACATAGACTGCACCAGTGGCCTCATCCTGCTTTCCTCTGGGCTAGGCAGGATGGAGGCCCAGTTGTTACAATGCTGTACATATGTCTATACATCTATAACATACATCTATATCTACCTATACCTATCTATACCTATCTCATCTCTATCTCTATCTCTATCATCTCTATCTCTATCTATCTCTATCTCTATCTCTATCTCTATCTCTATCTCTATCTCTATCTCAATCTCATTATATCTATATCTATAACTATATCTATATCTATATCTATATCATCTATATAATCTATATCTATCTATCTCTATCTATCTCTATATCTAATCTATCTATATCTATATCATCAATATCTATATCTGTATTTATATCTCTCTTTTTACACAGGCATCCACTCCCTTAGCCTACGAGATGACTGGACTGCTGCTCGCAATGACTGTTGGGGACTGGTTTCCCACCTGGTTGCTGGAGATGATATCTCCCCCGGGACTGACCAGGGAGGTGCCTGGACAAGGTGGTCATTCTTTGGGAGGCCTCCATTTGGGTTCCCTGTGCTCTTCTGGGCTTCTGCAGATGGGCTGATGGCCCATGTGTGGTCTGCCTGGGAGTAGCTTGACAGAGGATTATTTGGGCTTTCCCTCCCACCATTGTCTGTCTGCTCCTCTGTGAGTGTGCAGATAAGCTTTATCACATTATCCTACAGTACTGGACTATATCCAAATGAAAAGCTCAGTGTAAATCTAATTTTTTTTATTTTTTTCTCCCTCTTGTGCTAGCAACTATAAACATTTCTTACATCTTGTGCCGATTTTGGCTGGGGTAGAGTTAATTTTCTTCACAGTGGCTGGTAGGGGGCTGTGTTTGGGATTTGTGCTGAACACAGGGTTAGTAACACAGAGATGTTTTTGTTATTGCTGAGCAGGGCTTGCTCAGAGCCAAGGGCTTTTCTGCTTTTTGTAAAGCCACACTGAAGAGGAGGCTGGGGGTACATTGGAGGTTGGGAGGAGACACAACCAGGACAGGTGATCCAAACTGACCAAAGGGATATTCCAGATGATATAAAATCATGTCCAGTATATAAGTGAGGAGAAGAAGAGGGGGAACATTTGGAGTGACGGTGTTTGTCTTCCCAAATAACCCACTTGCATGATGGGGCCCTGCCCTGGAGATGGCTGAACATCTGCTTGCCCATGGGAAGGACTGAATGAATTCCTTGTTTCGATTTTCTTGGATGTGTAGCTTTTGCTTTCCTATTAAACAGTTTTTATCTCAGCTCATGAGTTTTCTATTCTTACCCTTTGATTCTCTCCCTGATCCTGCTGATGGGAGAGTGAGCAAGAGGCTGCCTGAGGCTTGGCTCTGGGCTGGTGTAAAAACATGACACACGTCCATAACATTCTATAGCTAGTGCTATATGATTGATTTCAGTTCTTTCTTTAATTGTAACATGTCTTTTTTGACATTTGCCACAGAAGTTACCCAGTGTTTTTCTTTTTTTTCTTTTTTTTTTTTCCCTGTAACCAAAATTTATACTTCCTTCTGTCAGGTATTCCAATTTCCTTCTAACCATGTTTTATCATGACTTGCTGGGCAGGAGATGGAAGCTTCCTTTCAGTGATGAAGATGTCTCTAAAGCTGGTCATTGCTGCTTCAATAAACAATGAGACCAGAGCATAAAATGAGGGGAGTAGTTGCTGACCCCCTGTGTGCTGCCAGCTGGAGCAGTCAAAACAGCTTAGTGGATGCAGGAGACAGAAGAGAGCAACGACAGTGAATCTGGAGCAGGATCTCCGGGGAGGGGTCATGTCATAACTAACATTCCTTTACAGCTTTAGGAAGGATGATGTCTGAGATGGGATTAAGATCCAGTATTGCTAGTGAATTTTGAGTTATGACAGAGTAATAAGACTTAAGTTCTTCAAATTCATTAGATACTGACAAAGCCCACTGAATTTCAAATATAATCATTGATAGCTGGAACTCCTAATAATGCAAGATGGCAAATAAATTCCATGTATTTTTTCACGACATTAACTAATGAATTCTCATATTTGATCTGGAAGAGGAAACTTAACATGCAAAGTTAGGTTATCTCAGATATTTTCACACAACATGCATAAATTATTATATCATGATTAAGGCAGAGACTAATTTCTGTAAATTTATGCCTAATCCATTTCCTCTTAAGGTAAAACGTTATGTAATGAATTCCCATGAATGTTTTTGCTGCTAAATTTTTTCCTAGGGAACTTGAAATTTTGCCATTCACCGATATGAAGGGCAGAAACATACACAGAATATATATACCTAAACAGAGAAATCAGAGAGTGTGTATATGTATATATATATATGGCAAATATCAATAAATGACTGGCTATCTCAGATTTCTTTCCTTAAATTTCTTTCCGTTGAAAGCATATTTAAATTTTGATAAATAAACACAGTATTATTATTTGCATCTGTAGTAAATGCCATTCAGAATACTTCCAGCTGCCACCTTTATGTCTAGTACAGTTGGATGATCTTTTATTTTGCATTTAAAGCTTATTTAAGAGCAAATTCATATTCTCTAGGCCTACAGTTCTTTCATAGAGAAGAATTTCCTTATCTTCCCATTAAGGAAATCCTTTCTAGAACTATTCCTAGTACTGTGATTATTTCACACTGTTATAAATGGTAAATGCAAAGAGTTAGAGATACTCCATAGGGATTATTTATTTAGACAAAATTTAGCTATAGCTCCATTAGCTGTAGAATCTATACATTATAGCTCAGCTTGAGCATTTCTGTAGAATAAAAAAGCTGGTGCAGATATCCACTTCAGATGCATGTCGAAGGATTTTATTTTAGGACACCTTTATTGTGGTGTCAAGCTAGACTACTCTTAATAGTTAGATTGCATTGCATGCATGCAATGTGTGCATGCATGTGTGCATGCCCTAATTTAATGGCCTTAAAGGAATACAGCATATCCAATGCCAAAGCACAGCAAGCAGGGGCAATTGGTAAACTAGATTCAAAATAAGCTCTGATCTGAGTTAAAATGTTAATATGATCACACCCTGTAGCATGTAAACCCCAACGTAAAAAAAAAAGAAAAACAACTCATTGTCAGGATTAAAATATATAAACTGGATAATTATCTACAGAGAGAGAACGAGTACATGATGGTACATCTCTACTTTCAGCATTTAGCCGGTTATAAAAATTTACCAAAGTCAATATTTCATGGAAATTGGTCTTTCTTCTCTATACTTACATCTGTCTTCCACGATATTTACACAGGTCTTTCTGGTAAATGCAAAAGAGTTAAGGTGGAGACCTCTCCATCTTATCCCAACCCCAAAATTACTAGGGAAGTTTTAATGATTTGGCAAAAACAATCTTTTGGTGGATTTCAAGTGAGGTTTTTTGTAATGATCTAGCACTTAGATTAGTGTCTACATAAAACAAGATAAGAGAAAAACAGATCTAAAGATAGCTTTAGAAGAAATGGGATTGCTCTGTAATTGTTGTAGAGATATTTTTATATGGATGATTTAAATTGTGCTGTTAAAGGGTTAAATTACGTACAACTAATATATATGCCAAGGGCTCCAGATTCTTAACTAGGACAGCTCTGTCTTTTGTGAGTATTGGCAAATCTTGGGGCAATAGATGTTCCTTTAAAGTCACCTTATTTAAATCATGAAGTAGCTAAAAATGTACCTCCCAAGGGCCTATTTTTCAAAACTAATTTTGGAAAATGTTCTGTTTTGAGGCACAGTTGCCTCTAGCTAAGTGCTTGTTGACTGGAATACCTCAGCTATAACTGCACAGTTAAGATACAGCTTTTCAGCTGGCTGGATTATGTCTTGTAATTGCTCTACTTGCATTATTTGAATTCATGTATGCATAATGTGAAACCTAATGTGAAATCTAGTTCCTTTGTGATGTCCCTGATTTCTAACATAGCCTTTGAAAACCCAGGAGCAATTTTTGCTCATCACATGCTGTCTTGCTGCAAAATCAACTGAGGCAATTCCAAATGTTGGGCTTGGTGTTAGTAAAAAGCAATGTATGCCGTCTTATTATCACTGTCATACTGCCTCGTTATGACCTATAGCCCCTTGTTAGAATCAGAACCTGCCCTTTTCTCCACATATGCTTTAGGACAAGTGATATTTCCTTTAGGAAAGAGTATGTTATCTAAAACAGTGGCTTCTAGATGCAAAAGAAAAAAAAATTGAGATAAGAGTTATCCTTGGAATTAGAAGCATTTAAGGGTTGTCTTAATTCCAAAACATGGGATGAATTTTTTTTTTTTTTTTTAAGACTTACACTCTATTTGAGTTCGGTCTACACATCTGTTCTCCTTGCTTCTCTTGAATTAGACTCCCACAGACACAACCTTCCATATGGTGGACGCTTCTTGAGTACTCGAAGTTACACTGTTTGACGCTTTAGTCTGATCTTTGGAAATAGCACTTGTGAAATAACCTACGAGACTTACTTCAGCACAGTTTCTCGTGAACTAGAATTAGGCACATTTGTAAATCTTTAAGGCTATTTCCTAGATAATATGGCCAATAGACCAATAACTTGCAAATATGTATTTATATGTAAACAAAGATATAACTGTATTAATGTCAACTGCAGAAAGGGGAGCTTTCCTTCCAGGAATACTTATCATTTAGAAGCCTGGCTGGTAGAAATGCACATACATTTCTGTACAGATAGCTCAACCTAGAGCAAGTCCAGTACTTACACAAAGTTAAAGTATAGGTTTTTGTTTAACGTCTCTGCTACACCATTTGATTGGACAAGGACATTTTTCCATCTTGCTTTCTAAGAAAGGCTTCTTCTTGTCCTCTTTCCCACACCATGGTCCTTTTACCCGCTTCTGGAGTCCTCAGGCTCTAGCCTCCATAAACTTGCTGGCACTTTGGGGTGCTCTACCTGATACTTCACATCTTCCATTCGATTTCTCATTTCCATAATTCACATATGAGTCTTAAAGAAAACACTTCATATTTAAGTTTGTACCTGATTTATTTTTGATCTTCATTCAGTTTGAAATAATGCATGCATTCTTTTTCTTTTGTTTCCTTTTTCATGGATTGAGGGCAGTTATTCTTTCACATACCGTATGTGGTGTAGTTTGACATCTCTATCAGATGGTTTTGCATATCATTTCAGATGTAACTAAGACCCTGTCTGCAGTTTAGCTTAAATAAAGTATCAAAGAAGGCATAAACATATGCTTTTAACATAAACATATGAACATGGTTGATGTCAAGGAAGGACATTGGTAGGACGGACAGTAAGGCCTAAGGTGTGTCAAAGAAGAAATCTCATTAGATGCTGGACCTAAGTAGCTATAATGGTTTTGAAAAACCAATAGTAAAGATTGCCTGGGGAAATGTTCCTGTCTCCATCTCTGGAAGTCTTTACAAAAATACTAGAAAAGCACATCAGGAATGACACATCTATGAACAATTGCCCTGGGCAGGAAAATGGACTCGAAATTTTCTTTAAGATCCCATCCAACTGGGAGAGCAAATAGATTTTTAACTCCTTCCTGCCCTGATCAAGGAAATTGTAATAAGGCACAAATGGGAATATTCCATTTGGAAGGGCTTTCAACATCACAGTTCATTAGACTTTATGCTAAAGAACATGTAAGACTGAAGTATGTGGAAAAGAGGCAAGAAAAGACAAGCACAAATGGACTTTTCATGTCATCTGCACTGGTATTCTAGTCTGGCAAGTTTTGTCTACATTTAGAAATATGAATATCAGCACTTTTGGGGAACCTCATATTTCCACCACATTTATGACAATAGGTCTATTAGCCTTAAACCAAGTCTCATCCTGATAGCAAAGAATACCAGCAGTGTCTTGAGCTGCATTAGAAGCACATTTCTAGCAGTTTCAGGGAGCTGATTCACCTTCTCTGCTCAGTACTGGTGAGGCCACACACAGGATACAGGGTACAGTTCTGGGCTCCTCAGAGAAGAAAGCATGGACCTACTAGAGCAAAGGGCCACAAAGGTTATTACGGGACTGAAGCATCTGCTGCATGAAGAAAGACTGAGAGAGCTGGGACTCTTCAGCCTGGACAAAAGCAGACTCAAGGGGACCTCATCCGTGTGTCCAAATGAAAGTTGGGAATGAGGAAGAGGGAGATAGATTTTTCTCAATGGTGCCCAGTGACAGTAAAAAGGGAACAGATTTTTTTTAAAAAAACCATCAAAATATAAACACAGGAAATTCCATCTGAACATAAGCCCCCCATTCTTCTTACTTTGAGGGCAAACACAGGAACAATTTTCTGAAAGAGGCTATAATCTCCATTCATGGAGATATTTAAAAACCCCAATAGGTTTCCCCAAAATCTGGGCTAACCCAATGGTCCTGGGCAACCTACTCTAGCTGACCTGCTTTAAGCACTAGGTGATTTCCAGATATCACCCCCATCCTAAACTGCCCCGTAATTCAGCTTGTTATTATTGGTAACTATCCCCTGGACAGAGCTGGTGGTGCCCATCTGCTGGCAAATGTCTGAGACGAGGACTGGGTCACGGCTTTATGCCCAGAGCAACACCCTCAAGCACTCAGCCTTTCAGGGCCACAGTGCTTTTGACCTCCTCTGTTCAATGCTGCTTGGTAGAGCCCCAAAGCAGCAGTTTAGGCCACTCCAGGATACCCAAGGAAGAATACCTCCTTAGATGAAACTGAAACCATCCTGCACCCACAAGCACTCTTCTTCACAGTTCCCTCCATGGCTGAATAATTTCAGGAACAAGTATAGAGAAAGCACTGCAAATACTGCAGTACCGACAGGTATTTCCTTTACACTATGCATTGAGACTCTATAAATAGCACCATACAGCAGAAAGGTAGATGTTAAAGCAAAGAGGGAAGAGCTGTAGGGATTAGGCCTAAAAATAACTAAAATCTTTAATTTCAGTACCTTCCATGAAAGATTACTGGTACAGCAAGAAAAAAAAAATCTCCAGACACATGCAGATTAACATCCAAGAAATACTTTGTGAGATCTGTGCTTAAGATTCTAAATGTTAATTTGAAACAGTGTTCTGCAGGTACTGTTATAGAAGGAAATGGTTTAACGAGGAGTAACAAGGCTGAATTGATGAATTGTTTTATTCTCACATGAACACAGAGAACTTTCAAGAGTAGTCATGCTGCAGGTGGCTTGTTTCAACTTAAAGCTAATTCTAGATAATAAGACCTCAAAGAGCGTGACTTTTTCCTCAAATAGAACTCCCTCAGGGTGTCACTTATGATTGGAGGAAGTAAAAACTGTGGCTATAAAAATGAACACAATGTAAGCATCCTTGATTTCAAAAGTATAGTTTTTGAACCCCTGTGTTCTCTTGCAGCTGACTGTCAAATCAACTTTACTCCAATGTTTAATGAAGTGGCTTCATGCAATACAGAACTCCAGGCATTGTAAAAGAAAAGAGTGTCTTTTCACCAACAAGTCTTTGGCAGATTTAAGAGGAAAAAGATTTCTTAATATCCTGAAGATTGGTACTATTTCTATACTTGTCTGCATAGAAGTATAAGTTCACATTATAGCCACCAAGCTGGAAGTATCTTGGTAAACCTGAATTAAAGACACTCAATTTTGTTAAATGGGAACAGAAATTACATAAAGTCAGACATGTTTCCCTAAAGTTTAAGATTCACCAAACTGTTCATGTCTGGTCACAAATAACCGTATATTGTGTTATGTAGAGACAGAAGCCTTTGAACTGACTGGAACTATGTGGTGAACCTGCCTAAGATTTTCCCATCATAGGTCCTCCAAAGAAAAAGGTTTTAAGCTTAGATTTCAAGTCTTATTAGAATATGAAGAGAATGGAAAGTTTAAATTTGGGAGGGGTGGGTGGAGTGAGGAAGCCAGCAAGACTGAAGACACCACAAATAAATAAAATCTATAACCATCCCTCTTGTTAGAGAGCACTGAACACTGAAGCAGGAGAGCTGCTTTCTCTCAGGTTGGTTTTCTGCCCATTCAGCTGCTGGTTTGGAGAAATAGCTGCTGTGCTCTCCCCTTTCCAAGAACTTTTCTCGGTGCTGAGGTCATCATTCCCTGCTGCCACATTTTCGCAGCGTTTGGATTTTCCTCTCCTGGACGTACTGGACATGAGAGTTCACCTGATGTGTTCCTTCTCATGCTCAGAGGAACATGGCCAGCAGGCACACTGCCACTGCCCAGACAGCTTCCCCAAGAAAGCTAACAGAAATCCACCCTTTTCCCTAATCCATGACTTTGCCACCACACCACAAACTGTGAACTCCCAATGTCCTGCCCACAATCTCATTGATCCCGTGTTAGGTGCAAGGGTCTGGAGGAAAATAACCACAAGAAATGTGGTTACTCCTTCCTCTTTCAACTTTGAAATTTGCTCTTTGAGGTAGCTGGATAAACTACCAGATGAAAGCAGTATTCAGTTCCAAATGGCCACATCTAATATTTGAATTTGGTATGTTACAGTGGGAAAAAAGGCTCCTCAATAGATCAGGGTTGTATTAACAACCATTTAGGACATGAATACGAGCATACTGTTATTTGTGTAACTTCCATTTGAAAACTCAGTCCAGGCAACAGAACTTCTCCAAGGTCAAAAGTGTCATCTCCTGCAGCTTGCTAGCTATTTTCTTTCAGGGAAAACAGCTCAGGCCTCAATTTCTATAGCATGTAAAATCTTTTACTTTAGAAGCAGTGATAGCAAATCATTGAAGAACAAAGCAGGAAGAAAACAAAAGAAGCAAAAGTGCTATTCTCATTAATTTATTTATTATATATTATCTTACAAAAAAAAAAAAAAGAAAAAAAAGAAGAAATCTCAATGTCAATCATTGATTCAACAAGAAAAGCACTGGAAAATACTGACTATTTAATCCTTGCTTATAAGATTTTAATAAATATTTCAAATTTAAATTGATGTTGCTATAGAAGCAGCATAGTCAGAATTAGAGAATCACAGAAGGGGTCAGATTGGAAGGGACCACAGTGGGTCATCTTGTCCAGCCTCCCTGTTCAAGCAGTCATCCTAGAGCACACAACACAGGATTGTATCCAGATAGTTCTTGAATAGCTCCAGTAAGAGAGACTCAAAATTAGAGTTTAAATTCAAAATCTTTTACTTTGAAAGACATTAGAATTTAAAGAATTTCCTTTCATGAAGGGAAATAAAATCAGAGAAGAAAGTGTAACAAGCACTCTGGAAAGGAGCATTGAAAAAATGAAATGCAAGTGAAAAAAAAAAGGAAAATTTGTAAGTGGAATGAATAAAATGAAATGGATTAAGATGAAATGATATGCAGTGAAAAGGACAGAAATTGGCCAATATTATATTACTGAAATCCCCCAATCAGGGAATGAAGTCAAACAAAGAGACATGAGAAGAAGTGGATGAAATGAAATACTAATAAACCAAACCATTCAGCATCAAAGTGAAAAAAAATATAATGGCATGAGATGACATGAAGTGCAGGAAAATGGACCAAACCTTGCAGAATTGATCCTCGTTGAAATTGCAAGACTTCATTTCCTTCCACAAAATGAATAATTTAATTTTGTGGAAGGAAATGAAAACTTGAAATCAGCGAAGAAAATGTAACAAACACTCTGGAAAAGAAATATGATAAATAAGTGCAAGTGGAAAATAGAAGAAAATTTTGAAACTGAGCGAATTCTACAAAATTGATTGGGATGACATGAGGTGCAATGAAAACCACTGAAACTTGCCAAAATTATACTCATTGAAATCTTGAAATCAGGGAATTAAGTCAAACAAAGAGACAGGAGGTGAAACTGATGAAATGAAATGCCAAAACGTTTCTTCATTTCATGAAAGGAGATGAAATCTTGCAATTTGGATCAAGTTGGCTAGGTTTGGTCCATTTCCCTGCACTTCATGTCAACCCATGGCATTTTATTGTTTTCGCATAGTTTCAGAAATCCACAATAAACCTTGGTTTCAGAAACCACTAAGCCCAGAGCTCCCAGCACACTGCAGCTCCGAAAGGCGTGCCAAGGGGAGCGTGACACAATCCCAACATTGCTCCTTCCGCATCTTGTTCCTTGTCACCACCCAAATGCTGGGCGTCTCAAAACCCTGATTTTACTGCTCTGCTTCGGGTTAGGCTTGAGAAAACCGCAAACCTCAGAGCTCCAGGGACAGTGCAACTACAAAAGGCGTGTCAAGGGGTCCATGACACTCCAGGAACACTGCTCCCTTCACGCCTTGCTCCTTGGCACCACCCATGTGTGGAGGGAGTAATGTGATTTTTATTTATGCTGTTATTAACATATGTGGAGGCATACATGAAGTGGAAGCTTACTCTAGGAACTGTACACACGATGGAGGGGATCCCCGTCCCTGAGGAGGCTTTCTCTGACAGCCCATCAGGGGAGAGACAGCTCCCATGACTGGGCTGAAAGAGACTGCCCCTCGTAGATGGGGTAGACCACCAGTTGCCCGGGAAAAAATGCCCCGTAAATTGGGCTGTGGGAGGAGCCTCAGCAGATAAAAGCAGATACCTGTGGCACACCTCTGTAAGGATGCTGTTTTCTGATTTTCTTGTAGGGAGTGAAGGCTAGCCAGGAGGGCCCGGTCTGCCCACCCTATCATCTTTTTCTCCCTGTGGTGCTGCTTCTTCCCTGGCTGGCTGTCCTGTCTGCACCTGTTCTGCCCAGCTTCACCGCTTCCCCTGGGACTCCACTGTTTCCCACTGTGATTCCGGCATTTTCTGGCACAGGCCGCTCGCCACCACTCGGAAAACACACCCAGCCGCCCACAGGAGCTGCAGGCTGATCCCTGCTCGCTGCTTGCACGCCCCATCTGCCAGACCAACAAATATGGGATGCCCCGGGGTGAAGAGGAAATGTTGTCCTTGCTCTTCTAGTTCTCTCTCATTTTCCTTCTCTGTGCACTGTTCTGTGCCCCTTCAGTAGGAACACTAATCTTTCTTTATTGAGACACTTCGTTCCACTTCATGTCATCCCATTCCACTTCATTCTCCTCACTTTATACTTCTCCTTTTCATTTTTTAACAGCATTTAATATCAATTTTTGGTTTAAAATGGCATTTAATTACATCAATGTCTTCTGTCTCCTCATTTCTCTTTGTTCCCTGACTTTGTGATTTCGGTGAGAATCGTTTCAGCAAGGTTTGGTCCGTTTCACTGCAAGAAAGAACACCGAAGATTTCTCCCTCTAAATCTTTCTTCTTGGCACAACTCACATACTGGACACCTCAGCAAAAGGCTGCTTTTACTGCTCTGCATAGGTTTAGGCTTGAAAAAGCCACAAAGCCCAGAGCTCCAAGGACACTGCAACTACAAATGGCATGCCAAGGGGAGCACAGCATTGTCCCATCATTACTCCTTGCACACCTTGCTCCTTTGGAACCACCCGTGTGCAGGGCACCTGAGCCGCAGCAAAAGGCTGCTTTTACTGCTCCACTTAGGGATAGGGTTATGCTTAGGGTTGAGAGAACCACAAAGCCCAGAGCTCCAGGCCCTGACACTAGAAAAGACATGCTAAGGGAAGCATAACATGCCCCCAACACTGCTTCCTCCACAGTTTTCTCCTTGGCACCAGCCTCAGCAAAAGGCCGATTTCACTGTTCCCCTTTGAATTAGGGTTACACTTAGGGTTAGGGTGGAGAACTCCAAAAGGTTGAGAGCCCAGGGATACTACAGGTACAAAAGGCATGCCAAGTGGAGCATGGCTCTATCCTGACATTGTTCCTTCCACTCCTTTCTACTTGCCACCTGCTTCAGCAAAAGATGGATTTTAGTGTTCTACTTAGTGTTAGGGTTCTGCTTAGGATTTGGGTTCAGAAAATCACAAAACCCAGAGCTTAAGGCACCCTGACACTAAAAAAGACATGCTAAGGGGAGCACGACACTGCCCCAACATTGCTTCCTCCACACCTTTCTGCTTACCATCACCCATGTGATAGCAGATTTTGCTGTTCTGCTTAGGTCTGGGCATTGGAAGACCACAAAGATCTCCAGAGATAATGAAACTACAAAAGCTGTGCAGAAGAGGAGCACTTCATGTCATCTAATTATCTGTGATTACAATCGCTTTATTTCTGAATTTTCTTTAATTTCTTTCCATGTAATTTAATTTCATTGGAAATGAACTCTGTCAGTTTGTTTCACTTTGTTCTCTGATACCAAGATTTCACTTGCTTTCATGAAAGGAATTCTTAAACTTATGAAAGGAAATGAAATCTTGCAATTTCAATAAGAATCAGTATGGCAAGGTTTGGTCCAGTTCCCTGCACTTCATTCTTATCTCTGTCTATTTTATTATTTTCACTTTGTTTCAGAATTTTTGGTTTACCTTTCATTTCATCAGTTTGTTCTCCTGTCTCTTCATTTCATTTTGTTCCTTGGTTTTGAGATTTCTTAGCATATAGTTTTTGCAAATTTCAGTTTGCATTGCACCACATGTTGTTCCAATCAATTTCATTATATTCACTTCTATTCTAAATTTTCTTTTTTGTTTTTCTAATTACATATTATGTGATCATATCTCCTTTTCAGAATGTTTGTTACATTTCTCTGATTTCAAGACTTTTTTTTTCTTTCATAGAATGTAATTGTTCTTTTCAAGAACTAGATAATTTAAATTTCTTCCAGATTTTCTGATATTCTTTAGGAGTGAATTTAGTTATCTTGTATAATTATGCAACTTTAAAACCAAGTATTATATATAGGAAAATATTAGCATGAGTTAGGTAAAGATGTATCTGAACTGTAACTGTACCTATTTTCTTTTCCATATACCTATATCATATTTATTCTCATAACAATGATTACTGTTAGGCTTTGCCTGGAAAGCCTGAATTTATCTGCTGAAACAAGCCTTTGAAATTTATGTTCAAATATTTTCTCTTCCACCGAGCAGTTTTATTTCTGAGAAGTCTCCCTCCACACCTTTTTGTGTTACACACAAATCTGCTGCTTAGATGGAGCATATATTAAATCTGTCATTTCCCAAAGGAGGTGGTAAAACTGTGATTCACACATATAAGAGGCAAGCAGAGATGGAATTTTTTAAAATTCAGCTTCTAGAAGCTTGTTTTCTGATGGCTCCCTAGATGGTTTTCATTATCTCCTTCATGAAACATTATCCCCATTTTCCGAGATGAAACAGAAAAGTGATAAAAATTCTATCACTTCAGAAAAATAAATCCACTGCAAGGACAACTACTTCCCTAGTGACCAAATGGCACTTGCCTTAAATGGGAGGTTTGTATCAGCATTTTATTGCACCTGCAACTTTATACTGTGCCTCTCAAGGTAATAGTTGATCCCCTAGCTAATGGGTTGTTGTGTCCTATGTGTTTACAATACTTCATGCCATCATCTTTGTTCCTGCTGACAAAAGAAACATTTTTCAAGCACATGGTGCCCTTGACAAGCACTTATGCCCTTTTTAAGACAATTTTTGTATTCTGCTCATATGAAAGAACTAAGAACATGGCCAGATACATTAATTTAAAGTGTCTGCCATAACCGTCCTCAGTTGCAGTTTCATAATCTTTACTTTTAGAAGTATTTAGGTGAGAATTTAAACATACTTCCAGAAATTAATATGTTCCACATTGCTGGAGTTCACTGTGAGGGTGAAACAAAATTAATTCTCTCCAACCTCCTCTCAGCAGGAAACTTGTGCAACTATGAATCAAACCTTAGTAAAATGGAAATAGGGTCTGCATTAACGTGTCTTTTGTCCCGGTGCTGCAAGATAGGATCAGATCATATCTCAAGTTGAGTTCTGGCTAATGTCACTCTTCTGCAGACAAAATCGTACTTGGCCTGGCTCAATAGAATGGAAAGCACATCTAAATGTGCTGCCTGAACCTGAGAAGAAAGAGTTGTTAGGTAAATATTATGGGATTATTGATCACTAGCCAGTAACTCTGAGAAGAAAGAAGCAGTATGTTCTTAACACAGAAACAATACCTTTTGCAGTTGCTTTATTATAATAATAAAATTATTTATGTTGTAAGTGAACTTCAGAGTTCATGTTGTCCAGCACCACCACTCAGAGCAGGTCTGGTTGCTGAGACTGTGAATACATCTAAGTAAAGAGCAGACAAAAAATGAATATATAAACTCTACTTTTCTTCAGGCTCTTTATTCTCTGGCCTCTGTTCCTTTTGTCTAGACTCCCACTCTCCTTCTCCTCTTTGGGTGTTTTTATGCCTTTTTGCTGCAATCATAAATCAGATATGACACCACTGATCATTGTGTTCCTCTCACAGTCCCTGTCCCATGTTACTTCCATCACCAAAATTCATCTGTTTTGGTTTTTCTATTTTCTTAATATGCAAACATTGAGGAGTTTTTCTGCTTCTTATGATGGAATGGACACGATTTACCTATGTGAATCTGATTTGTATGTACTTGCTCTCTTGCAAGGTTTCCACATTTTTCTTGTCGAGGCTATTATTCCCTGAGTCTTGTTGAAAAGTCTAGAGATAGAAGGATATTGCAAATCCACCTGAGCAATCATGGCTCAGGAAAACCTTCTGGAGTAAAGACTGACATAGGCAGAGAAACTGCAACTGTTATGAAGAATGGTAGAACTCTTGGAAAAAAAGCAAAACTCATCTTCTCAATACATCATCTCTTGTTTCCAAGAAAGTGCCACTTCCAGCCCTCTCTGTCGTGTGAACATTCATGCTGTTTTTGATGAGTATCTGGGCCTGTTTATTTTTCCTTGTTTGTCCTCCACCTCCATATCCCTAATCTCCTTCTAAGCCCATAAGTGCTGTTGCACATTGTGAAAGGCCCATCCTTTCTTTCTGCCAAATCCATTGGCACCACATAAGCCTGTTGCCACTTTTATTCTCTGTCTTATTGGAGAAATGAATTTAGTCTTTGTTTTGCAGGGAAAAACAATGAATATTCCCCAAATTTTCAATTCATGACTTTTTTATAATAGTTGACATTTCTGCAAAATAAAGACATCAGTAATTTTTTATCTTTTTTCCCCCCTCTCCAAATAATGAAAAGGATATCTCAGATTTTCTCCATAAATTTGGCAAGTTGATCTCTGCTGTAAGGTAGAGGTAAGGTTGTAGCCTCCAGTACTGATCATCTATAAGAAGCATAAAGAAAAGGAAAGACATAAAAACTAGGTCCAAGGAATCTCAATTGTCCAGCAACTCCATTCTAGGGCAAAATAATTTTTGGCAGACTTCTGCATAAACTGCTGTTAGAGACATTGAGTGACAGGAGTTCTGCAATCTCCCAGGGAAGTAGTTCTTTGGTCTTCACTGTCCACATTTCAGGATCCCACCTAGCTATTGCCTTATCTGCATGTCTTGGTGTAGCCAAAGTCCATAGTTTCTTGTGTGATCTACAATTTTATAAAAAAAAAAGATCATTTATTTATAAAATACTTTTTTCACCTTTTGGCAGAAATCTTTCCATAGATCTCTTTCCATCATCTTTTCATGCTAAAAATGCTTTGACTGGACAATGGTAGTCACTAAGTGATGCCAGATAGAAGTAAAAGATGAGTTTGCTCTTCTTGAGACTCTATTCACATGCAAAATAATGTCAACCCACCCCAAAACACTCTCTTCTCACTGTTTTTCTTTTCATGAACACATATTTGCATAAATATTCATAACTATACATCTTCTAATAGTTTTATTTATTATAGTAATTTTCAAAGGTGTTTATTAGACTAATCCTTGAAAGATGGTTTCACATTTGTCTCTTAACAAGCAGATTAAACTTGCATATTCTCCTTTACCATCATAAAAAAGTGGTTGTTTACAGCTAAATAATCAGATGTGGAAGTCAATACACTAAGATTCAGTCAAGATCAGTTTTTTTCCTCAGACGTATTGATCTATTATACTACTTAGGTTTATTTGCCTAAGTGAACTAAAAGAAACAAAGTATAAAGGGAAACTGAGTCAAGACAGGATTTATTTACTTAAGGAAAGGACTGTCGCATGCAACTCCAACACTAAAGAAATTCCTTTCCACAAACCTTACAAGAAGAAAAACAAAAAATCTAATACCAGAAGAATGCTGAATTATTCCTTGAAAAGTTAAGATTTCTTGGAATTGTTCATGATGAACCTAAATCCCAGAAACTTAAAAGCATAGTTTGTCCCATGAAGTTGATACTTTTGATTTCACAGAATAAGACTTCTTTCTAAAAATACAAATCCATTTGGTTTCTGTATATACTGTCGTTGCCTTTTTTCCTCTGAATAACATTCAGAGGAAATGAATGTTAACATTCTAAAATCTACTGTGGGATTACAAGTTGGACTGCTTGAGGCACAAAGATCAGTATGTATCATATCTGGATTGCATGGCAATGTTTGTAGAGAAAATTTAAGCTAAATACCTACTGATCTACTGCAGGATGCTTTTAGGCAGCTGTGCTTCAGCTAGTTCAACAAGGTAAATCTGTTTTTATACTTTTCCCTGGAGCCTGTATCCCATGAGATTCCAAGTGCTTTCAAGATATTGAAAAGTCAACAAAAATTCAAACTGTTTTGTAACCAGTGGGATGTGTTGAGAAGATCACAGAGAACAGCCCAAGGAGAAACAACCACAAATAAGGCCATAATTTGTAGAGGAGGGAAATAGAGTTTAATGAATTTAGGCATCACAGAAGCTAATGATGTATTCTAATTATTTTCTTCTCTAACAAAATTTTGCAATATGTCCAATTAGCATCAAGGAATCTGAAACTGTTATACTGGAAAATGACTAATTATTAGTATAATGGCATTAGAGTATATTAAAAAAATAATTAAAAAAGAAAAAAAAGGAGGAACAAATATCCTGTAGGTACAGCTCAGGATTCATAGAATCATACAGCCATAGAATGGCCTGGGTTGGAAGGGAGTTTAAAGATCATCTAGTTCCAATCCCCCTGATGTGGGCAGGGACACCTTTCATTTAGAACAGGTTGCTCAGAGCTCTGTCCAACCTGGCCATGAGACTTAATGAGAGGTAGATTTTCAGTGGTAAGAGATATTCTACACACTTTGTGAAGTTCACAGTAGATAAAATATGACCCAAAACCAGCAACCAGAAGCAATCTTTCTTTTGGCTTCTGAGTTCAGATTAACAGCTTTCCAAACCTCATAGAACCGGATTAGCACTAAACTCAATCCTCATTAACATTTCTGTGAGCAATTAATCCCCAACTATAATTTTTCACTAAGATAATCGGTTTTATTAACTATCACATATTGGAGACAGATACCACAATTTGTTTCATTTTACACTTTGCAAAAAAAAAAAAGGAAAAGGAATTTTGTCAAGAGATTTAACTATTCTGAACCTACCTTTCTTCATGGTACCATGCCAGTAACAATTACTTCAAACTCAAATAAGTAGGTTTTCTATCCTAGATTAGCCAATAACTTCCAATTGAGGCCATTTAAGTACACAGGGTTGATATTAGAGGTCCTGATGGTCTCAGACCGATGTGAGATTTGCATGGGGCACTGTAAAACCTTGACTGATATTTTAACACGATGCTATTATCTAGGATCAATGACTTGTCTTCCTGTCATGTCCTCCCTGTCCCTCTACTCCTGTCCACCACCTCTTTGGTGCTTGTCTTCCTTGCTCCTAGGAGAACTGCTGAAGCTATCATCTATTTAATTAATGTGCGACATTCGACTTCTTGACAGAGAAGAGTAACTTGGATCAGGGACTACATACTCTGAGTGACACAGGAAGAGCCTATCTTACACAGAATAAATTAGACCACACTTTAGACAGAAGATGCAATCACAAGACAGTGGAGGAGTCAAGGCATCACACCCATTAAAGTTATGCCTGCAAAGGACTGAAATTTCTTTGAGCAATCATCAGTTTTGACACGTTCAGTGCAACCTCATCATTCCTGATTTATCTGTAACTCTACAAAGAAAGGACAACGAAACAGGAAAAACATGATAAAAAAAAAATTTTAAATAAAAACAAGAATTCTTCAGTTCACTCCAAGCTTTTAAGATTTTATTGGTTTCCTACTTTGTTTATGTCCACAAATGAACTGTCTCCTCTCCCTTAAATATCCGTGGTCCATTTTTGCTGTCGTGTTTGAAGTCAGTAGGAGACTCTTCTGATGGTAGTTAAAACAAGATCAAGGACACACTTGTTTTCTTTATCCTCTATCATTTCTCCCTTTGTCTCTGCTTCATGAAAAGTATGCATTTCAGAGAACCCCTCAGCGCTGCAAATGAGCATTTTTACACAAGCAATGCTACAGACTGACAAGGCACAAACTTGTTTATTTATTCTAATTTCTTCAGTAGTCAGAACAGGAGAGGTCTCTGTCATTCAGCAATCTTTGCATGGCAGCTCTGCATTCACCACAGCTCTCATCCTTTTGCTGCTAAGGTGAAAAGTGCCTTAAAGAGGGCAAGACAGGACTGTTTGGGCAATTTTGGCAGTCAACCTTTGAAGGAGAAACCTCAGTAGTTCCACACACCAACCTGTAAAGAGTAACACCTTAGTACCATGATATATATGCTAAATGATACAGTTAATACATAACTTCTAATATGTATATTTACATATGCGCAAATATACACAGGCTGAAGCACAGTTACACTATTAATTAATTTTCCTTGCATTTAAGGACACAATAATAATGTACAATGGGCAGGACAGGAAAATAGTGAGCTTGAAATGGGAACAGGAATAAAAATGTGGGAAGATAAGAGAATAGGGTGGTGAAGAAGAACATGAGGGAGAAGGGTGAGAGGGATATAAAAGCAATGAAGCAAAAGAAAGGATTAAATAAGATATCCAGACAACCACAATGCTATCAAGATGAAAACAAGAAATTAACAAAAATCCAAACCTTATCCATATGTGAAAGAGCACCAAAGTTGGATTCAAGGAAAGTAACAGTCCACAAGAAACTTGTAAACAGTGCTGAAGACAGGCTGTGCTGCATATTAAGAACAGTAGTCAGCTGTCCACTAATCTGATATGGTTTGTATCTCTCTTTCCAGAGGGAGAGAAGGATACATAAAACTTCCCAGAAAATTTTTCTTCTGAGATGCACACCCTGAATAGCACAGAACTGAAAATATTCAAAAAGAAGCGACACTGGAAAATGAAGCTTTCGTGTTACCATGGGCGTGTGCTTACCTGAAGTAGGGCAAGAACATCAGTCTCGGTAAATATCTTCTTTTTCCTAAGACAGATAAGAAAGTAGCAATTTCAGCCAATTATTTCCCTGATATCATAAGGTTTCCTCAGTATCTTTAGCTGACAGTGACTTGTCAGACAAAATAAGGAGTTAGAGAAGGCTACAGAGTCTACAAAAGTCAACCGTGCAAGCAGGTGCTTGTTGATGCTTTCATCCTTGCTTAGAGTTAATGTAAGAAGGAGTTACTCTTTTCCTCAGCTTCAAAGGATCTTTGAGTCTTTATTTTTGAAACGACCATAACACACCTGTGGAAACAAGGGGTCTTCAGTGATCACAGAAAGAGGACTTACAAAGGTAATCAATTTAAAGCAAATAAAATTAGTCTTGAGCAGTGTTTTTGAATAAAAGCAGTAAAATGTCATATAAACCTTACAATTAGCAGTGACAAGATTAACAAGCTCACATGGTAGAAGACAAGAAATACATTGTGCTAAAGCTTCTTGCTGTGGCCAGGGATAATTCTTTCTGACAAAAGCAGTGAGAAACCATCCAAGGTCCTGTGGTAAATGAAAAATGGGTGGCAAACTATCAGTATAGATTTTAATGACTGTTTTTATTAGTGCTGTTAAAGCCTACTGTAAAATCTGTCCTTAGAATAATTTTCCTGTGAGCCTTCTGGGAATTAGGCATACACAAGCCCCTTTAGCTTGAATGGAAATTGTTCGGTGAAATCTTATGCAACTCTGAAAAATATATGTATCCTTGCTATACAGAACCGAACACTTCCTATCAGACCTCCTCATTTGCTTTACATGTTATTGCATAAATGTATTTCTACTAGACTTCAGCATTTAAAGCCATTTGCTGATATGAAATAAAGCCATTGTGTGCCTGAGACAATCATATAGTGGTCTTTCTGAGATCTGGGCAGCAAAGACTCTTCACCAACACTGCAAAACATATTCTAAACCTTCATTAAAAACTCAACCTTTTTTCCTATGGATGCCAAGCCCTTCTCCATTTTATTCTTTCATCCAAAATTCACTGCCTCTATGAGAGTGCATAAATCTCCATTTTGGCAGTAATAGTTTTTAAGGGATTATAAGATTACTTGTTGAAATACCCATGAATCTAAAGCTAAATAAAAAAGGTAATTTAAAGACCAACCCCAAATTGTTTGAAGGCCAGGTATCTCAGTGCTCAGTTATCTCAAAAATTAGGTGACCCAAGAAAATCTGATCAGAGAGCAAAGCTATGGGCAAGGGCAGGAGTCAGACTTTTGCTGCACAAATGCTGTGACATCTGCACACTGGACACGTTTTAGACTGTGGAGTTTCCACATAGCTGACAAAGAGAACCAAGTGTCTCTCCTGATCGACAGCTAGCATAAAGACCTTGCAATCAACATATCCTCAGCAGCACTATAGGAAACCAAAAGTGACAAAAATAACTTAAGAAAATATTTTAATATTCTAGCAAAGACAAAAAATATGTTGACGATCTGTTTTCTTTAAGAAATAATAATAAAAAAATCCTAATCTATCTCATATTTTAGACTGCTGTCACCTTCTGTTAGCAAAATGGTTCTCCTACTCCCTTCCACTGAAAATGTTAGCAAAAAACAATAGTGAAGAAATAACAAATGTTACATTCACTATTTATTTTTCCTTTTGCAAAAAAGGAAAAACTGAGTAGGTTTTAAGTTAAAGTAAATTTTTAACTTCTTGTTCCTAAACTTTTTCTTAGTCTCTTATCCTACAGGAACAAAAATATTCACAGTACACAGAGAAATGAAAAGGAAAAAAAAGTAGAAGAAAAAAAGAATACCAGCACTTTCAGGACTTCATACTAAATATATGAGCTCTTCATTCATCATTATTTGTTTTCATTAAAAATGTTGGATTGCCTTTAGAGGTGGTCATTTGCTTCCTATGAAACTGTTGTTTTGAAATTGAGGTGCAGGCAAGTTTACTAATCCTAAATTCTTAATTCTTGGTAACCCACTTCTCACCTTGTTTTTAATTCAAGCAACTCTTATAGACAAGTGCAATACTTTATAAAAAATGTGCTTAAGAGAGCTCATAGCTGAAAAAGTACTAATGTCACGTAATATCACATTGACTTAACATATAAATGTTAGAACACCTGGAACTTTAATGAAAAGAAACACTGGATGTTGGTTTTTGAGACAATTTTTTTGAAGAATATATAATTTTAATTAAGCTAACTTTGTCTTAAAATAAAAGCTTAGATGCTTAACTACTAATTAGGAACTGAACATCAGGAAAATAACATGTTTCTGCCTGAATAAAACTGTTTGAAAATTGCTTTTGTGTTCATGGACAACATTTCCAAATGTCAGGTTTTAACAAAAGACCTGAAGACATCTGCAAAGATATTTTTATTAAAAAGAAACTAAAAAGTTTGACTTCTTTTCAACAGCAGGAAGGAAGAAGAAAGGGGTTGGTTTTTCCATCTGACTCACATAACTTAAATAAACAGGTTCAAAACATGAATTTCAGATTTAAATTCAGCTTTCGAATGTAGTTCAAAAAACCTTGGAGCTGTGAAGCCACGTGTCTTGTTATAGGCTTAGATTGATTTTGCCATGCACAGGACTTCAGTCTGTTGTTTCAGGTCACGCTCCCTATCATTTAATCTATTCTGCCTTACAGGCCATGTCACAAACATCTCAAAAACCCATGCACTTGCTGGCTCTTGTTCTCCTTGACTCTCTGCCTGTCTATCCATTTTTCTCCTAAAATACATCAGTACACTTAGTGTTGAACATTCCTAGCCTTTCTTTTGGAATTCGGCATCTATCTATCAATACATTTATAATGTATACATCAGTGCATATCTATATGTCAGTGTATGCTGTCATCCCCAGAAATGAGCTGTTGATTTAGATGGTTTGCTGGGCAATGTAAATTTCTCACAAAAGAAGCATATTTTCCCCTCTCTTCTAACAGAAGAAGGACAGTCAGAACCTTGAAAAAGGTGTTGAAGAGCTGAGTGGCTATTACATGTGAGAGAGACAGCAGCACTTTGACACACACATGTGGTAAGGAGGTCTCTTAGAGACAGGAAAGGCTGGCCACATGGATTTTGAAACTGGGGCATGGTGACACATCCCGCATGACAGGACAAGCTGTGCTCCTGCTCATTTCTGTGCAGATCCTGTTACAAAATGATACGAAATTTCCTCTTCAGAAATTGTCCTAGTATGTTGCCTAATTGTGCCTAGTACGTTGCAGAAGTTCAGGACTTTTGAACTTGTGCTTCAGCCGAGAAACGTTCTAAAAGTAGAAAGCAACAGCCAGAAAGTTCGGATAACTCTTTATGGGGAATCGCTGTATTTTATCTCAGTAACCTGATCAATTAATCAATAACCATTTTTATAAAGTGTTTCAGTATGGCAAATTCCTATAATAATCTGGCTGGTTTCTACAGTTGCTATGTTTTGTTTTTTTTTTTGTTTTGGTTAGATTTGGTTTTGGGTTTTTTTCATAGGACAGCCAGGATTTATCTAAAGTATGGCTGCAGCTGGCGTTGCAGGTAGGCTTTTAGTTCATGCAATAGGAGTAGCTGTTCTGTTTTAACCATCAGATCATTACAAAACCATGATTTTATTTTTCTTTCATTAGCAAGTATGATTTTCTTCGAAGTCATAAGGTTTATATTAAAACTATTGTTCATAGGGGTAATGAAAGGATGAGAAAATTGAAATGAGAGTGGTAGCAAGTGGATGAGGTAGTGCAGTGGGTATATTTCTCCTGAGGAAGCAGTTGAGTTGATACATCCTATAAATTAGAAGAGTTAAGTCTGTTTAATGCAAGGTTTTACTCCATTGTTCCTATCAGCAGATCTGGTTTTTATGGGGGACTATGCCAAGAACTGTCCAGGCTACAAAACCTTTAACATTTTACATTAGTAACTTTAAAAGGCATTGTTGTGGATTTGCACTGTGCAGCTGGAAATAGCAAAACATTGACATTTCAAACTAGAATAAGCATCTTAACCTTGTAAGAGCTGTAATACACTATTTACTGTTTTGTTATTACTAGCCCTGGGGCAAACTCTAAAAGAAAGCCTAAAAAGCAGAAGCCTCAATTACCTTCCTGCAGGATGGAAGTAAATTGTTTGACCTGATTAAAAACAAAAGTACAGGTAGCTGTAAGTGGGTAGGAAGGACCTTTAAAGCACCACCTTTATAGCATTCCATTGAGAAAACATCGTTTTCCCAAGATCTAATGAAAGAAAGGATGCACTTCAGGGAAGTAGAATGTTCCTTACGTGTCTAGCAAATCTAAAACACAAACTGTAACAGACATGACACTTGACCAAATGGCAGGACAGAAGGGAGTACTTATCCCACAGCTTCTACTCTGGAAGAGACAATATTTTCTTTTCTGCTTTGGATTTGTGCTTGAAGTGGAGTAAATAGGGAGGGAAAAGGCCAAAGACAAAAAAAAAGGTCAGTCTTAGCTCTCAAATGCAGCAGTATGCTAACAGCAGGCTTGACCCTCTCCCCTTCTGTGGCAATGCAAGGAATTGGTGAACTGCAAGGAAGAGAAAACTACCTGCAGGGGATTTGTGACAGCAGAACTACTTTCTTCAGCTGGTCTCATCAGGAAGAAAGGTCTGGTTTAGGTGCAAGGAGCAGAGAACACCAGCACACACACTAGTTCTGATCTCAGCTGTAAAAAGTGCCCATGTTGGACTGCATTTAAGAAATATAAAACATTTGCTGCTGAAATTTAACTCTGGAAAGAGTCTGAAGAGTCACCATGGATTATTCTCTGGAATGAGCATGTCCATATGCAGCAGTAGCCAACAGAAGGTGACAACATGTTGAGCATTGTCAGGAAAAATCTTGAGAACAAGGCAGAGGGTTGTCTTTTGCCTCTAAAACCCGTGGCACTCATGCCTTGAATATTTAATGCAGTGCTGGTCTCCACATCCCAAGACAGATGTAGCAGATTTGGAAGCAGAGAAGGGCAGCAAACACAATCAAGGAATGAAGTATCATCCAACACGTTTGAAGGGTTTGAACAGCCTGGAATCTTAAATTTGATGAGGAGTAAGTGTGTTGGCAGGTTGATTGAGGCTTAAAAGATGGTGAATATAGTGGATTGGGTGACTGCAGGATGGTTTTCCGGCTCACCATGCAGTACTAAGGGTACTTGTTAAAACTAGTGGGACATCACTTTAAAACTGATGAATAAAATACCTTTTTACAGAGAAATTGTTGAACTTTAGCGGCTGCTGCCACAGGATTTTGTAGAGGTAGAAGAATGAGTGGTTGCAACAGATTCTGAACAAACTCCTGAACAGATTTATGAGCAAATACTAAAGGGAATATGCTCTGTCTGATGTGCTTAATACAATGGCTGTGGAAGTTGGGAAGGACAGGTGAACAGATTTGAAAAATGATCCAGTCATGTGTGTTTCCCCTTGGTGATGAGCAGCTCTTTTTGCTACCATCATGGTGGAATGCCTGGCTACATGAATCACTGTAGTGCCATCCAGCAGGGATTTTCGTGCTGATTTTAAAAGATATAAAATTAATGATATCCTTTAATTCAAGTCAGTGGTTCAGGCATAAATTCGAAAATTTAACTCATTTCAAAATCCTAATACTCTTTCTTTTGTTAATATTTTCCTCTTTTAGATAATTCCCATAGTAAAGGACACACTATTTTTTGGTTGTTTTTTTAACTATAGATGTGTCCTTCAAAGCAGAGGTAGGACTCAATTAGTCCAATCCTACTGTATCTCAAATATATGCTCATCTCCATAAGGACATTCATGAGCAGACACTTTTAAAAGAGTAACTTTGAAGGTGACAAGTTGGGCACTGAAAAGCAAGGGAGTCTATGAATTTCATGTCTGCTGCAATTCCCTCGCTCTTTTGTCTGGTGTTTAACACCCCAGGCATGCTTCCATAGTTCCCTCCATGCAACTCCAGAACGAGGGAGCTGGATCTCCCTCAGAGGAACCACCAGCTCTGCAGGGCTCCCCTGTGGCCTCTGCCTCTTCAGGAAACTTGAGTGTCAAAGACGTAACACACTGAACAAGGCAATTGTTGCAGTCCTTTCATATTGTGCCCTGCTTAAAGAGAAGCCTGACTTCCACAATGTCACAGTCTTTGTATCTAGAAACCATGGTCATTAACAGATAAAATGAAAACACAATAGAACTAGTGATAGGATGTTAATAACATTTTGTTCTTATTATCTTTCCTGAAAGTTACAGCTTATGTGGTGTTTCAAAACTCTTCTGTGAGATAAAGAGAAGGGATATTCATATTCTCATTTTACATGCAAATACACTACCATTAATTGTCTTGGGGCAGTATCATCTATCTAGATTGCAAAAGAGGTGATTCGATGGACTGGAACCTCCATTTACCAATACTCTGTACTCTTTTCTATCCCCTGGTGGATGTTGTTTTCACTGAAATTATGATAAAATAAGAAATTTCTTGTGCTGAAACAATATTCCTACTTGCTTTGTGACTGCAGTCTGGCTATCTTTTGGCTATCCTCTCTCATTATCATGTGAATGTCTGTTTTAATTTCTTTTGCAGTGAGTATATCTGCCTGGAAATTTCCATCCAGCTTGCTATAAAAACAAAGAGGACATTGTTGCCAGAAAATATGTTCTCTATACAGCTGAAAGAAGTTTTCCCTTGGTGTTAATGTGTCTATATACTCCACTCCCACTTCTTTTTTAGCTTGATTGTATTCTATGCAGGTTCTTACACTGCAGCCAAGGCTTTGGTGTCTGAATACCTTGTACAGCTACGCAGCCATCAAGGTGAGCTAGGGTGACCACTCCATTCCCTCTCCTCACATAAAAGGATATTGGAGGATCTGGGTGAACATATTCCACAGCTACTAATTGATTTTGAGCTTCTGCAAACAAAATTAAGGTCAAAGAAAGAAGCATTACAGTAATGCTTGAGTGTTGATATATTTGGTCATTCTTAATCCTGGTTTTATTTTTTCAGGCTCAGAGATGAAAACAGAGGTAAAATTATGCATCCTGAATCCAGGAGTAGCACCCCTAAAATGAGGGAGCTCAAAAAGCACTGCTTTCCAGATAGTAATTGAAATTCCCAAAGATGTGGCAGTACTTGATCTTATTGTATTGAATACTTATTTGCAAAGACTTTTCATAAATACTGATTATTAAGATTTAATTCTGTGGCTGAGTAGGTAAATTGCTGCTATCAAATGTCTGATTTTTGGCTTTCTATCCACAGAAGCACCACTGTGTACTGTTCTTTGGGTAGTATCTCTCCAATTAAGTTTGGAGGCAGTGGCCTGCAAGTATTTGCAGATTTTATTATTTGTGACCATATAATGTAAGTTTTTATAGGAGATTTTGCAGTTGTGAAGTGTAATTGGGGGAATTCAGCAACACACACTGCCAGACAAATGTCAGCCAGCAGGTCCTTACCAGGTTTACTGCAAACTGCTGGAGAAATGCTTTACTGCAGTCTGCTTACTGTGATGTTGAGAAAAGATTCTGTCATTTATGATGTCTGAAGAGCTGTGTCTTCACCTGTATCTTCAACTGCCTGTGCTGCAGCACAAAGTTGATGGAGCACATTATGGATTTTTCACTTGCCTGGAAGACGAAAATCAATTTCCATCTAATAGAGCAGGAGGTCACTAAATACTACTAGCTGCTCTGTGACTCTGTAGGCTTAAGCAGTCCTCCTATGACACAGAAAAGAGTAGGGAACAGGATCCTGTAGTGCATTAGTGTACAAATAAATAGAGAGGAAAATTAGACACTGAAAAAGAATGATTTGAGAAAAGAGAGTAAGCAGCAACATTTTACAGAATATCAGGACATAAACTCTGCACACAGAAGCTGGAACAACTCCATTTGGGTCAGACTTGCTACAAAATTGTCCTATGATGGGGAACTTGAACTTGCATGCACACAGTAAATCTATAAGAGGTGAGACTGCAGGTCATTCAGTAAAAGAGTGCTGCATCTCTGAGTGATGTATAACGTTCTGAAATTGAAAGAAAGTTTAAAGTTATGTAGGCAGCTCACTGCTGGAAGGTATTTAGGAGACATAGGTATGGATAAACAAAGGAATAAAAGGAATCCAGATAATATCCTAGCAGTGAACTGAACAAAGCTGTGCTACTATCCTTGTGTTATAGAGTCATTTTCCTGTTGGGGGAATGACCAAGACAGTTGGTGAGACACAAAATACCTGCATATATCTGTGAATAAAAGCTGAATATACTTTTAAACTGTGATAAAATAATCAGTTTGTGTGAAAAGGTTGGGGTTTTTTTCAGTATGAGAACATGGCTGAATATTCTGTCCTTGTCTGCAATGGCCAGGTGACAAATCCATTCTGTGGAAAAGCACACACCTGAGGTTTGGTGTTCAGACTGCTGTGCAAAGCTGCAAGCTTTGCTGCTGATAGGTGGGTGTGTGTAGAATCCTTTATAATGCTGCAAACAGGGAGGAGGTCAGGCTGAAGCAACCTGGTGAGCCTGATAACACAGGTTTTCCCCTAATGGGTGGTGATGACCATGTGTAGCTGAAAGAGGAGTGAACCAAACCCAAATTGACTCCATGAGGAAATATCAATGCCTTAGGAAGTGTTCCTGCAGGATTTGTACCATCTAGAAGAGAAACACTACATTGGGAACTGCAGAAAGATACAGGAGCACAATAAGGAGAAGCTGAAGGACTTTTGTTTGAAGGTGTAGGATGAGCAGTTAGTGCAGTTAGGGAACTAAAGGCCGGACAGTTGAGAAGAAAAGGGACTGGGAAGGTCAAAAAAACAAATTCTAAGAAGTCATCACTCTCATCTCTCATGTATTTTCCAGATATCCACAATGAAAAAAGTGTAGATCACTGTACTCCATTGAAAGGAGTAAGAAAGAAAAATATACATAAACCTGATCTACCTTCTCAATTTTAACATTCTCTTATTGTGCAAATCACTCTGTTGACTTTAGGAAGGCCATCATTTTCAGTGAATTATGTCAGAGTAAAGTCTTAAACAGATCATCAGTGAACAAAACAGAGTTGTAGTGCTGTCATTCCAGCTCAGAATCAATTAGAACACATCACAGTTTTGCTAGAAAGAGTTTACTCATTACCAGCTCTTGCAGGAGTAGATTGTCACGGAAGCAAATATTGGCCAAAGCAGAGTCAGTAAATCGAAGAGAGATGTTCTTCAGGAAAGAGGCTTGGTTTTTTTCTTTGTGGGTAGAAATATCACACAGTAACAAAAGAACTATTAAAAAAATAAAAAAGAGAAAAAGAAAAAATACTCCCTTAATTTAATTGCATTTGTTCAGTACTTTGGAGAATTTATGAGAGTGAGACATATATATCTACCAAGCATCTATTCCATCTTGAATTATATTCTCTTGGGTCAAATTTTTGGAGTTTCACGGCGCAGGCAATGAAGCAAAGAATGGATCCAAATTGGTTTTAAATTAATCAAACTCACAGTTAAAAAGCAGAGCATCATCACTTAGGTTAAATGTCAGTTGTTCATCTTCACTTTCATGTATTTTTTTGAACTTACCATAATTGACCTTTTCAGGTGTAGCACCCAGTTAAAACCTGGAGAAAATGGCAATATGATAAGAGAAGGACAATTTCAGTTATGACAAAGTCATTATATAGAAGATGAGATATGAAGATGTTAATTAATCTCTTCTCACCATTTTCCACAGTAGAGCAATTACACTTTCAGATTGATGCGGGTTGTAATGGATGTCAAATCATAGCTGAATTAAAGGTGGGCAAAGAAAGTACAAAAATGACTTTAAAAGGAGTGAGAAAAGCCTTGTTCAAAGCTACATGAGTGGAAAGATTTTGATGGATTTCTGCAAGTTTTATATCAGGTCTTTAGTGCAAAATTGGAAATTTCTTCAGGTTTTCATAACTTGAATAAGATAGCTACCCTTCTGCCTACTGAATTGCCTTTGAATTTCCCTCTTTGATCCTCTTTTTTTCCAGTCTGTGGACTGTTCCTTGTTAAAATAACACAAACTTTCTTTGCAAATAAGAATGAAAGCACCTTGTTTGGAGAATCCAAATAACTATACCAACCAAGGAAATTTCTTATATGCCTCTTCTTTGTCCATGTCACTGCAGTCTGACTCTTCCTGCTTCTCTCCTGAATACAATTAGCATCTGGCAGCAGGCACATTTATATCCCAGATTATGAAAAAAAAGCCAGTTTTTGAAGTAAACTCTGAATGTTTAGGACACAATAATAGCTTTTTTTGCTTGAATGCACCAGAGCATGTTGGAAAGTAAGCTGGGGGCTAGCTGCGAGTCAGGAAGCACATTCATGGGCAAGGTTTGTGCCAAGAAGGAATTGCTTCCCTCAATATCTGGCAGAGGAACAATATCAGTGAAGTAGATGGGTCTATTCACAAACTTACACATTTTGGCAATTTGGAGGCAGTCTCCTCAGTTGCTGGGCTGCAAAAACAGAGCTTTCACCTGCTTCAGTTAAACCAGGTTACAATAATCTCACTGGGTTTAGGGGGACAAAACACAAATGAAAGATGCCAGATTGTCGCAGTGAATAAAGTCTTGATCAGAAGCTTTATTTCCAACAATCTGCTGTTGGCTTAGCACCATGCAAGTTATTCTGGGCTGGTTCTTGTATTTCTAGCACAGACAAATCTCCCACTGGCTTCACACCCTATTCTGCTGAAAGTTGTGTTGATTGAATATAGGTTTGGCCTGCATCATTATCCCAGCTTTCCCCAGTGAGCTATGTTTATTGTTTTTTAACTGGCATCATGGGTGTCAATCTATTAGTCACATCTGCCCATAAAAGGTTTTCCTAGTTCATTCATCATTTGTTCCTGAGCCTTCAATAGTTAACAAAATCCTCTGGATCGAGTAATGACATTAGCACTACAAATAAATTGAGTGATTTCATTACACTTCACATATTTTATTTTGGCTTTTATTGTTTTGAGAACCAAGCAGCTTGGTACATGTGGGAAACAAAACCAGTTTTATCTGGAAGACTATTTAATGTTTTATGAAATGAGTCTGTGCTTAATAACGTGTGGACTCAAAATGAAACTACTCAGTCCTACTTGGGGGTGAGAATATAGGCACTTTCCACAGAGAAAAAGAGATTTAAGAAAAAACTCTCCTAGTTTTAAACAAATGACACGGTTTGAAATCTCCTGTCTAATACAACATTTACAGATCAAGGTATATAATGTAGAACCATACAAAACCCACTTAGGGTGATGGAAATCTGTACACTGATTTCAAAGGAGTGCTGACTCAATACTTTTGAAGGCAATTAATAATTTCACAAGAATACGGCATCCACAGAATTAGGTTTAATCCCCACCCATCATCAGAAACATGACCTTCATCAACACAGTCCTTCACCCCATGACCACAGTTATTCATGTGGAGGATAGGAGAGACCTTGGCATGGAACCATTCTTGAACACGGCATGGGGCCCAGATAATCTTCCAAAATTTTATTGTGTGCCTTTATTTCATTTCGCCTCTAATAAGGAGATTGCAGGCAACTTTTGGTTGCAGATGTAGTGCCATGCATTTAGGCTACCAGACAGCTTATTAAGCCAGAATCTGTGTGTGGGAAGTCCTGACCGGCCAGAATTACAGGCGAGTGCCACCTCTCTTGGGTGCTCCCAAATTCTCCTAGATTCCAAATTTTAGGAGAAATTCTTCTGAGTTGGAAGCATGAGGGGCAGAATGTGAAAAAAAAAAAGGAAAAACATTTGGCAGTTTTTTCCAGATCCACTCGTTTCTGCTGGAATAAATAGAAACACAACTTTTTTCTCTCTTTCCAACTGTCGGAACTTACTTCAGTCATGGCAAAAGTAACTTGGCAATGAAGAAATAGCAAAGGATAAAGGAAAACAGCAAAACCTCTGTATTTCCTATTCTCCAGAAAAAGACAGGAAAAACATGGAAACATGACATGAGAGTCAAAACAAGAAATATGTGGGTAAACAGGCTAAACTTCAGGATCAGGAAGGATAATAATGAAATCAAAGCCCTTTCATCACCTGACTGGAACCCAGAGCAGGAGGCTGGGAACTTGTCTGTGCTTCTGAAGGTTGTGCCACAAGTAAGTGTGAAAGGAATTTGATAAGCCTAATGCTCCTAAAATGAGTGAGAAAGCAGAAAGTTCTCCCTTTTTTAAATGTCAATTCAGAAAGTAGAAGAAAGAATTAGATGACTATGATGAAGGACCAGGAACTCTTCTGTTCATATATGCCTTGATCATCAGAAAAGATAGAGAAATAACTCCTAAGATGAAAACATTTATGATTTGCTGATCCTATTACTGAGTAGGCATAAGGTTCAGGCAAATTAATTCCAGTTCAAAGATCAGAAACCCTGCAGCAGTGAGTCCAGTTCAAAAGAAGAAAGCAATCAGAGATTAACCGAGTAGACACAGCTTATTTTTCTGTACTATAACATGCTGTACTATATTACAGATGTACAGAGATGACTTTTTCCCCTTGCCCAACCTCATTTGGACGTGAAAGGATCATGTTTAGGATACTCAGAAGAATTTAAAATAATAGATTTTTTAAAACTGATGTTGAATTTCATTTCCAGTATTTATGTATTTTTTTAAGTAGTTGCATTTTCAAAATTAAAACTAGTTTTTAAAGTTCACTTTCAAAATTTCAAAATGGAAGACTAAGTGCTGGAGGTTTCATATTTTTTTAATTTCCTCAAATTTGGAATTTTCCTATAGAATTTTTCTCAATCCATTCTTGCAGTTTTCCATGCAGAATATATTTCTCTAGAAATATAGAAGAAAAATAAAATAGAAAGCTAATAACTGCAATGAGATTGGTGCAGGAAAGAAAATAATATTTGGCTTGAGTTCTCCATTGAGCCAGAGAGAAAATATAGAAGGGCTTGTAATTACTGATGCTGAGAGACTGATGGATGTGAGGAAGACTAGGGACAACTGTAGGAAATTTAGGATCCCAGTTACCAGAAAGTATACTCTCTACTGGCCTGGAGACCAGCTGCTGTGTGACACAAGTGATAATTTAAAGTAACATCACAATCATGGATAAGAGCAATTCAAATGCCAGTAGGTCAATTCATGCTGTATACTGAAATCCACAAACCAAAAAATTAGATCACCTCTAATTTGCAGCTACTGGCTTGTAGAAATTCTACACAGAGTTAAACAGTAAAGCTTTATAGGTAATGGAGTTGATTATAGTCCAGTACTTATCTCTCTCACACACAGCTGTTTGAACTTTAATGTTTGCAAAGGGCTTTCAAACAGCAGCAAAGAAAGTAATATTTTTTTGTGTGTGTGGAGGTAAAGGCTTTCTGGAAGCTTGGGAAATATGAAGTGATCATTTCCTCACTTAGTACAATGAAGTTCATTTAAAGAAATAACAGGAGAGGACTACTCCCCACACAATTCAAAATATTTAAAGAAGCCTAGAAAATCACTTTCACATACAGCACAGTGAAGTAAAAAGGCAGAATCAGATTGCCCATGGTATGGAAAGTGGCTTGTAAATATAAAAAAAATAAAGAAGTTTAAAAAAAAGTAAATAGGGTGGTAACCTTTGGTATTAATCTATTATTTAGCAATAATCAAATCTCAGCTAGACTAATTGGCAGAATTTAGGAAGCATCTATGTAAGTTAGAGCTCACTCATCTTCATCAGTTTTATACAGAACATCTGATCCAGAAGACCAAAATACCAGACCTAAGATAACATTCTTTCATCATACTTACTAAAAGGAAAAAGTACACTTCAAGTGATAATATGTTATTAAAATGGACCAGTAGGAAATAAACACTACATAGATAGTAATTTCAGCATGACACCACTGAGAATATTAAGCAGGTACAAATCCGTCCTCCAAAATAAAATACCACCCCCAAAAAAGTATGGATGGATAATATGCCTGTAATCCCTGAGACAGAATGAGTATCTACAGAGTACATACAATTTATTTTTTTTGTCATTAGGAGAATGAAATCAATGTCAGGTCAACTATCAATTTAGTTTTTCAGAAGAATAAAAATGAAGTTTCAATGAAAAATGCCTCATACTCAGATTTTATATCAAAATTAGAGAATAACAGCACTCCACTTCTAATAAACTTTACTTTCCACTTACTCTTCTGGTCATCTTTTTCACTTATATTCAACAGGCTTGACTTGGTGGCTTCCTTGTGCCTAATCTTTTATGCTTTTTCCTCCTACCCTTCCAATATGTAGCAGTTTCCATTTAAAGTGTTGCTGTGCCATATATAGAAGTGTGAGTTACCACTCCAAGCCCAGCTTAAGCCAGCTTGCTTCACTGGAAGCAAAATGATTGCATGTTATGGCACGCTGCCCAGGGAGCACTGCTAACACTGCTATGACAGACTGGCTCAACATTCATGTGTGGTCTTGCACCTTAAATTCATACCCCATCTCTTCTGAAGTACATGCAAAAAACTGCATTGATCATGTGCATTTTAAGTATAATTTCTCAACAGCATTTTGAATCTGAAAGCAAATAACAGGGGTTTTTTTTCTTCTTTTTTTTTTTTTTTTTTTTTTACATGGCACACTGAACAGGAAAGATAGTAAAATATCAAACTAAAATGTGTAAATTTCCCTTTTAAGTGTAATAATCACCTCTATTACTTACACACAGAAAAACATGAATCATGAAATAGATAAGCTTCTCCTTTTTGTTTGCTTACTTTACAAACATTACTTTCATTTTTCCAGCCATTGAATTCTTATTGAATATATTGTAAATATGTGATGGCTCTCACTATAACTCTGAAAAACTTCCTGTAAGAATTATTTCTCTTCAAAATAATAATAATAATATATTCTTTTATCATACACAGAATAGACTCCATGGTTTTAAGGATGTGTTCATTTTTAACTCTACTTCTCTCAAATCCCTGAAAAGAAAAATCTAAGACAACTGAAGTGGCAGTGAGAGAATTATGCCAGACTTTAAGGATGTCTTGATGGCCTATTGGTTGGCATCACTTTTCTGTCTCTTGAGTGCTGTAGAGCATGTAATCTGTTCTGATAAGGAGATGGATGTGTGAGTTTGATCTGCTGACACAGTACTAATAACCCCATTAGACCCAAAGATTAATGATGTATTGTGCTTCGTGCATGCCTGACTTATCCATCATGTACCTGGTATCAGGGGAAGGAAAAAATGCAACCTTTTCTCTAATCAGTCAATAACTTTGTTAATCTAATTGCCAGTAATAGTAGTCTTACTGGTAGAAAAGATTCCATTCATGAACACTCTACATTTTTAAACGATGTTGCTTCACATTTTTACTAGCTAGTACCTACAGAAATACGTATTTTCGTCTTTTATTTCATGCATTCGCTTTTGCTTTGAAGGGCTATTTTGGTCTATAAAAGCTGCTTCAAAACTTCACAGGACAGCAAATGATGTGAAGAGTGAGATAATAGTCAAGAGCAAACCAAGTCACGGGAAGCTTTAATCTCAGAGATTTAGCTGGATCTCAAGTGAGATTACCAGAAGGATAGTAAACCTAATGGGCATGCTCCATTTTTAGTAGTACCGCAACTTCAAATGTTTTGAGATAAAACTTATTCCATTACAAACTATTTATACAAGATCCAATGAACCACACTAATTTCACAAATGTCCTGACATGTATCTTAGGAGAGAGAGGAAGATGGTGAACCTCATGCAAAAGAAATGAATTGTAATGGGCAGCACATGCAGTCAATCAGCTTCTCTCGTGGTTAGGAGGCATCACCAGCATCACTTTGTTATTTGATAGATAAGTAGTCACTGAATATAGTTAGCCAAGATTACGCTGTTTGGGCTGAGATCACAAACTGCAAGCATTTACGTGTTTGTGAAATAAAATCTTATTCCAGCAAAAAGCATGGTGACAATTGTGGTTGATTTCATCAGAGCAGCAATTTCATTTATAGATGTTAGTGCTGCAGAGAAACGTTATTATCACTTGGTTAAAAGCTCGTGAATACTCGGCATAAAATTCCTTTAAACAAATCCTGAGTCTTGCCTAATGGCAATGTACTTAAAAGACATCACATCTCGTAGGAAGAGAGGCAACTTACATTTAAAGGATTCAAGTGCTGGCTGATCTGACACATACTTCAAAACCTGTTGCAGGATTAGACTAGTGTGAAAAATGTGCATGCATTTTCATTTTAAGTTTAGTTCACTTTCATTTTATCCAGCTTTCATCTTATCTGCTAAACCAAAGTGCTGTCAAGAATCAGGGGTTTCTCTCCTCACATGTGTCTGTAAACTGGGATCAAATCCCCTCTAAACTTTGCTAGGCTGGGCTCTCTACATCTCAATGCCTTTTGCAGATCTCCCAGTCCTCCTTTCAGGAGATTACAGTGGCAGCTGACCCTTGGCAAGTCTTTATAGCATTGCCATTATTAATTTACAAAGAGCTGTCAATAGCTGCTGTTCAGTGACTCCGTAGAAGCAAATATGGGTATCAGCTGGGGAATCACCTCAAGGGGCACTGATGCTACCCTTGAGTAATTTTTGTTTGACAAAATTGATGAGCTCAGCAGGATCTTCAGGTGGTTAAACCAAGCTCTTGGTTTAACCAAATGCCAAGCCATACAGAAGCATATTTGGCCTCGACGGCTTTGTCTCAGCAGATACCAGGCACAGCACCTTGCCCATGGTTTGTGTAATGCTGCTCTCTCAGTGCTGGGTACACACAGGATGTTGTCACAGATTGCAGCTCTTAGAAAATACTGCACATCTTAGAAAGTATATACTGGAGTTTATTTCCTCCTCCCTGTAGGTGTGTAAAAGATGATTCTGAATAATATTTTTTTTTAATTCAGAAGCCAAATATTTTTATTCACATTTTAAAAACAATAAATCCATTAAGGGGGTAAATAATTGCATTAAAGAGAATACTGTGAGAAGGATTACAGCTAGTTTCTTGGTTAATTTTAACAGTACCTTGATAAAATAAATACTTCACTATTTGATTGAAACAGTAAAAGAAACTTTTTCAGCCTTTAATTAAATGAATATGCAGGCCTTGCACAAGATTTCATTTTATCTGTGCTTCCTTGTGCACCTAGATACATTATAGTTTGAATAAAGTTGCATCAATAGAATGAATCAATTTCATGATTTCTACATTTACATTACTTTTCAATTGAGCTAAATGTTAGCTCTATCCTTTAGCTTAACTTTGACCAAACACATTACCACTATCACATAAAGTCAAAGATTTAGGTAAGTAGAAAATGAGAAGGAGAGTTAGCTTTTTTAAATTGCTAAAAACCAAAATAATTTCTCTTTTTAACTAATAAGATAATCAGAGAGAAATTTATTGAATACAGGAAACCTTACTGACAAACGGTCTAAACTGTTTTCAATATATTTTTATATTTTATTTCATCCCTGATTTTATATCTTGTTCCCTTCCCAAACCTGACACAACCAAATATGTTAATAGATAAATGCACAAGTATTATTTGCTCTCTTGAGCACTTTACTCAAACTTATATGGACTCATTACTCTTTTACCCTTATTTTTTTGTTATGTCTAGACAAGAAACAAAATTCCATCAAACCATTCAAACACAATTTTACAATAGTGGATGCTTATTTTTCCTTTAAAACCACTAGAAACCCTGATTAATAGGCATTAGAATCAATCTCTATGTTAGCATTCTCGCTGTGCTTGAGGCAAACTTCTTTGACAAGTCTGACTGTCTTGCTTAGATTTCTGCACAGCTATGGCACCCTAAGAGGGTCAGTAAGATAGTAATTAGCAGTTATGTATTCCTTTCCCATAAACTCCATGCCTTCCACATTTGCCAGCACCCCTCCTGAGGGTAGTGTTAGATTAGTGTTAGATCAGCACTCACAGGGTGGGCCTCTCTTAATCATGCAGGTGGCAGGAAATTGTTGTCTCACCTTGCGGTTGTGCTGTGCCTGACTTCAATGGAGCTGCCTCAATTTACCACACTCTAAGATGTGGTGATGTATCCAAACCCCGCTGCTCTCTCACTAATAGCTCCACTGAAGTCAGGTGCTGCACGTCTGTGGAGAAAAACATCAGCTGTGTCTCAATAACTGCCTGGTTTTTTTCATTTCATTGTGCTCATATTCTAGGTTTTGAACCAAATAATTTAATTCCTTCTTGATTAATACAGCTTCATTTGGATGTTAGGTGGGCTTGGACCAGGGGGCAGGAATACATAACTGTGGATGCAGGGA
>VZSR01001854.1:11853941-11984080 GCA_013398615.1 Brachypodius melanocephalos
ATGGTTTAGTTGATGAGGAGGTGTTAGGTCACAGGCTGGACTTGATGATCTCAAAGGTCTCAAAGGTCTTTTCCAACCTAGTCCATTCTGTGATTCTATGAATACAAAACATTCAGTCCTCCAGGTGATTCCAGATGAAACACTTCACAAAATTTTGTATTTTCACTCAAAATACTTCCAAAATTTACAGCAACGTCTAGCTTAACATTTGCATGTAGGCAGGTTTGGATTTTTCGTGTGAAGGATATCGCAGTGCAGACTCTAAACCCCAAAAACCACAATAAGTCTCTTTCCTTGCAATAATTGCTGCAAATAGGAAGTGACTCATTCTCCTTCATTGGCCTTGAAGTATCTCAAAAAACATGATGTTATTTGTTACTACTTTTAATTCATGCAGTAAATCTCCTGTTTCCTGTTTTCTTCTGAGACAGCAGCACTTTTACTCACGGTAAATGACATTTGAGAAGTTCCTATTGTGATCATTTACAAGGCTTTGAGAATCTCAAATAGGATTTGGCTGGTTGAGAAGCCTGCCTTTGGTCTGACACAAAGATATCTCTAAGCTGTTTTCTACAACTGTGTCCTTATACAAGGAGTCTGATTTCCTCTGAATCATGCATCCAGAGTTAAATCTGTGTGAAAAAAGCTTTGCTGGGTTGGAATAAAATGGCCATTAAATGTCTCAAAGAAGAAAAGCCAAAGAGGCAGTGTTGATGATAGGCGTCTTACTAGGAAAGTCGGGGATTTTTCCCATCTTCTCCTACTCTTTGTTACGTGCAGTTGCTATCATATGAAACATGAGAACAGGGGCAGATATTCCCATTGGGGAGGCCTGAGGAGAGCTGGCAATGCAACTACAGAAGCCAGTGGTGCAAATCCTGATGGTTCTTTAATGTGCTGGCCCACAAGGGGCAAAAAGCAACTCCATAATGCCAGAGCACCCCAGGAAAAGGACTGTGACAACTGGAATCACCATTATCTCTGCTCTCTGTTCCCACGAGTGGGTAGTCACATGCTGTGAAATTGGCCATATCCAAAGTTCAGTTAGATGCAAAGTAAACAAATGGAAAAAAACAGAGATAAATATTTACTTCCTAACCCCTTGGAGTGAGAGGAGATTTCAGTAACACCTGTGATGGATTGAAGAATTATTCAGGCTACAAAAACCACTTCCCCCAAATACACAAAAAAATCTTGCCCTCTTTAACTGTTCCTCACCCCAGGTCAGCTCCAAGGAGATCCAGGGACATTTCTTGTGACAACAGTGTAGCTGTTAACTTTACACTGATATTTTGCTTCCTCGTAGTTGCTCCATGCTTCAAATGGGTCCAAAGCTTGTGTTGTAAAGGAGAAGGAGGAAGCAAACTGCTCCTTTGTCACAGGTTCATTTTAGTCTAACTATCTCTGACAAGACTACAACAAAGAGATTATATGAAGGCAGAAAACTGAATAGGCTTTTTGCTTATTATTACATGGTCATACTTCTGGGGCCCACAGTTTTAACCTGAAGGAAGAGATTTCCCAAAATGAATTTCAGGATACCATTTTCCCACAGAAGTGAGAGACACTCTGCAAGTCTTTTTCACACTCTGCTTACAGCTGTAAACCAGGACACTCAGGTTTGTAAATGGTCTTTACTGAACAATACATTCTTATTTTACATGTGATTATTTCTGTACATACACTTTTTAGATATAGAGATATGTCTCTATATGTAAAGGGAGTGCAAATTTTCATGTGTCTCAGCCAAAGAAGTGGGGATAATTCATCTATGAGGCGATGAGAAGGGAATCTTTCTGATCCAGTTTTACCATGACTTGCAAAGATCACCATGGCAGTGCAGTCTGCAGCACGTGGTTTCTCCATACTGCCTCTGGCAAATACTCATTTAAGCATCTGAATGATTCAGGCTGCATGGTGCAGTCAATATATATAATATGTATGGAGTAACATCTGGCAAGATACTGAAACTAAAACTGCTGACTGCTTTTTAAAGTATCTTTTATTGATTTTGTGTACACCATAAAGAGCTGCTTTTGATTATCCAGCAAATCCACCTTCTAATACTTTAACTTTCCAGTATAAGTTTGTAACCCTCGCAGCTGAAATGAGTTTGGATTTATTAGGCAGAAAAAAAATCTCTTTGAAAGAAAAAGATGAAATATCCCATTGCTACCGACTTTTCCAAGAATGATCATTTAGTATTCTGGCTTCATACAAAGATGACTTTTCATCCAGATGAATAAAATTGCCCTTCTGAAATTTTTGAAGGGACTTATCCCACGTATTTCATTATCATTCATCATGGATTTCCACAAGTGTTGTGTCTGCCTTTCAATAAACAAGCAGGTATTTTTTCACAATTTTGTTCTTGACAATATCCTTGACAAAGGACCATCTCATTCCTAGACTGGCACCTTGCAAAAAGAACATCTTCAGTTACTGTGCATTTTTGTCTCAAAAACATATGAAAGATATTGAACTGCTTTCCTTGCACTATTGTGCAGTTCTGTACAATATTTTCCCTAAAATAATCACATTTTTGTGTCCTCTGCAAAAAAAGTCATATCTGATATAAAAACAAAGTGTTTTGCTGCTGAAATTGAGGGGGTGGGAGTGGTGTCCTGTCCAAAAAAATGAAGACCAAGTTAAGAAAACACAGGCAAAGCTGAAGTCAAATACTTTCTGACCAGATGTAGCAAATACTTGTCCAACTACTTTTCAGTTTGAACTTGATGTTCTAGAACATACAGATTCTAGCTGTTTTAAAAACCAGTCACTCTCTTTCACAAGGTTGCTTAAGAAATGGTATGGAAAGGAATGTGTCATTTTTCTGAAAGGTGTCATTTTTCTGAAATGTGTCATTCTCCTCAACTGAAAAAATTGAACTGAAAGGTCAGTAATACAGGTTAGCAATAGTTCCACCCCTCTTGTTGGGTTTCTTCTGTTCCTACTGTTCTAAAGTTTTGCAGTTTTTCCACCGTGGTTAAATACCTTCTGATTTATATTTAATTCCCCCTCACCCTTAGTGTATGTTAATAACAGCTCTCCTTCCCCTCAGTGTTCTCCCTGGATCCTGAGAACAGGCAGATTTGGCAGACTCTCACCGATGTTCAAAGAGCAAGATGTTACTATTATTGACCCTGTAGGACTGCAGAGGTTTGCAAAAAAGACAGGCCCTTTTTTTTTTCTGAACTGTGAAACAGCAAAGAAAGGCAGTGACTTTGTTGGACAAGGAGCTGAACACCGGTGAATTGTCATCTGCTGTCACCTGCTTGACAAGGTGACTCGGTAAAAAGCACACTTTGGGAAGATGAATTTGCTGTTTTGCTAAGAAATTTCGAACTGTCATCCTTGGGCACTGCATAAACTTACACAAATTCTTTCCAGACACTAACCTTAGAGCATGATATCCATCACACTAATAGGCCATAATCCAGCTTTAACCCAGTCAGGTACAAAATCTTCTTAGCCACAAAATTTAACCATGATATATATAACAAATTTGAGAAACAAAATATGTACAATAAAACTTTGTGTACATTCTGAACTTATTTTATTGCTCTGAGGGATAGATTTATTTGGCTGTAACAGAAACCACACCCCCTCAGGTAACTCTATAAAACTGGTCTAGTGAACAACTGCATCTTCATAATGGTGTCACTGTTTGAATATCTCAGATTTGAAAATTAGTCATTCGCATGTGCACATTCCAACACCTGTCTCCAAAACAGAATACGTGTCTAATGGGTAATGTGTGACTGAATTAAAAAGAAAAGCGGAGTCACTCTTCGCCATAAAAGATATTCAGAAAAGAAATATGTTATGCAAACAATGTATTTAGTAAAGCTTGCCCTTGTTCTCCAGAAATACACAGACTAAAAACTGGTAGTAAGACAAAAAAGTGTATGTTTTGTTTTCTGCATGAAATTGAAGAAACCGATCCTCCCTCAATTTTTCCAGCTCATTAAGTACCAGTTACAGCACAGAGTCACTCATGGCTGGAGTGATTCAGATTAGGTGACAGACAGAATCCACATTGCTGAATGGGTTTTACTGTGCCTTCAGGTAAAATCTTTGTATCTCAGAAAAAAGGCAGCTTCATTAACTGACATCTAGAAGTGTTAAGTTCCTTGCTGGCTCTGCTTGGCTCTGTTGCCTCCCTTGCTGCTGGATGGATCACAGAATGCTCTCAAGCACAGGTAGGCGCTGTGCTTAGTGACTTCTGAAACTTATTTTCAAAATTCCTCTTGCCTTCTAATCTCTAGCCTCTCTTGAGCAGCTGTCTAGAGACTGAATGGCTTCCTGTGGGCATTGCTGCTTTCATGGAAACATGGGAGTTTGTAATCACGCAACCTAGACGGGAGAAAACTGAGGTGGAAAATCCAAGGCTATTTTTTCCACTATTTTTAAGATTTCTATCTCTATAAGTTGCACCTTTACTTCAGGATGCATCACAAACACACCAGAAGACAGATTGTTGCCCAAGATCTTTCTGAGCAGTCTTTTATACCCAGACTCCTTATGGATGTTGACTTCACAGAATCATAGAAGGGTTTGGGTTGGAAGGGACCATAAAAATCATCTTCCAGTCCCAAATCCAGCCCCACTGCCAATCTTCCACTTGATCAGGTTACTCAAAGCCCCATCCAACCTGGCCTTGATTGGGCATCCCTAGCTTCTTTGGACTATCTGTTCCAGTGTCTCTCCACCCCCACAGTAAAGAATTTCTTTCTAATATCTAATCTAAACTAACCCTAATTCAGTTTAAAGCCATTACACCTTGTCTGTCACTACAGGCAGACTTGTGTAAAGTCCCTCTCCAGCCTTCTTGTAGGTGTTCTTCAGGTACAAGAGGCCTGAAGAACAGGTCTCCAGTCAGGTCTCCAGTCACTTTTACCCATGCTGTCCTTGATCTGGCAATGGCTGAAACTATTTTTATCTAACACTACTTAATGGAAAAAATAAGAATCAAAATTCCTTAGCTCTTCTAGACAAGGAGGAAAATAGAACAGATCCAGTCCTATATATGGTGGTGTAAACCTGACACTGCTATTTATTGGTTAGCAATTACTCTTGATTTATATACATGTAACAAGACTAGAACCCTTCTTCTGTGAGAGGGAACTCATTTCCCAATCAGAAAGAAGTCATCTTTGAAAATAATAAATCACTACTTTTACTTTTATCAGTGGTGGGTGGTTTTTTTTGTTGTTTTTTTTTTTTTGTTTGTTTTTTGGTTTTTTTTTTTTGTTTTTTTTTTTTTTTTCTAAAAAAAGAAAAGGAAAAATCACCTGCTGGAATTTAATGCAACATTTTTTTCCTGAAAGTTTCAAACACGTTCTGGACTATCATACTTTCTCTGTTATTCTTTCTCTTTAGTACAGTTATTTTTTATCCTTGCATCTGTTAGAAATAAGTGGATGCAGCATATGTTCCTTAAATAGAACCCCTGAATTATTCCTACATAACCTGCATCAGAACTCTCCAGATTGTGTAGGTTTTTTTCTGGAAACCTGCCAAGGTCAAGGAAAGACAGGAGTAGTTTCAAGTCTGGCATAGTTCTTTGGAGATAAATATAATTTGAAGGATTTCAATTTTTGCTCATCAGTGTGGAGTTTTCACCTAAGACTCTGTTTTTATGAAGTTTCCTCAGCCTACCAGCTTGTCCTTGGAAACAAAAAAAGTTTACCCAATGTGAAACACTTTTATTCTGGTTTTGTCTTTTTTCTTTTTAAAGGGAGACAGAAGCATAAGTAAAAGCAAGTAAGATAAAACTCACAGCTAAGGATCTGTAGGGCTTGGGAATCTCTTCAAGACTTGTCCCACGAATTTGTGCTTGATCCCTCTCAAGTTTTTAAGAGACTGTGCAACAGAAAGGATCCTGGGTGACTCATTCACAGCCTGAATCTCAACGCTGAAGTGTTGCAAAACTTCCCCTAAGTAATATCAGCTTTCCTGAAGGTCAATAGCATCCAAAGCTTTAAGGCAAATCCGAACCCAAACCTTAGGCAGTCAACTAATTTGATGCCTAGAAAATCTTTACCTATTCCTAGAGACCAAAGAAAGAACACAAAACCATCATAACTGGGTTTGGTTCCTCTTACACTCCCATTTCTCTCTATGATATTTGTGCCTATTAAATCACACTTTTTTCAAGGGGAAAGCAACACAGAGACACAGTTAATGGTAAATAACAAAATCCTGATCAATGTCTACTGAAAATAAGCTATAACCACCATAGTGAAGCAACGCAATAATACAACAACCATCCTATTTTTCAGTTCATGACACTTCTGAAGCATATACTCACAAGGCAGAGCATCAGCTTTCCCGGTAATATTCCTGAGTCAAGAAGGCAGACATTCCAATTTAAACCTGTTACACTTGAAATCCCTTTTGCTTAACACTTGTTCATCCACCTTTTAGATACAGGACTATCCATCAATTCCTGAAATAAGTCATGGCGAACTTCCTGCAGTTTATACACAGCTTTTCCCTGGCCTGAACAGAAAACTCCTATAGATATCTGCAGCAGTTCTGCAGGAGGAGCACAGCGTGCGGTTGACCACACCATATGTGATTAAATTCAGGTACCAGGGAACTATGGTTAAAGCCTCTAGAACAAGCTCTGAGGCCACTGATTTGTATCAGCAGATTATCACACCTTCCTCAGATGGACTAATTAACTACAAGCAAGAATAACTGCTGCTGCCAGAACCACGAATTACATCTCTCCCATCAAATGCTTACCCATTGAAGTATCTGCTCTCAGGTCTGTTAAGCAGCACTACCAGGTGGAAAAACACAGGGTTTTTCTTCATCCCAGCCAGCTCCTGGCCACTTTTAGGATGTTTTGCAGTTGAATTTATCTATTCAAAGAATGGATACTGTGCTCAAAATTTAAAAAGAACTGTTAGGTTTTGGACTCATCTACCTTTGTTAGGAACCAAGTCTAAATAATTGGTGTGTGCATAAATGTAGTGTCAGGGCAGTGGAGATATGGGCTTGTCAATCCACACTGCCCCAGCAAAAGCAACATGGAAATCCTCCAGCCTGGCTGCTGTGTCCATGAGAATTAACTCAGTTTCACCAGACACAGAACAAGCATACACATTCATCTGAAATGGCTGAAAAATATACTTAACTCCAAGAATATTTGGGTAGAATGAGGCTTTTTCTCTCATGAACTTGAAAAAAAGGCATTGCAGACACCCTATTTAAATCTATATACTACTTTCGCAATTCACACTGTGTGATATGTACACCAAATATCTTTTCCTGTTTAGTGAAGAAATCTAACAAGACTCCTGATAACTAGGACAACAATTTTCCAAAAAATTTTTCTAATGTTGTTTATTTTACTTAAAGAGCTGTCTGTGTATACTTTCCGCTCCTTTTAGAGTAGTAGACTCAATTTAAAAAACCTTACTGAATTACTTTAAACTACAGATTTTATTTTTCAGACACTTGTTCACTAAAACGGAGCGGATTATGTGGCTATATGCTATCTTTGGTTGCAGAGAAGTTGTTTTTACCATTGTAGTTGAGCACTTTTTATGCCATCTCAGTATGGGCAGTTTCTCATCCTAATGCAGGTGAAGATCACACAATTCAGATGGCTGACTTTTGGGGGAAAGCCCTATGAACAGAAGCATAATGAAACAAATCCCACTGAATTCTTTGTAGAAGCACCTGACATTTCAACCCTATTGTTGTGGATAATTTTCCCCAAGGTATGAAAGAATTCCTCTAATCATGTTGAAGTTTCAACACCCTTTCATTTTAGATAGTCCTATGAGGGGCAGGGCTCTGGATTTGATGACGAGTTCATTCAAACTGGAGATATTCTATGATTTGGTGAAGATTTTGTGTTCATATTATTGCTATTTACTCCACAATGGTTACCAGGAAAGTTGGTTATTTTTCTAATGTTTTAACTCCTACATTAGAAGTTAATTAAAACTTAAAAGATTCTAGATTTCCTGATTATGAAACACAGAAATATTTATCTGTGAATAATGAAACTCTTATTCAAATTTTCAAGAGATTCTAATTTTTCTCCCTTTATTACTTGCAGATCTGAGACCAGCCTTCAGTCTGGCTTTTGTTGTGGTCTGAGGTATCTTCTTCATTCTAGAAATTCTGGGGTATCAAAGTCAATGAAAACAAAATAGTCTGCAACCTGTGTCCTGTACTTCTATTGCACAAAGGCAGAATTGTTAGAGATTTATATACAAGTATTAGATTATCCACTGCCCTGTCTTGCTTACTGTTGTGTATTTTTCAACTGTAGACAGCATATTTTAACAGATTAGTTCATATTATCTGCTGTAAAAAATATTTTAGTTGCCATTTTGAATCAAGCTAATGCAGTGAAGAAAGGAGGCCATTAAATTTAATGTCTATGCTGAATTGGGTCAGCAGTTGAGATATGATTAAATTCAATGGGCTTTTTTTTTTTACCAGCCTCATCACTTCACATTATATAAACTTGGTGTATATAATGGCATAGAATACTGGCTCAGACCACTGTTCTGCATAGCTGAACCAGAAATCAATCTGAATTGCATTTATCCTGGACTTTGCCACACACAAGAAACAAAATTACTTCCATAACATTATTTCTTGTATCATTTACCATCAATTTCCTGTCTTATCAGGCTGCTTTGTTTCTCTGTACTACTGATTTTAAGCCTAGCTGTGCAGATGTTGGATTGGAAACTGGCCTTCAGAACACCTATTCCTTGTTTTGCTGCTGCTAACTCACTTGTGTGACCTTTGGTGGGTTCATAAATCTGCCTTTGTTTCAGTTTACTTGTCTCTAAAATTGCTGTGATAAATAGATGTTGTGTTTTGTTGAGCTGAATTTCAAGATATATCGACCCAATAATCAATAACTTACCAACCAATAATAAATCCTAATATTGAGTCAAGAAGTCAGAGGGATTGCTCTCTTTTTACACTCAGAGGGACAACTTTGCTCAAATTCCATCCAAAGTCTGGAGCTATCTGGAGAGGTGTTTTTAAGTTAGCACTAAGTCTGATATACATGGACTTCACAAAATCATGGGTTAAAATCCTAACAACTTCAAATAAACCTTTTATCCTTTCAAGTGCCAATCAGGACAGGTTCATTTGCAAATACAGTCTAATTGTTTAACCTTATTCCAGACCTTTGGGACCCAATTATCCTGCTGCTTGTAGGAGTGAAGCCTAATTACCATTTTTTTAAAAAAATAAGATTAAGCAATACTTGTAATTGATGTCAGGAATTTAATTTTTTAAACAGATCTTTAGCTGGCACTGTTCTGCTGAACTAACAGCAGGCTGGTTATCACAGACACGCACACACCTTGAGGTGTTTGCCAGTTATTTTTCCCTAGCAAGATCTTTTGATAGGAGACGGTTTTATTATTACTGAAACAATTTTTAAAATAATGAGGCTTTCCAACTTCCTCAGACTGTGGCTTAAATTCCATTGAATTCACTAAATTATGCTGGTACAGCCTAATACCTGATTACTGTATGTTGCTGCACTGTGCATCTGAGCTAGCCCTAGCCAAGCCAGTTTGAGCTCAGGAGACATCTAGTCACCAGCAGTCAAGGTTTTGTACATTCTACACAAAGTAACTGGAGAGCCTGATTAAGTTATCCCCCCAAAAATTCCATGTTTCCTCAGCATGACTCTTTTTGGTGCTTCTAGCCTATTCTGTCTCTCCAAAATAAAGCTTAGTAGTCGGTGAAGGCAGAGTGTTACAATCCAGTTGCAGTTAATGACCTTATTCTCCACCTCCTCCTCTAGAGAAGAGCTGAACATTAAACTGTCAGAAGCCTTGAACACAAATTGCCCTTGGGAAACTGCACAATCATTGACATTGCTCCTGATGCAGTATTCCCAACACTACTTTAAGTCTGATCTCTGTCCATCTTTCTGTTTGATTATGAAGCTTCCTGAAACCCCAAATGCTAGTATAAAGTCAACCTCACATCCCCTCTGCTCTAAGATGAAATGAGCTATAACTGTGATATCCTTTTAAAATGTCTGTCTAAGGTTTCCTGCCTCAAATAATCAAGGATCTTAAGCCACACCAACTGGTTCATTATTTTATTAGAGGTCTGTCACTTCTTCTTTGCATCAACCTTTTGGTATTATGGTGTTCCTGCTGTAATCCTCCACATAATGGGCTGCTTTTGCTTGAGCATCTCCTTCTATGACCAGGAGAAATCTGCAAGGAGTATATACTACATGCAACAGGCTAGAAAAAAGTGTTTGTGGGTTGATATGGGGAGTTACCAAGTTAAGCATTGATATCCTTGCCACACCTAATGTAGCTGTGTCAGCTAGGCAGTTATCAGTCAGGACTGAAAATATTAACATCCATTGCTTCTTGGAACAGCCTGGATTGCTCTCTCCTAATTACCTACCTTTTCCCTAGGTTTACGTGGTTAGTTTTCACTTTGAGTCCTTCAGTTACTACCATCAGTCACTACCATCTTAACAACTTCACTTCTTTACAGCCACATTTCTTGTCTTGCATGGTTTTAACTGAATTACTTGCAAACATCCTACTAAAACAGGATCAAAGTTAGCCAGACACGCTACACAAAGCTAGATCTTGGGTCACATGAACCTGAATCACACTGCATTCCTCTCTCTTTTCTATCCCTTTTATTTCATTCTTTTCCCATAGGACCCATTTTCTATGCTCTAGTCAGTTTAGTTCCTGCTTTAACCAGTAAGTAAAGGAGAAGGGTGACTTTCCAGGTATTCAGGACTATATTCCTGCTTACTCAAAAATTACCAATCTTGTGGTTTTTACAGCAAGTACCTGATAATGTTACTTTGTGCTGAAATTTTGGAAATAACTACTTTTCCCATAAGAGGCTCTTGAATATCTTTTGCATCCTGAAATACATGAAATTTCTTCTATCTGAGCATATATTTTAGAAGTGTATATTGCTGAATTTCATTCTGCATTTCCAGACCATTTCTCTGGTTTTGGCAGGATTCTTTTGAATTTTTGACCTGGTCAATAAAGTTTGTGCCACATGGAAATGAAAACCACTTTCTCAGTATTATGTAATTCCCAACAAAAATATCAATAACTTCATATTCACAATAGATTTCCATCAAGCCCCACTTGATATATCCTCCCATTCTGGTATATCATTGATCCCCCCACTTCAGTATAATTTTTTAGGTGTATTTACACCCTCAGAGAAGCGCCCTGAGAGCTATGTAAGTATGTTTTGGAAATTATTACTTGAGACTGTATAAAAAAACTAAATACAGTCAACCTGTATGTGATTGAAACCTCTTTCTGCTCCATGGAATGCACCTGTTAATATTTCATAGATAATAGACTGATTTGACATGACTTGGTACACGCAGCTGTGTTCTGACCACTGTGCCATTTTTTCTGTACTATTTTCCAAATTCTTATGAACAGATTGATTGATTTGGGATTTTCCCAGAAGGTGAAGTTAAGCTGATTCATCTACAATTCATTATGTTTTAGTTTCTCAAGGTTAAGCACTATATCTGCCTTTTGCTAGTCTCCTGGTATCACACTCTTAAAGACTGAAGTTAAAAATTCTGATTGGTTCTGCCTGCCAGTTATCTAACAATCCTAGTGCTTTCAAAAATGCAAAAACTCACCCTACATAACACTGTATAAAAATCCTTTATCCATGCCACCCACTCTGTCATTCTGGAATATGCCCTGAATACATAGTCAATCTGGTTCAAACCAGGTATTATCAATCCCAGTGAAGTTCCTAATTAACCTGGGGTTTGTTCATCCTGGGAAATAAAAATAAGACAAAAATATTTAAGTGTGACAGTTGATACATTTAATATAGCTAGTAAAAACTATGGATTTGTGTGATTTCCTATGCATTCATAAAGTCAATTCTTAAGTTTCAGATCTTGATCCAACTAACTAAAGCTACTGATGACTGTAAATGAATTTAGAATATAGATTCTTATGTAATGTTTTAGCACCAGTTAAAAACCAGTATCAGAGCAGACAAGATGAAAACTGTAAGGAAGCCTGTTGTGATATGTGAAATTTCGAAGGCTCTCAGTACTGGAAAACAATAGCAAAAACCATTTTTTCACATAGGAAAGCAGAACTGCAGTTTGGGTAGAAGGAATTTAGATAAGTTTGTTTCCTTCTTCCCTAAAGTCCTTCTAAAAAGGTCACAGAGATAAAAATAGAGCTGCCTTCTTTTACAGGGATTTTGCTTGAGAGCTCAATTTATTCAGAAATCAAGACAGATTGATGTTGTTCCCTGGGAATGCAGATAGGCATATTTGAGACAATAAACCAGGAGCCCTTATCTGCTCAATTTTGTCTTTTCAATGTATCTATCCTATGCTAATTTTAGGTCTCCATGCTCTATATCCTGCCATGTTTTGTTTTTTCTCCCATTGAGCTCTGATTTCTCATTTCGACATGTCCTTTTAGCATACATTTTGTACTTGTGGTGCATCTGTTCTCATTTTGCCCCTGCAAGTGCCTAAACGATAGCTAAATGCATCTGTAAGGACAAGTGCTGAACAGGTGCAAAACAAGACCACAAATAATAAAAGAAGAGGAAGAAATCAGAGACTAATTTTTGTTCTGTCAGGATTTGCCTAATATATGTATAGTCATTACACAGCCAAAACAAATGTCTCATTTTCACATTTCTTTATCTTCTCTTAAAAAAGGATATTTCTGGAGTTAATTTAGTACAAGAAATTTTGATAGAATAAGGTACTCCTTCTCTACTGCTTCCTTGACAGAGATTCTGTAATACAGCTTAAGGAACTTTACAGGGTATCCAGCTCTTCTTTCTTAGTAAACAAAACATGGACAATACTTTCAGGCACATGATGTGATTCCTGGGGTGGCCTGGGCAGGCCAGGAATTGGACTCCATGATCCTGGTGTGTGCCTTCCAACTCTACATCTTCCATGATTCTAAAAGAGAAAACGCAAAAAACAAAAGTATGAATTGTAGGTATATTATTTGAAAACAAACCAAACTCCATACTACTTTTATTTTATGTTTATTCTAAATTTTCTAAAGATGTTTTGCTGTTACTCTTGACAAGAGTTACGGCAGACATATTAATTTTACAATATTCCATAAAGTAGTAATTTTTACTCACTTTAATCTCAGTGATACAGACTGGGTAACTGAGCAACACTCTGTTCTTTTTGTATTGTTAAAGCAACACAAAATGTCAATTGATTGTCAGTCTTTACTCAGTGTTTTAGCTTTGAATTCACTCTGAGTTCAGCCTCCAGGACAGCAGGACTTTCAGGACTGTGGCTACAACATTTAGTAGTTCCTTTTGAGAACAGGCCAAAATCTCTGTTGTCCAGCAGCCAAATGATAGGCTGGAGGTCAGTTCAAATAAACAAAAACTGACTACTTATTTTTGCTGAAAAGAAGCATCCAGAAAAAAAAAATAATCCATTTTGGCTAGAGCAGAATCACAGAATCATTTAGATTGGAGAAGAGATCATCAAGTCCAACCCATGACAAAGTACCACCTTATCAACTAGACCATGGCTCTAAGGGCCACATCCACTCTTTCCTTAAACACCTCCAGGGATGCTGACTCCACAACCTCCCTGGGCACCCCATTCCAATGTGTAATCACACCTTCTGTGAAGAAATTCTTCCTAATGTCCAACTTAAGCCTCCCCTGGCACAGCTTAAGACTTCAGGGGTGATGTTTTTCTGTGGCAGTTGAATAACAGAAGTTTTTTTCTCAAATCATAATAATTCCTTCTGAAGTTAAAAAATTCTAATATCTGGTTGAACCAGACTGCGCTTGAGGGTACTTTAAGCTGTATTGAAAACCACAGCCTGAGGTACGAAGTTGCTCAGAGCTCTTCCCAACTTCTTGCACTTGGTTCATGAAACTATTCCCAGGGAGGCAGGACCCACCTCTTCCTCAATCATCACACCAATGTACACAAGAGCAGGGGCTGACTGCCTATTTTAAACAGGAATTGCTTGGAAGGTTTCCATGGTCTCCAAGCTCTTCTGTCCTTTTTATTAAACCAGGAGGGGGAAAAAAATCATGAAGGAAAGTAAAAAGGTGTTGGCAATAACACTTCTGGAAAGGCAGAATTTTCATTAAGATCATACCCTGAGTTAGGTGCCTCCTTCTTTGACAGCAGCCATGCTGCTGCTCTTTGAAGGGCAAGAAGCTGAACTTTCAGGGAGCCAATTAGGAAATGTTCCAGAAAGAGTGGTAGTGATAGCAGCCATCTGAGAGATTAACTGCAGTAAAGGGTCCTCAAAACAGTGGCCTCCAACTATTTTTGGCATAGTTCTTATCTTTCTTTTGCATCACTCAAAAACTGATTTTACAAAAAGAAAAGAAACAAAGTGACTTGAGGCTTTTTGTTGTGTCCCAGAGCTTTACAAGTGAAAAGTTCCACAGTAAACATCACTTACCAATGGAACTCTACTTCAGGGAAAAATATGTTTCCTTAAGACAGATAATAAATACCCTTCATATCATCGTGGCTGATAAGTCAAAACAAGCCTAAAAGATGCATTACATTCTGCCTTTGCAGTATTTTTGCTTTTCAGAGGCAGAAAGGATTGATGTTTCTGTTGGGTCACTGCTGAATACCTAACTGTACAGAAATACTAAATTTTGACTTGCCACTGAGAATAGTAAGGAAGGAACTAAATGGTGACAAGAAGAATGAACTATGTTTACATGAAGCATTCTTTGATTCTCTAGTGCAAAATAAAATATTAATGAGAAGAGAGTAATAATAAGTTTCCCCTGATCACATACATGATCTCAAAAAATAACAACCAAGATTCATAAATGTAATGATTTGATTGTTATTATAACACAAAGGTGCTCCTACTAGAAAAAAATGGTGATATTCTTGCTCTGTCTGAACTGAGTCGAAATCTTTCTGTTCTCACTAGAACTCAGGTGAAAAATAATGTGTAAAAAATAATCCTGTTTTGAAAAATCTAGTATAATAGTCTTCTTTCATAAATCTCAGCATAATTAAGAAGAATGGGACTCAAGAGCTCATGATTTCTCATGTTAGAAAAGAAATGCAGGCTGCTATTTTTAACAAGACTGCTGCTCATGATTAATGGTATCTGTTTGTTAATGCACTTTAGATACATTCACTGCATCCTCACACTGTCTTGCAGCTCTTGAGCAAGGGTGAACTTTACCAGGCAGCTTCATTGGATAATGGCGGGATTTACTAATCAGCACAGCTCTGTCACCCTTATATGCTGATTAAAAGTAACCATCAGCATCTGGACATGCAACTTCTGACCCCGAGGTGTTGTGCTGGGACAAGACCTAACATCAGTTCTCCACAATACAGAGAACACTGCTACAGCAAGGCTGAATGCTAAGGAGGGTGGAGCAATTTTTTTATAAAAATGAATATTTATTTACTTGTTTTCTATAAAACACTAACACTCCTTGGCTGCATTCACAGAAATCCTGTGTTTGGAATTAGTTCAATTAGATTTATCCCTGATTAATGTGCTCTTCTACATCCACTGCAGGAATGTAGGTTTTTCCCATTTGGTTACAATACATCAGATATTACTCACTATTAGAGGTTTGCTACAGTTCTCATTTGCCTATTACTCTATCTTATTTTGCAGTAGTATGCACATTTTAAAGTACGCCTCTATGTAATCTGCAGGATAGAAATTAAAATGATTGCACAACTTCTATATTATATGCTTTGAGATACAGAAAAATTAAGATAAAATTTTCAATTTTCATACCTATTTTTATCACAGCCTTTTTAGATATGCTGGCTTTCCCAGAGTTTTCTGAAGTCAGCAGTTCTTCAGAAAGATTATCACCTTCAAAAAAAAGATAGGTTAGTTATTCGTGTGTGCACTGTAAAATAATTTCAATGTACTAGACACTTTACTATCCCTTCCCTCTTCAAACTCCTTTGTTTTTTTCATTTTCATATGGGAGTCACTGCTGGAATGTTCTTTTGGAAACATCTTATCATCTACAAGTCACAATTTGGCCATTTGATCACTGCTTAGCTTGACTTAAAGTGAATAGAAGCTCCAACTACTACCACATTGCCTTTCAGATTTTTCTTTTTTCTGTCTGATCATTCAGATAACCTCAATACAAATTTTGCTTACATAACTAAAACAATGCCTTTGAATACTGTGCATGTTTTAAACCAAAATGTCTCATAGTGATTTATGCATTTATGAATAAAAACGTATCCATCACCTATCTGAAATATGGGTCTTATTTAATGAATATAATCTGGCAACTGATTTAAAAAAACCTAAAAGAAGAAATTCTTCTTTGCCTTGCTGGCCTACTCAGAGGGACATTTCTTCACAGGCCTTTTTTGATGTAAAATCTGTCATCATTTACTTCTGTTGAAATGAATAGTCTATTATCTTTCCCCACGTGACTTTACCATAGTTAGGATTTTTTAATGATGAAATAACAATCTACAGAATAGTTACACTGCTTATATGGTGTGGTAAAAGAAGGGGCTGCATGAAGTGAAAATACAAGAGTTTGTTGCCAACAGATCTCACTATTTCATCTATACACCTGAATTACACATAAGTCCTGGACATTTCAGTGTGAAATACTAGGTTAAAGGATCCTTTTCATGTTAACAGCTGTGGAAGTCTTTATTCAGTTTTTAAGACTGATCTTCGCAAAAGAGAACCAGAGTGGTCCATTCCAGCTTTGAAATCTAGCAGATTTTTTTTTTCTGAAAGTGGAAAGGATTCAGCTGAATTCCACAAGAATACAGCTGGTTTACAAGAATACAATTCTGAACATCAAAACTTGATGATTACTGCTTTCCTTAAGTCCTGAGCTTTCTGTGGCCGATAATATAAGCATTTAAAAGTGAAATGGAATGGTCTTTTTTGTTATATTCAAAGCAACATTTTGTTTTCCTTAGTATAACCATTTTATTACTATTTAGAAATTAGTAAGACAGTAGAGTCCATCAACACATCTTTTCCATGCTTGCTCATAACTTTTGCAGTATTCTGAATCTACTTTCAAGGAATTAATGCAGAAATGTACAATGTAGGAGCAGAAAGAATGAGAGGTTTAAACCAAGTTCAGTGGATAAAAGCAGGAACAGAAAATGATCTCAGGAAATAATTGAAGCACAGAAGAATCTCAGCTTGTTGTATGGTGGCTGTGGAAGGGTGCTCCAAACAATCTTGAAGCTAACCCTTCAAGATGTTTTTCACTTGCTGGTCAATATTTATATCAGCTGTTTGTGGTTGTGCTTAGCTTTGAGTTAGGAAGCCAAACTCTGATAGGTAGAGGAAATGTCATTATGCAGATTCCATGGAAGATCAGTAAGTCACCTGCTGTGCTTGTTTCTTCTGGATCTCTCTAAGGTCAAACCTGAAATTCCTGTGAGGAGGACATGTGAAAGGGACATTGCATTTGTAGGCTGCAATAAAATATCTCTCACCATTTAGAGGACATTTTTTCAGCAGTTCAGCTGATGCAAAATTCATCAATTTTTTTAAAAAGTCATTGTCTTGGATGATTGTGATAGACTTCTGCTTCCAAATAATTTTGGCTTTCTTCAGTGGCTTGTATTAAAAGAATTTGTGGGTCCAGGAAGATTTGCTTAAAAAAACCACATACAACATGGAATATGATTGCATGGACCTAGTGAGTCTAATCACTGTTCTTTTAATGGAAGGCTCTGTCTCATGCCTCATCACAGCTGAAGTAAAATACACTAACTGGTATTTTGCACATTTCCAGTAGCACACATCTAAAGAGTTGCACCATCCCTGCTTAACTTCACCTGGGCAGGCCTTGTGAGAACATCTTGTGCTGGACAGGATGAGTGTTACACTTCTGCTTCAGCTTTCACCTGAAAAAACATAGTTCTTTCACTAAAAAAGAGGAGTATTTGCATATATAGCCAGAATCTCTTTCTTTAAAAGAACAGTCACACTAATTTGAAGACAACAGCTTTACAGATCTCCTGCCTTGTGCAGTGTCTTTCTGCTAATGTCCCTGTCCTCAGCTTCATGTTTGATCACTGTGTGTAAATTATGGGAAATTTCCCAGCAACTTTGGTACTTGGCTGCTTTCCAGGGTCAGCCCACCAAAACTGGGGAGCAGAGGTTACCTGTTTGAGACCAGAGCTTGGCACAGGCATAGAGAGGGGGCTGGGAAGAGGCCTAACTGGAATTCCAAGTTGTTGGGTTGGGGCTGTGGAGGGAGGATTCCCTGGCATGACATGGTCATCACACAGTGTGAGCTTAGAGCAGCCCCAGTTGAAGGGCACCTTACAGCCCATTCCAATCCAGCTCCATCCTGAACATCCACCTCAGGCTCTGTCACTGCCCCAGCAGTGCTGTCTGGTCATCCACATCCATGCCAACCCCAAAACAAGTGCTTGATGAAAGTGGCACCTGGTAGCACACATTACTATTCCTCGCCCCATGTTACTGTGTATTCAAGCATCCCCCCTTGAAAACACCTCTTCTCCCAATAAAAAACTAGAGCACCTCTGTAACACTCTTCATGAGATGCCTCTAACATCAGGGTTGAAAGGCTGTGACATTTAGAATAGGAATGTGCTGACCCTGGTTTCCCTGCAAAGATCGATATATCCCATCTGCCAGAGCAGTTTCTGCAACCTGTAGTTTCCATCTTTCCAGACTGCAAAGGGCAAAGGTGACACAGCAAATCCAATTGTTAAAAAAAATATCCCTTCTGTAATTTTGCTTATGAACTTCTGTTGTGATTGTCTGCTTAGTGGGATTCACAACCCCCAGCACAATCTGTATTCATACATTGAAAAATACACTGGTAAGCACCCTGTTTAAGAAAGTGTGGAGTATGAAAATATCAAATCATACTCTCTGATATAGACTTTATAGTTTTTACTATAAAATATAGCAGTTTAGATTACTTTGTTGAAATACTAAAGGGAGATATTAAGAAAAAAGTTAATAATGCAACTCAAATATTTTCACCAGAAGCACAACTAGTAGGTACATATTTTGCTGCTGAAAAGACACTGTATCTGAGAACTTCTGCTGCATGGTTGTGAATACAGAATGGTTTGGTAACTCACCTCTTGGTTTAAGGAGAATCACGGAAAAAAATCCTTGCTATATTCTTTTTGCTTTAAAAATGCTGTGTTACATAGAGAACTTAATAAAAACAAGAGAAAACACAACAAAAAGCTGCAGTCAGGCTTTGGTATATAAAAACTTTTAGGTTCTTTTCGTGCATGTAAATCACTTCTGTAAGGAGTTAGAAAGGATAAATGGAATTATTCTTTTAAGAAGAGATTTGATAGAACCACCCATGTTAAACCCAGGTAATTAACACTGGGTTCTTAAGTATAACCCAGGTGATTAACATTGGGTTTTTAAATCTACCTAGGTTCCCAAGAGTTGCATTTAAAAAAATGCCACATTTAAAAAGTGCAGGATGCTGAGGACTTTTGAGAATGAGTGATCATTTAAGTAATTAAATGTGGGATTTGAAGCTTATGGTGAGACATGCAAGTCTATAAATCTTGGCTTGTGATTAAATACATTCTAAATAATTTCATTATTATTCACAAGTGATAAGTCCTTAAGATGGAGGTATTAAGCAAATTCCTATTGCCTGTTCCTGAACCAGCTGAAGCTCTGGGAACAGAAAATTATTTTTGGACAGCGTGTTGTTTTCTCTCCTCATGGAAATACAGAAAGAGAAAACTGAGTCAACATAACAAAATCTGACAAAAGCAGTATGAGAAAGACAAAATAAAGGACAAAGGGGAAAAAATCAGTGTGGGGAAAGACAGGCTGTAGAAGATACAGAGTAAAATTCTCAAAAGAATTGAGACATTGAGTATGTCATTGGGTAGTTCTGTATGTACAGACCTTTTGTCAGTAATAGAGGGCACAGATTTCCATTTCAAGTTTGGTGCAGCCCTCAGAACCCTCACCCTAGCTTCAGTGAGCTTTGGATTAAGCACTTAGGGGGAAGACTGATTATGCTTAAACTGAATTACTATTTTTCCCTTTTTTTGAAGAAAGGAGTCTAAATTATGGAAGAAAGTTTTAGTAAACTCAGAAAACTCACTGAGCTCTCAAACCCTCAGAATCTCCAGAATTTAGTGGCACCTTTAGACCTTAGACTTAAAAAGGGAGAAAAGCAGCTTATCTCAGAACTTAAATGAGTTCAGTAATTGCTCAGGCTGCAGAATGTAACACAAGATGTATTACAAACAAGCCAGCAAAGCAGTTTATTACACCAGAATTGTGCAGGGGATTAAAAAAAATACAAGGGAATCCCTGATTCCTATTATGCTTGGGAATAAATAGTGTTCAAAATAGAGTTGCTGTGTTTTAATTGTCTGAATCTAGCAAATTAGCATTTGAAATTTGCTGTGTTTATAAGTTCTGCTGGAAATACAAAAAAAGGACATAAACAAGACTTTGAAGATAACAGGAATTTCAGAACTTTGGAATTTTTTTTCCTTTTTTTCTGTTTCTGATGTTATAATTTTCTTTTATTTACAAACCTTTTAATGTGGGCAGTTGGTGCTTCTGAGATTTCCAGCCACAGTTCTTAATTGTGCCACTCAGTCTCAGTGCCTGAATGCATCTCATTTCCAATGGAATCTTGAAGCCCAGCTGAAGCTTGAAGCCCATTGCCAATGGGCCTTCTCATTCCTTTCCTTGGTCACACTCTCCTCCAGAGCTGTCACCTACTGCCTGCTTCTATTGCATGTGGGTGTTGAGGTAGTGGCGATGGAGGGAGGGCTGCAGCTCTGGTCTCTATGGGGAGAGGCCAGTTGATCCATGTGGGAGACAGCTGATTCCTGCCAGCTCCTGTTGGACACACTGCTGGACACAGCTAAAGCCCTTCAGCCATATGTGAGGCACCTTGGGTAAAACCTATAGGAAAGGCCAAAATGCTGTTGAGGAGTGAGAAAAAAGGGTGAGAAACAGCCCTATGGACCCTAGGAAGGACTGGGGAGGAGATGCTCCAGGGGCTGGAACAGAGATTTCTCTGCAGATCCTGGACACGGCCCAGTGGAGCAGCCACTTGAGAGGAACATCCCAGAGTGGATGTCAACACGCCAAACCATGGAGTGCAGTGTAAAAACAGCTATCCACACTGCAGCACCTGGAGAATCCCATGCTGGAGAAGGTGATGGGCTCTGAGGGATGCTGCAGCCTGTGGAGGGCCCATGCTGGAGCACTGAAAACCTGCGAGGAGGAAAGAGCATCAGGGGTGAATGATTGAACCTTACAGGCTGACCACAGGCCCCATTCCCCACCCTCTCTGCACCATGTAGAGGGAGAAAAGAGTGGGAATGAAAGAATGAATTTTAGCCTGCCAAAAAGGGTGAAGGATAGGCAGGAAACTGCTGTTTTAATTTTGCCCTAATTTCTCACCATTCAAATCTATTTTAATTGGCAATAAGTGTTTTTTTCCCCAAATCAAGTTTGTTTTGCCAGTGATGGTAAACAAAAAGAGACCCCCTATTTTTATCTTGACCCATAAGTTTACTCATCTTATTTTCTCCCCTTCTTGTTGTGGGAGGGAGTGGAGGGAAGGAAGTGGGCATCTGGCAGCTGGTCAAGGTCAACCCAACAAGCTATTCTGCAGTCAGATGCATAAGCAACAATGTGTTGGAAAAAAACAAGGGTACACATATTGCAGGAGAATTTCTGTGCCCCATTTGAGTCATAGGAAAAGCGCAGGAGATACAGATTTTTAAAAAAGAATACAAGCACAGATTGCAGTGTCCATCACATGGGGTGGGCTCTTGCAACGTGTCTCATTGCTGTGTTGTCGTGTAGCTGCCTGCCTATATAGATCAAGGCCAAATCTGATATTGACAACAGTTGTGCTGTTGTCCTCCTCAGAGCCTCTTCCAAACTTGAGCATTCTTTAAATTTGAGCATTGCAGCTGCTCTTTCCTGCCTCCAGTGACCATGGACAATACAGTCACACTTTTCTAGTCATAATCTCTCTGCTGGCTCTTACAACACACTCCCATGAGCTTACCAGTGTTCAGCATTCATAATACTTCCCTAAATCAGAGAACAGTATTTTACTATCTGTGAGCTCCAGATTCCCCAGGAATCAGTTTTCAGCACTCTAGTTCTTTGTTCCCTCATTTCTGCTGGGTATTTTCAGCTAATCACTTTAAACTCCTACAGTGACTGGATACATGACTTTTCTCTTAAAGCATCAGATATTCCATTGCTCTAGAGTACTCTTGTTTAACTTAAAAACTATTCTGGCTGCTGAGTCTCAAATATTCCTCATCTGGAAAATACATGTCCAGCAGCCCTTATACAAAACCAGATTTCCCATTTTCTGAAATGAATGACAATATGGAAACTGCATCAACTGACAAGAGAATCAATAACTTTCCCAATAAATGTAATTGTAAGAAATGTAATTCACAGCAGCTCCTACTATCTTTAGACTGTTGTTACCTATCAGCAGAGATGTGGACATATTTAATGGGAATAAATAAACTAAATGACTTTGAATATTTGTTCTCTCTGACAGTGTCATAATAAAAATTAAAGAGATTTTAACGATTTAAAAGCCCTAAGATTTGTAGCTAGTTGCAATAATTTGTTCAACATATTTTATCTTCTGCCATATCTCAAATAATTTGAAATTAAACATTGCTTTCCAAAATATTTATATTAAATGACAGATGAATAGGAAAATTTGGTAGCATTCCACTAAATTTTGCCAGTTCATCATGATTTACTTTTGCAAGTTGTTAGGAGACGCTCCATTAGTAGATTGAGTACTTCCACAATAGCTCAGGATTATGTTTCCTAAAAATGCTGAAAATTGCCTAGCTCAAATATTCTGAATAATTTTTCCATAGCACTTAATCTGACATGATCAAAACCTATGGTTTGTGAAAGAAATTGCAGCTTCTTTTCTCATCCCCCAAAATATCACTTGCCAACCCCAAGAAAATTCTCAATTAGTAAAAATTTTGATATAGTAATGGTTAAATGTTTAGTCTTGAAGTTTTATTTTTTCAAATGGAAACTTTCTGTATTTGAACATTTAAATGTTTTGTTTGAATGCATTGAGATGAGCTCTGCTACAAGATAATTCACTCTCAAACTTAATTTTTATTGTGAGCTGTATCACTTCACTGGAATTCAGGTAGAGGTTGGCTCTTATCTGATCCACTGACATTCATGAGCCTCTCACGATGGCACTCAATAGGAAACCTGAATTGCATCACGAGTAGTGCAGGCCTGACCTGACTGGAGAAAAGGGAAAGCCTGAATGATTATTATGTGGCACACTGAGAAAATACAGTTTAACTGCCACCCAAACACTGAAGAAGTGTTATTTCAATTTTGCTAATAGGTTGTTGCGAGTTTTTCTATAAATTTGTATTTTTCACAAGTATAATTAAGAAATTCCAATAGAAAATGCTCAGCAGCCTGTATTATTTATATTACTGTCTAGAAAAGCTGAAAGCATTACGTAAAATTTTATTCTGAAAATGTGGCAAATAGTAGCAATTAGGATCCCACACAGAAATCCATCCACAAAACAAAAATTCCTTGGGATACCCTTGCAAAATAGTATTTCTCATGTGCCAGGGTCCTGGATCATATCTTGGAACATTTTTCTTTGGGAAATACAATATTTATTAGGGAAAAAGAACTATGTATTTATTGTGTTAGATACTTGAATCACCGTTTAAAACATTTTTAAATTTACTTCTCCACTAATGACACCCTTTGTCCCCTCTTTCTCCTCTATTTATGTGATTCCAATCAGTTTTTGTTGTCTTGGGTCAGCAGAGTCAGCAGTTTGGATCAGATAAACTCCAGTGAAAATGCTGCAAGGTCTCACTTGAGAGCATTCCCATTTCTCATGGTATAGGAATTGTAACTTGTATTTAACATTGCTTTGGGAAGCCTTGCTGGAATCACTGTTTCTCTGTGAAGTTTCCCCCAAAAGTTCTCAGTCTTACATCACTGGTATCAAAGCCAGATGCATGTCTCTATCACTTCATTCCAAATAAACCCCTGCACTTATACCACCAGGCCAAAAAGAGATCTATATGAGTCCTCAAAGAGAACAGATACTATCAGATACTGGTGGATCTGCTCATGCCAGGACCTGGAGCACTGGTCCTGCCAGCTCACCTGCCACATAATGTGGGACTGAAATTTGTGCCAGGACAACCTAAGTGTGCCTGCCTTTTCTTCCTCCTCCCATGGCTGTCATTGATTCATTGCCTCCAGAGTTGAAATATAAACCAAATCTTCACTGATCTTTTCCAAAAATTGCAATTCAGCTGAAAGGCATTTGCACACCAGCTCACTTTGCCCCAAAAATGCTACCAGAGGTTTCTTGTTTTATGGAGTCTCAGGAATGGCTCTGGGCTACTCTTTGCACACCAACATGAATTATTATGGAAGCTTCTGAGCTTCAAGGGTCAAGAAATTATCAGTGGACATAAATTGAAAGCTTATGTTTTCATTTCAGATCTAAATTAGATTTAGGCAAAGAAACATGGAGAATATAGAGTTTCCTACATATGTGCTCTGTACCTGGCATTGACCTCTGAAACAATCTGAACTGGCTAAAAGTGAATGGACCAGTTACCTCCTACGGTTTTCAGCTGATGGATTTTCATATTGTATGTGATCCATTTCTGTCATACTAAAATCTTGCTCTAATATTCAGTTTGCTTTCATATCATGTTTGCAAAATTATAGCCTTTCAGTCTAGAAAAGTGTTAAAGAACTTCATGTTTTGAAGCTTTATGGCTTTAATTCTCCTGGTCTAAATGCTGCAGTCCTTTTGACCTACTTCCTCATTTCTTCAGATTTTCTCTCTTTTTTTCCAGTGTCAGAAGTTATTTACATTTCTCATCAGTTTCTGAATTTTCAAAATCTGGATTCCTCTTCTCAGTTCCTGGATTGTGCCTGAAAAATCTTTTTCAATTACCCCTTTATCACGAATTTTCAGTTCTGCCATTAGATGATGTTATACTAAAAAGATAGGTATACATCTAAGCAGAAACTGAAATAAAAAGTCTTTTCCGGTCTGGAGGAAAATTGTTTCATCAGAAGTGAATTGTGCTTCTCCTGAAAAGTACAGAATCCCAAAGAATTTGAGAAGGAAATAGGTTTAATCATGGTATTTGAATATTTCCTCATACCTGTTGCATTATACTACTCTAGCACAGATGCAAATACCACTCATAAAAGAACCTAAAACAAAAAAAAAAAAAAGTGAGAAAAATCAGATCTAATTAGTTTATAAGCCTTGGGGAGGGGGGAAGATTATTTTGCAGTGTGGCATGATAACTAGAGTAGTAACCCAGAAAACACAATCTTGTGTATTTTCCTTTGCAGATAAATGATGAGTCTGATTTTTTCCCACATATGTAATAAAATACCTGCATTAATTCATGTTGACATACATTACTGGGAACAAACGAAAATCTTAATCTTGTGGGAAATGAGTAGACATAACTCACAGCATGTCTGCCAGCTTTAATCTAATTTGAATACCATCTTTGTTAATAGTCCCTTGGGGCACACAATTTCCAGCTATCCATTCTGGGTTAAAATGAATAGCGGTAGATTTTGAGTCATGTTCTCTGTTTTTCTGCTTGCAGCATATAGAGGAATATGTCTTAGAAATGAGTTTATGTAAGATAAATATTTGAGAACACAGTTGTGTGTTCTGTTCCAGAAATTAGATATGAAGAACACATCCCATGAATAGTTCTGTCCCAAGGAGCAACTTCAGCTCATGCATATCTCTTTGCAACAAGCAGTTCTAGCATTATACCTATGTAAAACTGCAGATGTCAGGTTTATTTACTCTTTTGCAAAGCTAAACCACCCCTGGAGCTAGCCCACCCAACTTTCACTGTCAAACCCAACATAGCAAGAAACTCAGGTCATTAGAGAAAATGGCAGAACACCAGAGAGAGACAGAGGAGCACAGTGCTGACAAAGACCTCAGGTGTTCCTTTTGTTCACCCTGTTGCCCAAGGCATAATCAACTCTGCCAGTGTCACTCTTGGCAAATGCTGTTTCAGTCTCTTCCTAAAGACCTCCAGTGACCCCAGCTTTCCCAGGCAATCCCGGGTATGACAACGGTGGGAGCTCTTCCTTCCCGCACACCTCACAATAGCGGATTCGAATCTTTGCTGCATTTAAACTCATTGCTTTGTGGCCTACTGTGACCTCTGAGTTATCTCCAATTAGTACCCATCAATTTTCTGAGAGAGTGCTCTACTTCAGCTGAAGTGCCCTCAGTGATAAGCAAAACAGGATTGCTCTGTGCCCTGCTTTACACACCCTGATAATAAGTTTGTCTTTTAAACAACACCTTGAGACACCTTCAGGTCATGGTGTTCCACAACACCTTCAGACCCCTTTTTGAGCTGGACTCCTCCAGCTAGTCGTCTTCCATCCTACATTTATGACAGCTTATTGTTCCTGTTCAGATGCTTTACTCTTCACCTGCCCATATTGTTCTCCTAGATCATATCTTCATGCCATTTACAATTTAATGCGCACATTTTCTGTTGCAGCATTCGGGTATTAATAAAACTTGAAGCCAAGATAAGCAGTAGGAAAACTCACATAACTCCCCTTAACATATCCTTCCATGTGACGTAGTCAACTATTTTTGCACCCTCCCTGTAAGAATTTTGCCAAGAGTGTTTTTCTTGTATAGTTTATGGGTAGGTCATGTGAGGATATCCATACTATTATTAAAGGCAAGGTGTAAGACCTCAGTGGCTTCTTTCCTTTGTCCAGCCTGACATCCTATGCAGAAGGAAATCAGTTTAGATTGACAAAATTTATACTTTGGAAAAAACCAAACCTGTTGTCATGTTGGATGCCATCTGCATGTAACATTTTCCTCATTTTCCAGCTAGCTGCAAGCATTTTATTTTATCATCTGCTTAAGAAACACTGCGGGATGATACAATCTTAATTCTATTAGTCATTTGATCACAAGATGGCTTGTTTATTGGTAAAAACAGGCAGGAAACACCTTCCTGCTCAAATTCACCTACAAGCTATTTGAGTAGAGTTGACCTTGCTTTCTTTTAAAATTAACAGAGAAAATGAAAGAACAGTTTCAAAGCATTATACTAAGTCAATATTAGAATGAGCGCTTTTTATTCCTAAAGCAGTTACTTGATAGTTGCACCTCATTTCACGCCCTTTTTTGCTTTTCTGGTTTTTTTGTTTGTTTGTTTTATTCTTTCTTTGCTTTTTTTCCCCTTGTGTTTACATGTTCCTGGTGCTTTTTTAAATTTAATTTTCCGTATGATAGCTGCCATCCACCAGTCTTTAAAATTCCTTCTTTGGGATTGAGTCAATGATAATTTTTTATTTTAACCAAGTTTATCTCATATAACACTTCTTATGTCTCTGCCTATGGTAAATTATGACCCTTGTATTTATCCTCTAGTCTTTGCTTTATCTCTTAATCCTTGTTCTCATTAGACAGTGACTACAAATTGTCTCTCAGCATTCAAGTCTACCTAATTTTTTATAAAACACTTTCTCTCCCTCATTATTTCAATAGACATAGTTCTGTGGTCATTCTTTGTCCTTCTGAAAAATGGTATTTTTTTAATATGAGTTTTTCAGTCCCTTTTCCTGTACGCTGTTTATCAGCGTGCATAAATAAATAGTCTGACTTCTAATTTCCTTTTTCTTGTCTTTTGATCTTATTCTGAATAATCCTCTACCTCCTCCCACTCAAGAAATCTTGATACTCTTATTCAAATTTCTCTTTTAATTCCTAACTATGAACTTCTGCCACTCACACTGCCTTTCCCCCTCCAATCTCTTATTAAAGGTTTTTTAAAATAAATAAGTAGTACTCTTACAGAAAATAGACCATTTTCTGTCTTCTTGGGGTTTCTTTCCATGTACAAGACTATGTGGAATATCATCTCTATGGTCACAGGAGCCAAAGGTGTCCTGGAATATGTTTATTACTCCAGAATACCTAGATTCCTAAGTCTTTATAATCTTGAGGTAGGAAAACGAACACATATTCCATACTAACCTCCTGCCTTCCCAGATTGATACCCATTTTTGATCTGAGACTGGTCCCTGAAAGTAACTACATGACACAAATAGAATGGCTCATGGAGTTGTGATCGCTGTGAGAGACAAACTTCACCCACTTCATAGTAATTTGTAAGAGCTGAATCCTTTGGGATCAGCACACTCCAGATGTCAGCTGGAATAGGCAGATGAGGCCTTTAGGAGGAAATTGCAAATCTCTTCTACTTTTTTCCTTTCTCTTTGGAGTGGAGACTGTGAATATTAAAGATCTGAGTGTCTTTTATTCCACTTCCAATGACATTTGACCATCACTTGCTGCTAGAACACTGTCCTGTTCTTGACCTCAATAATGAAAGAGCATCAATTTCCAGCTGAGACCAGCAGCCAGCTTGTCCCTGACAGAAAGGCCATTTCATAGCTGATGCTGTTGTGGACCAAATCCACAGATTCTGGTCCATGCTGTTGTGGCATGGGTGGTCTCTGCATTTTAACAAACAAGCAAGAGATAAAAAGAGAACAAGAATGATTGAATAGCACAGCTGTGTGTTTTTTTGTTTTAGTTTTTTTCCCCCCTAGAATTTTAATAAAATAGGAAATCTGAAAACACAAAAGCTCCAACAGTGAAAGAATTAGTTAACACCGCTCCCAACAAACACACAAATTTCTGCATGTCAATTCCAATTGCTATTGAAAAGCAAATGACCAGTCTCTTATTCCATCTCTTCCAGAACATAAAATATCAGTTTTAAGAGTGGTCAGCTCCACTCCATTTGAATTAGTTGTTAGCCTTTGAGACTGCTGTAATGCTGAAAAAGAAAGTAAAGGGAGATAATGTGGCCACTAAGTTAGGCTGAGTCATTTGAGGAACTGAGATACAAACTCCCGAAAATGCTCTGGATTTGAGAGCTCAGACAAACTCCTGAAAATGATCTTAATTGCCATTGCCTGGAATTGACATCTTTGAGGGTCAGATCTCCATGACTCGAATTTTATGTGCTCTAACAAATGTCACTGGGTCTCAGTGACAGACAGAATTTGATTTCTGAAGTTTCCAAGTTCAGTGGAAAATATGGGAAACAGTGAGAAATATTCTAAAACAATAGTGTCATAATTCAAATCTTAATATTTGCATGCTTTTTTGAAAATTTCAATGAGGTCTAACCTTGTGGTTCTTGGCCTTTTATGAAAACTTACATGTTCAAGTTAAAGAAGAAAAAATATTGGATCTTTCTTCAGTTGTAGCTATCATAACACCAACCATAAAAAAGTTAATTCCAGAAAAAATTCAGTCTGTCTTCTAAATAATGCAAAATACCAGCTGTGTGTTGTGCAGTGTTATTCATCAGCCATGAGAATCATTTTGCCTTTGAGCACTTTTCTCCCACGAACTCTTCCTTTCAGAAATAGGCAGAAATCAGTACATGTGCAGAATAGATCATTAAAGAGGTATTCTAAAAATGAAAGAAAACATTAATTCCTAAGAAGAATGCACTTATGTCAATTTGACAATACATGGAGAGTCTAATAAAATCTTTTTCAGATTCTAACTTATTCTGTGATAAGTTATAACATAAGCTGAAGTGAGTTCATTACTATATAAAAGAAAATTCTCCCTCAATGTAATAATTTGCATAGATTCAGAATGTTTCTTTCTTTCTTTGGTTTTAGGAATTTTTTTTCCTGTATTAGACATGTATTTTTGGAGTGAAATTAAAAGAAGTCATATAAACTTATTGAAAATCTGCATCATTATGGCATTTTGAGACCAATTTTTCTGATGTTCACAAACCAGTACAAAGTTTGAATGGTCTTCTTGGGCCCAATTTAATAACCTATTATGATGAAATCGTTGTAAGCACATCAACATTTATAAGTATGAGGAAGGTATCTTTTATTTGTTTCAGTAATAGCTACTGCGCTGTATGTGAACAAGATGACCTGTGGGGTTTTTTTTCCTATTAGAGAGATCATCTCTCTCTCTCTCATGGAGTCAGATGTAGAAGTTATATATTCCATGCATTTTTCAGATGAGGCATATATGTAATATTTTAAAGACCAAATGTCTGTAGCTACAAAATCAGAAATTATCAAGACTTGGTATACATAATCCAGCTTTTCACATCAGTTTCCAAGATACAGGATTTAGGAATATTTCTGTCTTACTACAATGACAAAATCATAGCAAAATCAGTGAGACTATGTATTTATTAAAACAGGTCACACTTCAAAACACAGTTACAGTACATAATGGATTTATCATGAAAAGACAGTTTGCAACATTCAGCTTTCCAATTTTTATATATTCAAGACAACTGTGAATGAAAATTAAGGACTTACTCTGTGTGATCTAGGAATTTGCATGAATTTATGCTTAAAAGCTGAACAGTAGCATCTCCAAGATGAAGCCTGTAATTTTAAAAGTATTAGTAGTGAGCTAATTTGAAACATGCCTTTCCCACAAAAGAATTTTCTAAGCTCTTGAGAAGCAAAATTAAATTTCTGGCCCCTCTTTCATTTGCATTTCCATACTCTGACAGCTTCCATAATTGGATTATTTCTAAAATAAAGAAGACAATCATATTTTATTTAAACAATGGAAAATGGAAAGACTTATAAAGGAAATATCTACTTTAGAAAGTCTACAGTAGCAAACTGAAAATAAAAAGCACCTTTCAATTCCAATTTTTCTAAGAAAATTCTCAGTAGATAAATGTTATCTGTTTAATGGAATTTACTTAAAGAGATGCTTACATTCTAGTAAAATTACTTTGGAGCAAGGTGTCTCATAGTGTTCAACACTTTCAGGTCCTTTTCAAAGTACATGTCATAAAAAATAGAATGAGTGGCCCGAAAGCCATATCAGGGCATTTTGACATGTGGACCCCTCTGGACCACTGCACAACACATTCCAACTGGTTTCTTTCATTCCCTTTGCTCTGCTGCTTATGGCAGCCATCCTACAGTTCTGGGTGTTTAAACAGCTCCAGCACAGATAATCTTCAAGAGCTGGTTTCTCTTACCCACATTTTCACTGACTTCTGACAAAACAATGAGTCTTTTGGCTCATCCCATTTCCTTGTGCAGATCTAGTTTATAATCCAAGTCATGCAAGATGATTAGACCTAATTTGTGATATGTCTTAAAAGAGGAAGTAAACTTTTTGAACTATACATTGTTTTATAAATGGAAACATTTTTTTAAAAGAAGGAGTTGAGATAAAAGAAAAAGTGAATGAAAACAATAAAGAAGATAAATTTTGCATTGAGGGGTTTCACAGAGCACTTACCACCTAGCAGACTTTGAAGGTAGTCTCAATAGTTTCTCCATATAACCAGGAAAAAGCAAAATACCCAAAGATATTTATAGCATTCCAGAAAAGTTACATCTAGTCTGGTCTTAAAATTCCCTCAGTGATGGAAACCATAAACTCCTGAACTCACCTATTGTAGCTAGTAGCCTTGCCATAATGGTGGCATAACAGTTACATTTTACCTCTTGAATTCTCGAGTTCTGAGGACCATTGTAATTTATATATTGTTTGAAATAAATTTAGTTGAACGAAAAACTTGATTTCTTTCTTTTCCTCATTAATTCTGCATGTTAAAATATGATCATACTAAATAATGCAGTGAGCTCACTCTGACCAGGGGATATTCTGAAGGGTTTTAGCTTGTGTGAGTCTGAAAGTTGCATCTCCACATTATACAGAAAACATATAAGGACTACTTATTTGAGAAAGGAGCACATTGCTGACTAAAGTGACACTTCCTTGAGTCTAATTTGGGAATAACAGGCACAGACTTGTGTTTTTTCCCAGAGGTTTATTATTAATTTCCATTATTAGCACAAATATAATGACTATAAGAGGATGTTACATTTTTTTCCTGGCCTTCCCTCAGCCCTTCAGTGTCTTACATGATCAGATCTTTTCTTGTTGATGATATTTTTGCAAGCAATACTGTGGACAATATTTTAAGCAGGAGATGTTGTAACATTAAGGGCTGAATTCTGTCCGGCTTCTCTGTGTTATAAATATATATTTTTTAATGTTATGTCCTATAGAGTGGGAGTCCCAACACTGCATTAGTCATGACAGGAATGGCCAGCATTTTTGCCACAGTGAAATATCACACCATCAGCCCTACCCTGAGACTGCACTCAGCAGGAACACAAATATGCTGGTGATCATAACGGATTGGATGGATGGATGGACGGATGGATGGACAGATGGATGGATGGATGGATTCAATTGATTATAAAGTGCACAGTCAAGTGGAGGATCACAAAAGAAAATGTTAAGAGTACATGGCATACACATGCTACAACAGGGGAAAGTGATTTAATTGGTAATGGTAGGAGATGAATGAAATCTAAGTGATACTAGATGGTAAATTACATGTTAGGAAATATACTGCAAAGATTCCTCAGACCATGGCAAGCATAAGAAATAATCTGGCATGAAATGATCTAGACTTGGAATCAACATTGAATATGGTGTCCTCTATCCCTTTGATATGAACTCAACTAGTTATTACACTCCATTCAATTACCATTGAGCTGAAGTCAGTGAGTTAGTCTTAATCTGGTATAATTTTCATTCTTGTTAAACTAAGTTTCTCTCTGTGTAACATTTTCTCCAGCCCTTTTTGTTCTGGCTTTTATGAAATTTCCCTTGAGTTTTGAAAGCAGGGAAAATTGGAAAAAAACCCAAATCAAAACGAACCAACAGTACAGATTCCAAGAGAGGTTAGGGGAGAATTGAGTTGTTGTTGTTGTACATTAGTGAGATGCAGTGTGCCATTGCTAGGCACACACAGAGTGTTGGCTGTGTCATTCTTGGAGAGAACAAAATGACATTTCAGTTCTTTCAGTGTCAATGTCTGGATTCTTATATAAGTATTTGATAACAGAGAGGGACACAGGGAGGGAAGGGGTTACTGACAGAAGTGTTCTCATAAGGATGTGCATACACGCCTCTGCAGCACATGCTTATTGTGTGGGAGATGCTGTCAACTGCAGATAACCCATTAGTTCTGGAAAACAGAGAGGCTAAAAAAGCTGGTTCTGCTCATCCATTCCTGAACTTCGAGGGTTGTATATCACATTTCTACTCAAAATATTTTTCTGGTCAGTTTCCTGAGGAAAGTAATGAAAGTTAAGTGGTGCTGTCACTCTTTTAATGTCTTTTTCACGCCAATACAAAATTTATTTCTCCATTTTTAAGTAATGAAAATCAAAGTTCCTTAAAGATAGTTTTTCAAGATTAATTTATTGATTTCAGTGCTCAAATATGAAACCAGTTTAAAGTCAGTATCTTGAAAATTTTTTCTCTCATTTACAGCTTTATTGGAACGTTCTCGTAAAAAAAGTTGCTTTCTTTTGTCTCAGAGTGTGATAATAAATCAATGAAAAATAATACAGGAATTACTGTTTTAAAGAAAGGAAGGTAAAATGCATTTTCCACATCTGCACAAATGATTTTATTATACCTCATTACTATGCAATGTCATCCCTGAACTCTTTGGTAAATAATGCTGCTTAAATATTCTTGATGTTAATCAAAACACTTGTCTTGTTCATGTGTTTTGCAGGAAGTATTCATGATTAGAAATAGCTTTAAATTTCAACCATACCTCTTATTATTCTCCTCTTTATCTTCCTCTCTTCTCTTCCTGTCCATCTCAGATCACACACAAAAGAAATAAATTGTACTGGATTTTTGAGATACAAGGACAGAACCATGGGAAACTGGATAAGACAAGTTCTAGACATCATTTAAAAAGACATAGCTATATTTGCAAAATAAATACCTGTATTCACAAGTGTTTTGTCCAAACAAAACATGAATACATGACAGACTCAGTGAAATAGTTAAGGAGGTACATATAACACTTATAGAACAGTCTGATGTTCAGGTAGCATTTCAGAAGTAAGAAACTGAAATATGAAAGATCTGATCATCTTGTTTAAATACTGCTCATGGTAATTAGCAGTTTGACATTATTTTCTGAGAGACACTGTGCCTACCAGCCACAGTACAACGAAAAAAACACCATGCAAACCTCCAGGGAAGTAACATATTGTCAAAAAGGAAAAGGAGCATATAGATAACATTAATTTCTTCTCATGGAAAGAAGACATTAATATTCAATTCCTTCATCTCCTAAAAACAAAAACATAAAAGAGAAAATGTTCTGAGGTTTTTTATGGTTGACTGATATGACTTATCTTTACCTTTTGAAATAATATTTTATTACAGTTATATATGAAACCCTCTCCACGCTTTTTATACAGAAAATGATGACTTTTCTGTGCCAATCTTTTGTTATCTTTACACTCTTCAGAGCTGTAATCTTATTAGTAATTGCTTATGGAATTACTTTACAGCACTGCTCAGAAAAACAGGATGGACAAATAAAATGACTCATGAGGGAGATAAGAAAATCATAACTTGCTTGATGCAAGAAGTTATTGGACTAATGTGGTGTCCTGCTGTTGACTTTCCTCTGATATTGTCACCAGTGTTGGTAAGACAGGCAGCACAGTAAAGCAAGAAAAAATTTCCTCTTCCATTAGCCCCTGATTTAGTTTTTCCTTTTAAAACATATCTTTCTGTAGTCAACATTCCCATTTTGTGCAGCAGAAAAACCTATACGGGAAAAAAAATCTATACCCCTTTAGCTTAATGGAAGATTCTATTTCTTTGTAAATTTTGAAACATCGCTTAGAATTTCAATGTTATTTGGGATGGAAATTCCTTCTTCTGGCTGCTTCTAACTTCCCTCATTAATCATTCATTCAGAGCAAGGAGGCAACAGGTGGGATATGCAATCTTGTTGTTAGGGATCCAAAGAACAATGTATTTTGAATCTAAATATACTGAAATATGTGCAACACCCCTTAAGCTTTTTTTACAGCTCTGCAAATTCCACAGTGATTTGGGGGAAAAAAAATCAGCATGCTGTATTTACAGTGAGCCTCTAGGAGAGCCATTCCTCCATTTCTTTCCAGTTATTCACTAAGAAAAGTGACCATAATCAGATCTCTTATATTTCAAAAAAGAAGTTACTTGGCAACAGTGACTGTGATTCTAGACTGCAGGATATATGTGCATTTTAGGTGATTTCCCCAGGTGCTCAGAAATATGTTTTTATTTTCTGAGTGAGAGTTGGGATTGCAAAAGCATTTCCTGTGGAAATAAATTCAATTCATCCCCGTTCTTCTGCCAAAGTATACCATAAATTGCTCATATGGTTATTGTGTTCTCAAGAGCAATATGTGGAACAATATATGCAATATATCAGTTTAAATGTGAACGTAACACCAGAAGAGTGCTCACTGTTCTCTCTACTAGGACAGAAAGTTACTGATAGTTGAGTTGGAGTACTGATTAGACACTGAATATGAAATTCAAAAAATCTTCTCCAGGAAATAATATACCCTTGATTCTGCCACCCTTCCTCTGCTGTGTTGTAACTTGTACAAAATGCAGCACCACTGAAGGATACAGATAAACTCTCTGGTGCATGTATGACTCAATCTGTTTAAGTGGCAGAACTGGAACTTCAATAAATAACTATGAATTATGAAACATAAATTTCTTTGTTAAAAAAAAAATCAGGCTTCTCTGTACTTTTCCTTACTCCACTGAGCCTCTTTTATAAGACGTATTTGTGGTTTGGGAGTAGGATGGACACAATGTGCAGAAATACTGTCAGTGTTCAGCTAACTCTAGCCCAGGCTGTAATGTTATTACAGTAATAGAACTGAAAGACTTTCTCTAGACTTATTTAGTGTAGGGATTTTTTTGAAGTCAGTATAAAGTATTTAAGTGCATTTTCATCATATCATTTATCTTCCCCTCTTGTAGAAGAGATGTGTAAGCAAGACAAAAGCATGACTACTATAAAATGACATACATGTTCTTAATTTCATACAAAAGGGACCTGAAGTGGCACTTAAAATATCGAATGTCCAGTATTGAAAGGAAACAGGATACAAGATAAACACGATGCATTATCACTTCAGGATTAGTTCATTTCAAAGATTCCTAGTCAACAAGCTGCGAAGAAAAGCAACACCAAGCCCTCTAAAAGACTTCTCACTTACTGCCCTAATATTCAGAAAGACAAGCATCTCAGGAGAAACCTGGATGAGGTTTGTGTGTTTGTTTGTTTGTTTGTTTGTTTGTTTGTTTTAACTGTGATTTGAATTATTTCATTTATTCATTCACTTCTAATGTTAGATGTTTTTGCCTCCATGGGTAAAATGAAGAGTACATTAAAATTTGTGTCAAAATCTCAGGATAATAAGTGGACCAGGATTTTGCCAAGGAGTTTACCTGTGCATAGCTCTGAGGTAGCCTTAAGAACCAATGAGCATGAAACACTTTTAGAGTGACTTATCCTTAAATATGGAAGGCATCTAAGTTACTGAGACGTCTTCAGCATCAGTCATGTAAAGAATGGACATATTGCATGGATGCACATGTGTGTGTATGTACACCTGTGTCTATATTCCTTCATATCTGACTGTTAGTCACTTGAGCTGGATGATGAAAACCTAGCTGGAGATGGCTAAGTTCCTCACTTTATAAAGAGGACCTTTTATTAATGCAGAAGGGATGTCATGTAAAGAAGCCAATATTAGAGCCAATTTCCTATAGAGGGTAAAAAGCTGATGAGCGTTTCAAAATGGTACTTTACAACTGTGAAGCTAAATATTGTGAAATATCCCAAATTTATTATCCATACTTCTAAAGTAATGTGGACAATTGGCAGATTCATTCAAATACAGAGCAGGAAAAAGAAAATTTGGTGCAGATTTGATAGACTTGATGTGCAGCATGCTCCAGAAACATTTTACCTTGCAGTATGATCACAATCCTCATTCCTCCCTAAATTATTTTCAGAGAGAAGAATCAAGTTTTGCCTTCTATAGTAAAATATATTTCTTTACAAGTATCTGAAACATAAACAAGGTCATCAGGCAGCACAGCATGATTCTGAAACATGGACAATGAAACTTTATAAATTCTGTACTGAGGACTTTAAACCTTTGGAAAGAATCGAAAGGGAGAAAAGTGTAAAAAAACCTTACAAAATAAAAGTGACGTGTTCAAGATGGGTTTTAATTCTTTTTGTTTGTATATTGTCTGTCAGATGCAAGAAATTCTTTCTGGTTATATGTCTATAAATATAAATATGTAAATCTCACAGAGATAACCTCTCTGACACTACAGGAATATTCCTAGACTTCCTTATTGCTTAGTCCCTCACTGCTGCCCATCACTCCTGCTTCTTGACAATTTAAGTGCACATTATTCTCTCACCACCTTTTCCTCAAAATCTTAGGTGGTCAGACGTGAAAATGCACAGCATTACTTTTCTCTGTGATATTTGTTGCAGTGTTCTTGAATCAGTACGGGGCAGAAGAATGGAAAGCAGAATCGTTTATGTAACTTGTGTTCACTGACATGACTTACTGAAGACAGCAATCACTGTCATCTTTTTAGCCTTGATAATCCTGACCCCACAAAAGAAGCAGTAAACAGGTTTTATGCCATGCTAATGGGGTTATTTGATGGTTTCTTCCTGCTGACATCATTCCAAATGGTGACTTTTCCTTGGCAGAAGTTTACAGAAGGGCTGGGTAACCACACACAATCGGTTGGGTTTCTCTGCCTCTGTTCTGGCCCCAGATTTTATCTGTATATTTGAGATACCTGTCCTCAAACAAATCCCACAGACACAGCCATAAAGAATATTGAAGGATGCAGTTCCCCTGAAAGGAGAAAACCAGGCTTATTTCAGACATTTAAAGTTTTCACAAAGCAGATGTGCCAAACATACAACGATGTAACCTGCCAGTCTGCCAGACTCCATCCCTGTCAAGGCAGTTTGTAAGGGAGGTCTGGTGCAGAAACCTGTTGGGCTGTCAGGTTCACGGAACTACTGAAAACAATGGTAGCTGCAGATCTCATTTCAGTGGGCAAATATTATTCCCTCTGCATTTTTTTGGAGTAAAGAATGTGTTGGATTTTCCACAGGAACTTATCCAACAGGGCATTCTCCATTTACTTCTAATTATATAGAGCTTTCCCCTAAACAAGTGCTAAATCTATCATTCAAGGATATTTTGTGAATTAGCAATGGTGTTTGGGCTCATAAAACCACACAAAAATATACTCCTCTATACTTGCTGTTTTCATCTGTGAAAAGTATGAAACCAACAATATTTTTGTCACTAAATAAATTACACAGTTATAATTTGCAAGTTGCCAATAGTCCACAAATATTTCATTTACTTATGTTGCTTAATGAATACTGTAAAAGGAGAAACTTATAGAAAAGAAAGGTAAAGCACAGGATGCAGTGGATGCATCACTCCTACTGATGCAGTATCCACTGTTCTCGAGGGTAGTGCTAGAGAGTGTGAAAAGGGAGAATGTACAGACCGCAGGTAAAAGCAGAAAAGAAAACAAGGCTGTAGAAAAAGTCTTACGAAAGAAGGTAAATAAGTTGCACAGTTAAAGAAATGGCAATCTAAGGCAAATGCAATAGAAAAGCCATTAAATGGATTTAAATGCAGGATGGGAAGATGGGAGGGGAAGAACAGAGGAAAATCCAGGCACTTCAGTTCCTCAGATGGTTTGGAACTAATCATTCAATATTTCTTTGACATCATTTTTCACTTGAACATTACAAAAGGACAGGATAAAAGAACAAAGGAAAAAATAAACTTCATAAATGGCAACCCTGTCTTCTAAAATTGCAACATGCCTAATAAGGTGTCAGCATTTTTTAACCATTTTTTTGTCCATCTTCCTTTGTTTTCTTACCTACTGAACTCTATTTTATTTTCTTGCATGTTTTTGCTTGCTGTAACTTCCTTACTTTTGAGGTTTTTTCTGTAACTACCTGTCAGATTCAGTCAGCTAAGCACAGCTATTTTCAATAATTTCAATATATATTCACTATCAGACTTCTATTTTAACTTCCATCCATGGTATGAAAGTTAGAACTGGTGTGCTGTTTATTTCTCAGCCAAAATCCAGTTTCTTCATTGTAATGATAAGCTACTCATTTCCCATTATGATAGATCGTCCACCTGGAAGCAGAATTATTTTCATAATAAGAAAGTTAAGAAGTAGATTCACCGCCATAACTGTGTAAAACCATCTACTTTGAAAAATCTGCCAAGGTCAACTTGTACAAGTATGATTTGGAATTGCACTGTAGAATGTTGAATTTCCATTATGAATTCCTCTCCATGGACAATCAGCTTTCAAAGAAAGAAAGAAGGGAGGAGAAAAGGCAAAGAAGAGAAGAGGTCAGTGAAAAGTGAAAAAATACTGAGAGAAGAAAAAATAGGAGGAGGGGGAAAGAAATAAAAAAGGTTTGTTTGAAACATCACCATTTCAGCCTCAGCCTCTTTGGTAAGCAGAAGTAGTTTATTTTATGCTGCCTGAGAGATATGCTTGTTTATCAGCATAAAATATTATTGTTCTACAAGGGTGTCTCTCTCCTATTACCTCTTAATCATGGGATCTTACAGTAATTTGGTGCTACTTAGAAGGGTTTAAACCAAGCCAGAAAAAAAACACAGTGGAATAAAAGTCCCCAAAATTTTATTATGTGTATTTCATAAAATTTTATATTTTATTTATGGTAATAGTATGCCAAAGCTAAAAATTTTATATATATTGGTATATTGGTATATTCACAATTATTTACTAAAATAATGAGCATTTACCTCTAACTAGCTTCAGGATTATTCTCTTTTTTCCCAAACTTTCTCTGCATCCATACATCATAACAGGAAAAAAATGTTTGACCTCAGCAAACACTTTTTAGCTATTGCAAAGTGTTCTTTTCCTGGCTTATTTACTCTAAATCTGCTTTTAAAATGCTACCACTACAGGCAGTCACCAAATTGATTTAAAATGTCAAACCACTGGGGCCAGATTCTGACACCACTCCTCCCTCTGAGTAAAAAATACTTTATCTAATGAATTATCTTGTGGAAATTAATAGCAACATTCACAGAGCAAATAATTTAGTTAAGGTAAAGGCAATTAAAACCAGTTTCTGTATTGTTACTATTATTTGCTTTACACTTCTATATATTGTTTTACATAGCTGTTATTATAAATGTTAACTTTACTACTGTAGTTTCTTCTGGAAATATTTTGAGATTAAACAAGGAGGACATTTTTTCCCTGAAAAATGGTTCTATTTTCCATTCAGCTCTAATTATTCACTATATATCAGGGCACTCAAGTGGGAGCTCTATTTTGCATTATGCTAGAAAATGGGTAAAAATAGCGGGCAAGAGAGTTTACAGAAAAAGGTTTTGACTTGGCAAGACATTTAAGTGCATGCCTCATTTAAAATAAGCAATTAGGGCCCTGGAAGCCCCAGATTTGTTGCAGGAACAGTCTGGAAAGCAACTGTGGCTTTAAATTTCTGTTCTGTGCCTCATATATTTGTGGTACCCAGTTGCTTGGCATACATTAGAAAAATATAAAAATATCACAGAAAAATTTTATGGTATATGCATCAGTTAACAACCACCAGCATTCAGCATATTTTTAGTCCAACTCATATGCAGGAAGAAAACACACATTAATTTAAGAGAATCACTTGTGGTAAAGATACTTTTAAATTTTATACAGCTGAAATACCCCTTTAAACTTCTGAAAGCATTGAAGATTTTTTGGTAGGTTTGAATTGTACTCAGATATGGTATGTTCTATGCAGAGGGAAAAATAATCTGTTCTTTGTATATAATCATTAAGTGTAATCAAAACCAAATCTATATCTATCTCTGCAAACATATACTGATCTTTAACTACTGGTTTTCTGAAACTGTTGCTGAAGGCAATTTTCACTATGTGTTTCAGCTGAATTCAAGGTGTTTAGAATTCAGCAGGTATTGATTAAAGAAATCTTGTTTATGTGGCTGGAATAATTGTCCAGGGTGGTACACAGGTGACTTTGAGGAACTAAGGTAAGCCATTTGTCACCAAAGCTTAGAGATGTGTAAAGCATCTCATTGTATTTCATGGAAAAGTTATCCCATACTGGAAGTTAATGATTCTTCAGCACCATTCAGGGTAAGCCCTAGTGAATAAAGTAAAAACTCCAGAGCCATCCCTTGGAGCACTGGTCCCTTAGAGTTCTCAATTGGAGCCATCCCTTGGAGCACTGGTCCCTTGGAGCACTGGTCTCTTGAAGCTGTGTGTTGGAGCCATCCCTTGGAGCACTGGTCTATTGGAGCTCTGTGTTGGAGCCATCTCTTGAAGCACTGGTCTCTTGGAGCTCTGTGTTGGAACCATCCCTTGGAGCACTGGTTCCTTGGAGCTCTGTGTTGGAGCATTGGCCCCTTGGAGCACTGGCCTCTTGGAGCACTGGTTCCTTGGAGCTCTGTGTTGGAACCATCCCTTGGAGCACTGGTTCCTTGGAGCTCTGTGTTGGAACCATCCCTTGGAGCACTGGTCCCTTGGAGCTCTGTGTTGGAGCCATGCATTGGAGCACTGGTTACACACTGGCCCCTTGTAGTCCACAGCTACAATGGTCATGCTGGCTGTTTCATGGACATCCAGGGGAGATGTGGAGAGAATGACACAAATTTTGAATTACAAGATCCCTCCTGCTTTTGGAAGGACCTCAGCATCTCCTTCTCTCTTCCCCTCCATCCCTTCCTCCCTCGCTTCCCCCATTCTGCAACTGAAGGCGCAGCCTCCTCCCCTGAATGAGTTAGGATCTCCCTCTCTGCTCCCCATATGCCTCCATAGCAGAAAATAATCTGAAGAGACAAAACAGCTCGCTGCTAATATCACATTCTAGTGCCATCTTTAGGGAGCCTCAAGTGCAGTCTTGCAGGCAGATTATTGAAGCTTGCCTGTAAAAAGTTTATTGGCATGGATGAGTTTTCATTCCAGCGGGTGCTGGAGAGTTTCAGATTATTCCTGTATAAGGGAATGGATGCATTTGTGAGCAGCTTGTAAACTCTCACAGCTTTAGTTTTCCCTTGGCTGTTCATGAATTCAGGAAAACAGCTGCTAGATTCCTGACAAGTGATTTACATAGTTGATATAATTTAGTTTCCCTGCCAAAATACCCTTACTTTTAGTTTTCTGTTTAATTGAATCACAGAGAGAGACAGGCTGAAGTGTCTATCAGCTGAAATGGTTAGGATGAGTGTTGTAAAAACCATTTTTCAAGACTGTGCATAACTTACCTCATTAGTCTATTAATGTGCTGAAATAGGTTTTCAAACAGTTTAAAAAATTTCTGTTAGGCTTCATTTCCCCTCCTTTACCTTGCAAAAAGTCCTGACAGAAATGGGCTATTCTCAAAACTTGGAAGAATAATGGCAGTTTGCTTTCAGAGTCACCTAAATTCCTCTGAAGAAGGTATACTTTGGAGTATTCTTCCTTTCAATTTTAGAATTACAGGATCACAGGAACAGTTTGGTCACCTCTGTTATTTAATCTAAAAGTATAAGTTACTGTAATAGGCTCCATTTAAACCCACTCATTATTCACCAACAGTAAACAGACCTTGACAGTTCTCTTCCCCTCTGGTGTGACACCATTCATATTCCCAGAATTCATTCTCCTGTGGACTCCAGGGTATAAATACTTGTTATCCATAAGCAAGCATTACTTGTTTGCTTTTTTTACATTCCTATAGTTTTTTCTTTACTTCTTATCACTTACCTTCCAAATAGTTTTTTCTTTTTCTTCGACATTGAGACAGAGACTTGCACAAAATACGTAAGTAACATAGTTAAATCAGGAGCATTAGATAACCTCAAAGGCCCCTGCCAGAAAGTTTCTGCAGTTTGGTGTGCAATAGTCTGGCTCCATGTTAATCGAAAAACATAATTGTGGCTATGGCAAGGAAAAACTACTAAGTACAAAGATTCCTGCACTACCCCTGGATGTAGTTCCTCTTAGAATTTCTTAGAATTATAGAATTATCACAGAATGATTTGGGTTGTAGGGGGCTTTACAGAACATTAGTTCCCACCCCCTGCCAAGGGTAGGATATCTTCCACTAGTCCAGGTTTCTCAGAGCCCCACCCAGCCTGGCCTTGAACACTGCCAGGGGTGAGATATCCACAGCTTCTCTGGAAAATCTGTTCCAGTGCAGTAAAGCACAAGATATGATCCCAATGTTTTTGCTACCCTGGCGACAACTGGGGAATCCTCAGACAAAAAAAATAAATTAAAAAAATTTTAAATATATATATATATATATATAAACAAATAAACATTTTCAGAGTTTCCAGCTTCCCCACAGCAGTTTTGAAATAATTGCTGAGTGGTGGTTCACTCACAGTTATGATTTCTGCAGAATTGTGGTGAGTTCCTTTATAAATGGAAAGTACTGACCTCTTCATGATTAACAGTTCAGCTGGGCAAGTTGTTTCTTTCACTTTTCTTTTTTAGTTTTGCATTTCTTTTTACTTGCTCAGTTTAACAATTTTCTAGGAATATCTAGCAACCTCACCCTCAGAGGAAGTTATTTTGCTGGAGGTACTGGGTGATTTGGACCAACACTACCTGCGTGAAAGTTAAATGGCAGTTATGATAAATCTGGAGGTTTTTTATTTGTTCTCCCACCCTCAGTTTTATGTTAAATAGAATTAATTCAGGTAGCTGGCTAGATTCTTTAACTTGGCGTAATTCCAGCCTTCTGGGAATTGCAGAGAATGATTAAAAAGCTATTTAGATTAAAATGTAACTGGTTATTTATCCAATCACCCAAAGAAACATTTTCTTTTAGGCATTACTTCAAGAAATGGGATTTATGGATGCACAAATCTTTAAAGTAGCAAAAGTGAGCTAAAGGTTACATGAACAAACACATTTCACATACAGCCACATAACAGAACATCTGTCAACCTTTCTCTGTATTTGTGTCCAATAAATTATGCACACCTCAGAGCAAATTCAAATGGCACCTTCCAGGCTGTAAGTGTTCCTCAGTCCTTCCCAGCTATTTCTGAACTTGCAATATGTCCTCTTCTCCTGAGGGAGATCCTTTGCTTCCAACTGTTTCCTTTGTCTCTGGGGGACTCAGTGCAAAACCTACCAAGAAGGCAAGGCAAAGCATCTGTCAAACTCAGGGAAACCATTCCCCAAAAGAAGCCTTGTCAAAGTTATTCAGCCGGCTTTGGTAAATCTCAATCAAGTGGATCTGTTCAATGCCATGGTCAATGGCATTAAAAATAATTTGGTTTTCATACTGAAGAAGAGCAGCAATGCATGTCTACCTAAAGCAGACCCATGGAGAGAAATAAGGGAAAGCAGCACAGCCACTGTCTGGGGCTGTCTCCCCTTCACTCCCACCACCACTGCCCCTATACCTGTGGTATTCTTTCAGAATGAGATGATTCTTGACAGAAATTTGGGAGATATGCCCTAGGAAGCAAACTTATTTGCATTTCTGATTTGGTAAGGAAAATTCGTGGGTGCAGTTTCAGGTTTGGTTTTGTTTTTTTTTTTATTTTTACCTCTCAAACCAGGGGGTGTGTTATTTTCCTGCTTGGGAAGCAATACCTGCATTTTTATCTGGTGTCTCGGGATGAGGAGCTTTTCTGTGGGCTGGGTGAACTGTGTAAACCATGTCCATCTGCAAAGCAAAACTTCTCACTATGCTATTCATATTGTTTGGGCTGCTTGTTTTTAAAATAGCTAAGTTACTAAAGGAAAACTGCAAAAAAAAAGCAACAGGATTAAGTTGTCCCAACAGTAGACCTTTATTGTAATGTAATGTTTTCCATCAATAAATAAAAAAAAAAAATAAGAAAGATAAAAGAAGGGATTCAGCATCAATCTGAGAGTCATAAAAATCCAAGCATTCCCATAGTTCCCTGTCAAGAGATTAAATGTAAAGAAAGGGCAGCCAAAATAAATAGAGGTCCTTGCTCTATTAAAATGGGCTGGCTAAGTGAGCTGCTCTTTAAAGTATTAACACTAATCCGTGGAGAATCAGGACCTGCAGGAATAATCTGTATAAAAACAATCACGTTTTTAAATGAGCAAAGGATTCAGAGCAAAAACCTGGTGTGTTTCTCCCTGCCGGACTGCAACCATAACCAAAGGAAAGAAAAAAAGAACTATTTTGAAGGAGGGAAATTAAGAGTGAGAGGGGTGGAGATTAGGACAATGATTAATGTGTGTGGTTTTTATTTTTTATTCCTCCTTTACCCTGTAGTGTGGAAACATCTGATGCAGATCTCCAAACCAAAGCATAATTTATTTGGACTGCATTTGCATGTCAGTGAGGAAAATGTGACTTAACCACAGCCCTTTGTGGCATTAAATATAGGGGTGTTCTTCACCTAAATGATTCACTTAAATAAGGAGTGTGGATGCCCCACACTGTTATCAACAAGGACCAGTCCCCAGTGTAGTACTGCCCATCTAAAGTAAACACACCCCAGGGCATAAGCATTCATTTAGAGATCAAAATTGAATTAAATTAACCTGTTTAAGCTGCCTAAGCTTGGAGTCAAGGCTTAGTCACTAGAAAGGAATAGGCTTCTCAGAAGAAGGGATTGCAGACCAAGTTGAGCTCAGCTGTCTATAAAGACAAGAAGGAAAGTTGTTAGGCTGTTGTAGTGAATGGATTTACAATATAATGATTTTTTCTTTGTTTTACTTCTTCACTGGAAGAAAGTTTTCAGAATTAATTATATTTATTAAATCTTTCTGAGTTGTGCTGCACAAGTATCTCTGCACAGAGGAGAGTTCCTGTCCAATCAGAAGATTGAACACATGAAACTCAGATCTGACTTAGTGAAACAGTGTTTTCTTGACTTCCATATGAAAGAGATTTTTACTTATCATTCCTTTGTGATTGCATAAGTTTTATCCTTAAAAAAATGAGGTACTAAGCTCTTGGCATCATTAGAGGAAGATGAATCATGTCCACAGATGGGCTTTCCTCTGTATTCCTGTTCTAGCAAAGGATGCAAAATGATAAAATTGTACTATATTGAAAGGTTAATCCTTTCTCCTTCAGGAAGGATATGTGAGAGCTGATGAACAGGTTAGAGTTACATGTGACAAAGAAAAAGCTATAAACTCTGTAGCTGACATATCCACTGTAAGCAATGTGAAAGGTTAAAGGAAGATTTTCTTAGCATCAAATAGACTAAGGTTTTTACATTAAATTGTCATAAATAAAGCAATACAGTAATGGTTATGACCAGGCAGGAGTAGAAATATGGCAATTTTTTTTTTTCTGTCTGTACACTGAGGTGAGTTAGATGCATATCAAACTTAATTCAATTGCCCAAAGGACTCCCCATAAGAAGGACAAAGAGGGTAATAGTAATAGGCATGTCAAATAATAATTCAGTTGATTAATTAATTTAAAAAAGAATATTTCATCCCTTTGAGCCCCAGCAGCCATAATTACTTATTTAACATTGGTCCAAGATCATTAATGTAAAGTTGTGGCTGTTTTCCAGAAGACATATGATCTACTGAGTATAATATGTGCTCTCCTAATAATATGCACTCTACAGTGTCTCAACATACCTCATCAATGCCTGTGAGAGTTATTCTATATTTGTATTTCATCTCTACAACAAGGAATCATGCTGGGTTTGTGGCTCTTCAAAGTACTCAGTCAAAGGCTGGACTTGATTTTGGATGTCTTTTCCAACATTAATGATTCTGTGATTTTATATGTGGAGGGGAATAAGCACGAGTTAGGCTGCTCATTTGAGGACAACACTTGAGGTGAGGGATAGAGGGGACAGAGGACAGACCCTTTTGTACATGAACACTGATAGTGCAGTAGAAAGGATATGTAAACATAGAAGTCTTACAGGAAGGATCACCCCTGATTTTGTTCTCAGAGTTTGTTCTGTGGAAAACAAATATACGGATGTCTGTATTTGAAAATTTCCTCTAGCATTAAAAATACAGTGTTTTTAATTTTCAACTCCTATCTGATGCAAATTGCTTTGAGTTCTCTTGACTTTTGTAGAAGAGAAATGCTGATTTACACCACAAAAGTAGCCAATTAAATTAAAAATTCTTAGTTACATGCCTGCTACAGACTGCCTATGCAACTCTCTGTGGACAGAAAAGTGACAGGAATCATGTTTTGTCTCTAGCTTGAAGGCTTTTCATTCAAAAGTTCAAAGCTGAAGTGTTATTGGATTACCTGTGCACTTAAGGTCACATGTGAAAAAGGAGAGCAAACAGCAAAATTGTAAAAAGTGAACAGACCTGGCATGAAGATGTAAGGCAAGGTAAATTGTACAAAGAGACTGAAAAGAGAACAGGAAAAAGATGAAATAAAAATTCTAACAAACTTCAACTAACTATAGTGATAGACAAGATACCAACACCTCTTTTCTACCCAGGGCTTAGGAGGAAGTAGGGCTTTGTTTGATGACATGTCAAAATCTAGCCCTAGACAAATATTAAAAAGTCATTAACTTACAGAAATAGATATACCAGCACTGAGAGCTTCATCCCATGTAAATTATTTTAGCTCTACCAAAGTCAATCCATTCACTAAAGAAACAGCAATATCACCATTGAAGTTACAGTGTTTCATTGTCTCATTATAAAGTGGCCATTACTTGGAAACAGTTTAAACTGCTAAAGTGCAAAACCTTTTCTTTTATTCCTGTCCATTTCACTGGAAATAAGCCACAGGCAAGTAAAACCCTAAGGAAAGTGTTGTTGGAGGACACTTTTAGTCATAATTTATCATGAACACTGATCACCAACAGCAACGGAAGGGAAAATCTCTCTTGTCCTCATGAGATTAAGACTGATAAATCACACCATTTATTGTTGCAGCCCTCAGGACCTAAACCAAACAGAAAGTATTTTCCCATGGATACGGAAAAGAAAGGTTGCTTTGCCACAGGGGATTTTCCAGTAAGAAGGACATCTACTGGTTTAGCCTTCTCTCTGCAGATCTGGGGTCCTGTACTTCCTAAGCAAGTGTGATGGTCAGATGGAGGATACCGGGTTGCCTGAATCTTTTAGTCCAGCATTGACAGTTTTATATTCTAACACCTTAGAGAGGCAAAGGGGGTGGGACATTGTTTTAATATTGGATAAAATTGAAAAGTATGTAAAAATGTAGCATTCATTGTTTCTTACAGATGCCAGAATTGGGCAATTTACAATCAAAGAGAACTGGTAAGCAGGTTTGCAACGAAGGACAAGGAACATTTTCACAGGCTGTCTGTAGTGCACCCACAATTTAAATGCTGAAGTGCTTCAAATGCTCCAGAGCAGATAAAGGCCTCAACTCATATTCATTTCCCATTTCTTCCTTATTTCAGTCAGGAGGACAGCTATTCGAGACACAGATTTTTCTACAAACTTGCAGGAGAAGAGTCTCTTTTTGTTTTCCTGCTACTAGTTGAGGCCACATTCTTGGTAAACAATCTGTTTCATGTTCTTTTCCCTTTGCTGCATGGTCAAACACCTAGGACACTGCCAGATAAAAAGCTAAAATTAATGATTATTCTAGAAAAGGTTTCTTAGAAAAATGGAAAGGATCCATCCTTATGGGAGCTTATTATGAGACATACTATCACTTAGATACTGTAAAAAGTTTCACCGTTTCATACAAAATAGGAATATAATTTATAAGCACAATTGGAATCCAGAAAAAGAATGCACGCTGAATTGCAACATCTTTAGAATTATGTTTTATGCCAGAAAATAACACACTTTCCATTTAACTGTGATTTCAAATGCAAATACAAATATCCTTAGAATGAAGCAGATGTTGGGCTTTATTTCAGTAGAATGAGCAGTTGTTCATGTCTGAATCCTTGTCTTCTGGGGAAATATTTCAATGCCTTAATGAATGAAAGACAGACATCGCTGGGGTTTGGAACACATTCCCAGGAAAACCAATTTTAGCTCTGTCTTTGGAGCAATTATTGAAAAGTTGTAGACTGTTACAGTGATAATTCCATATTAGTGTCATGTTAGGGGAGAGTTTTTATTTTTTTATTGTTCTGGGAGAAGGTTTTGCTACACTTGACTGTAAATTGTTCTGACAGTAAATAGAGGACAGGCAGATGCTTTCACGCATAAGTTGGAAGTTGCTTTGGCAAAGACCTGGAAAATAAAATCCTCTGGAGTAAAAACCCTATGTTATTAATCCAGCTGTAAAGGCAGTTACAATTGGTTGGGTTTTAGGTACCACTGGAGAAAACAATACACAGCTGATGGAAAATCCTACTTTCCTGCAGCTCTGGGATTTATTTTCCATTTTCCTGTATGCTGAAGCACAAACACATGTGTATATATCTATGGCTAGATATAGATATATAGATTAGATATACAGATATATAGATATATAGATTAGATACATATATAGATATATAGATATATAGATATATAGATATATAGATTAGATATATAGATATATAGATATGTAGATATATCTATATATAGGTATATAGATATATAGATCATATAGTGTGACCCCAACCACGGGGAAAAAACCAAGCAGGACCAGAGAGATGATAGTGGCAGGGTTTACATTAATAACAAATGAAAATATTCAGGAGTTTGTATAGCATGGAGGGTCTGAATCCTGTTCTCTTTGTGATTTTGCAATTCAGTTGGTTTTCCTCCCTAATATATATTATAATTTGTTTTCTAAATACTATTTTGTGATATGGCTCATCCTTCTCAGTGTGCCAGCTGACACTTTAGGGTGAACACTGATGGCTTTTACCCCAGGAGATGCCACCAGTAGCATCCTGTGATGGACACAGCAGCCAGGGGAGGTGAGTTCCATGCTGGGGATAGCTTTGCCCCCTGTGTAGCTTGGAGCAGCTGGAGCAGGTTGCAATTTCTGGAATTGAAAAGACACAGAGACAAAAATGAAACAATTGAATCACAAACTTTTTTAGTAAGCACATCCAAGCAGTCATTTTTAAGGACTTTTCTTAGGGGTTAACGGGGGTAGAGATGGCGTGGACTGTGACACAAAAGCACAGGAGGTTCAAAGACAATTTAAGCTCTGCACAGGTGGACCAAGACCTCATACTCAAGAACACTCAGCAACAACAGTGCAGGTACAGAGCTCCATTTAAGGGCTAATTCTGCTTCTCTGAATGGCAATGATTTTATTGTCTTAGTTAGAGCTGATGGTCAGTCTCTGATATTTGATTATAATAAAATTGCTTTTCCCCCTTCCCTTTTGATCATTTATAAAATCAACATAACCCCCCCCTTAATTTCATCTTGCCCAAGTTCTCTTCTGAAATTAACTGGCACAGCATCACTGGAACCAGTGATTCTTTGTCTGTTTGAACCAGTGATTCTTTGTTTGAACCATTGTACAAATTGGATTAGTGGGTTTTAAGGGATTTCAAAGGAAAGTTCAAAATAAAATCATAAATAATGATCAAGATATACATAATAAAAAAATCAAGCCACCAGATTTATCCATAAGAGAAAATATACTGTAAAATTAAGTTTCAAAGCATAATATGTCATGCAAAATCCTGTTAGATTGAATGATAGATGAAATGAAAGGATATTCATTCAACTGTTCTTTTATAAATATCAGAAGCTGGAAAAATGTACATTTAATGATTTTTAAAAAAATACAATATATAAACGATTTTTGGTTTATATGTCAGAATCTAAAGACAAGTAAATATAAAAGGACATGAAACAAGAATTCAGCAATACTCACTGGGGTATTTTCCTTTTCACTTTGATTACTGATTACTCAGTATGAGCACCCAGATACTTGACAGTCATTTGGGAATGTCCCTTGCACTTCTGTAAGCTGAAAATTCTACCTTGAGGCAGGGGACATAGGCTGCACCCTAGACTTGGAATAAATTTAGTACTAGACTAGATATTCTGGGCTTAAAATCAGAACCACATCGAGGCTTCAAGCATTTAAAGAAATCCACTTCCTTTGCAGGTTTACAGGTGTATTGTGTTTGCATGGCAAGGGGCTACAGAGGTGGCATCTGAAGAAGCTGCCAGAGCTTTCCCCACATCTAGTACCGCCAATGCCAGCTGACTCCAGGACGGACTCATCACCACCCAAAGCTGAACCCAGCAGCAGCAGTGGCTGTGCCTCTGAGATGTCATACTTAAGTGGGAAAAGGAATTTGCAATCTATCAGCAGACAGAGGAGTGAGAATATATGAGAAAAACAATCCTGCAGTGCAGAAGGAAGGTGAAGAGGGGCTCAAGACACTGCAGTAGAGATTCTCCTGCAGCCCACGGTTAAGGCAGCTGTTCTCCTACAGCTCATGGAGGTCCATGATGGAGCAGAGATCCACCTGCAGCCCATGGAACAGGTGGATGCATGAAGGAGCCACTGGAGAGCCTCCGCTGGAGGGTCCTGTGACCCCAAAGAGAGGAAAGATCATGTTGGAGCAAGTTTAGTGGCAGGAATTGTAACCTCAAAGTGCAGCCTGTTTCTGAAGGACAGTATCCCATGGAAGAAACCCACACTGAAGATGGGACAACTGCAACTTCTAGAAACAACTCACATTGGAGAAGTTTGTGGAGGACTGTCTGCCATGGTGGGGAGCCCATGCTGGAGCAGCAGAAGAGTGTGAGGAGTCCTCCCTCTGAGGAGGAAGGAGCTGCAGAGACGATGTCTTATGAACTGACCACAGACCTCTCTCCCTGGCCCCTGGGCAGCTGGTGGAGAGGAGGCAAAGAAAATTGACAGGAATTAATTTGAGGAAGAAGGGAAGGGTAGGAGGAAGATGCTTTTAAGATTTGGTTTTATTTCCTTACTCTGATATGATAATTTAATTTAAACTAGTTCCCACCAGTCAAGCCAGTTTTGTCTATGATAATACCTGGTGAGAGATCTCTCCCTGCCCTTATCTCGGCCCACAAACCTTTCCTTGTATATTCTCTTGTTTGCCCATCTAAGGAGGGGAGTGACAGAATGGTTTTGCTAGAAACTTAGGAACCAGGCTGGCTCAACCCAACACAACACATTGAACAATGTGCTGGAGTATCTTTCTGGAATGTTTCTTAAAGTTGTATAGTGAACCTGCACCCATCAGGTTTGCATGCCTGGATAAACTACTGATGCATGTGCTTTCCCTGCCCAGTTTATAAGCCAAAATTTTTATAGTAAACCAGTAGAAGATAGAAAAAATTAATTGTTATCTCTAATATTATGCACTTAAAAAACCCCCCAAAACCTAGGGCAAACCTTGGCTTCTATATAAAAAAAACATTTTAAGAAACTAATGGACAAAAGTCCTGAACTGAAAATCTACTTTTAAACTTAAATTCACAGTAGCTATTTCAGCTGACCTTAATATACTGACAGAGCAATTTTTTTGTATTTTTTTCCTTATTTAAGTATAATATTATCTTTTTCTCCACGGTGTTTTGTAGCTGGTATTTTTTATAAGAAATCCTTCAAAATAACTGTGTCCTTTCTCATCACACAATGTAAATCCATGATTGACAATCCCCATGGAAAGATAGGATTTCATGGGCAATATAATATAAATAAAATACATGAGTCAAGAATGCATTTCCACCTCATTACAGCTGGGATAAGCTTAAATGTACAGAGCAAAAACTACATTCTTCATTCATGCAATAATCCAAGTTCAGACTGACTAGACATGAGGCCTGAGAAGAAGAATAAAATCAGGGGCCAACACCCACTTTTACCACTCTGTGCTCTTGTTACCATCATGGTGGGAAATGATGAATATGATGCTGAGATATTTCCTGGGCAAAGAAATTATTATCTCATAACTTAAGGAAAAGCCATGCAGGAATTTTCTCTGCATCTGTATTCTTGAAATTTCCAAAGGGAATGATTTTGCTGCTTGCATTGAGTGTCTGCACACATGCACGCTTGTGTCTGCATGTGCAGCAGGCATTGGGTCAGGGCTACACACCGAGAGTAATCTGATTTTCTCAACTGGGTTGGAAAGTGGACCAGAGAGAAAAGTTTCCTCATAAGAGAGGAAAATCTAGCATGCTTAAGGTGAGACCTGCATAATGAGACAGGGCTGTGTTTCTTCCTGTTTGGCTTTTTTCTCTCTACTCAGTTTTGACACAGTGCTATTCAGCACAATGAATGGAAAGAATTAAAAAGGAAAAAGCCCTCTTCAATAAAAACCTTACAATAACCATCAAAACTGTAGTGGGTTAATCTCACTGGGAAAAATTTCCCTGTTTCCCTGTTTGCATAATTTAACCAAATAATTTACCACATTGTGTGTATACTGCCACTTTTTATTCCCACAGACCTCACAATGCCTAAAGCCAATACTCAATGTGTGCAAGAGACAAGGGCACAATCACAGCCTTAAAGACACTGATGGCCAAGCCATTTCACTGTGTTGTGGCAAAAGTAGTTTTAACCATCCCTTCTGGAGACTTAACTGCTTTTTATCCCTGCTTTTGTTTTCCAGACCCATCCTACTGATGCCAGAATGATTTTTGCTTTTATATTTCCTTCATATATATTCATAGCTCTGTAGATTATTGTTGTACAGTTCTATAGTCCCTAGGTAGTTCCAATACTTTTCCCTATCTTTTCCCTGCCCTGATAGGCAGAAAGACAGAACACATTCCAGAGGCTCCAATCCCCAGGGTACCCAAGGCCCCTGTCCTATCTTAGTTTGTCCTAGGAGCCAAGGTTGAAGCTCGATCTTCAAGACACATTTTTAATAACAAAGTTGCTATCTAAAGGTGGCCTACAAGAAAGGTGAAACCAAAAGGGGGAATTATTTCGTCATTTGTGCTTCTAATTGATGACTTTTGTCAGTTATGCTAATTTGCTAAACTTATAAAACCATATTCACCCACGTGGGGGTGGGAATTTCAGGCATTTTCCATATCTGTTCCTGGAGTCCTCCAATAAAGACCAGCCTTTATATTACCTCCTATACTAATGTTGTCTTGAAAGAGTGTTGTTTCATTTCTAAAGGTCTTTAAGGTATCACTACAGCTGACACCTGCCTTGTTTCATAATTTCAGATAAGGCATGTGATGTACCTTTCCTTGGCAGTCCATCCAATGCCTCCTGCTCCAGCCCTGTAGTTACCTGAGACATAAATACCAGCATTTCCATACACAGCTGTTCCTGTATTATATAGCGTGATAAGTTCTTTAAGAAAAAATGTATCAGATCAAAAACTGCAGTAGTGATGGCACCAAATACCCTTTTTTTTCCAATCCATATTCTAATTTTATGACTTTCACACCTTCTGGCACAATAACCCCACTTGCAGCCTTTGCTTATAAATTTTAATAAGTTTTAGAGATGGACCTGAAGATTTCCCATCTTTTTTGGGTTCTTCTGAAACACTGAGAGTACTTGACAGCTCTCATGTTTTTCATAAAATCCCGTAGCTCTCCATTATTCATCACAATGATCTATTTTTGTGACATCATAGTATGAAATCACTTTTTTTCTGTGGTGGTGTTAAACTTCATTTGAATAATGTATTCATTCTGCAGACCTATACATAATTCACCTTTCTCTTCCCCACAGTGGTGATGGCCAGGTTTTTTTGTGGTTTATGGTTATTTCTTTTTTGTGTCTGGATAGGTGTTACACTGCACTCTTCATCATCATCATCCTTGGATTTGCAGATCTATCCACCCCACATTTCAGCCCTCAGCAAGAGCTGCTTCTCAGGATTCCCAGACCTGTTCCCATGTTTCTGTTTATTTTGCTGGAGTAGTCTTACATCTCAGCCTGCCAGGCTTTCCCAGGCTCAGTGCACTCTGCAGCTGCCTGTGAACACGTCCACTTTTCTTTCTGGCCAGCTACACATCCCTTTGGCTGCCAAGCTTCACCCTCCCCTTTTATAATTGCCTCACTCCCCTCTCAGAGCACAGTCAGCAGTTGTCACACTACACAACGCTACACAAAGCACAAACTGTGAGTTTTCTCACAGTGTTCTTTGCTTTAGCTAATTCAGAATGCAATTTACCCCATTATATTGTACAAGTCCTACAGGTCCTTGTCCCAGGGACTGATATTATGATTTTCACAGTTACTTTCGTTTGTCTCAGGGCTGGGACCAGCAGGAAGCCAGTGTTGACCCCTTATAACCTCCTGCCTTGCTTTTCTACTCTGTGCCATTCTGCTAACACACCAAAGCACCAGTTATGCACATCTCATTTTTTACAAAACTACTGACCCAGAAGACAGCAGGTACTTAAGTTCATGGCCCAAACCTTTATTGTTCCTAATGAATTCAAGAGATTTCCTATGTTGCTGAACAGAATTTTGTCACAGGGAAAAATGTACACAGTTCATACAGTTTAACCAAATCAGGATTGAGGTGGTTTATTGGTTTAATAACTGAAGTGAAAGCTTTTTTATTTTTACTACTTATCAGGAGACGTGGTAGATTCTCCATTCTGGAAACATCAAATTGGACATGGCTTAACGAGCCTGATCTAGCAGAAGATGTCCCTGCTCATTGCAGGGGGTTTGGACTAGATGAGCTTTAAAAGTTCTTTCCATCCCAATCCAATCTATGTTTCTTTGATAATTAACTGGAAATCAGTGAATTGTAAATGCTAATAAACACCTACAGCTCTTGAAACACCCTTCTAGCATCAATCACAAGAAGCTCTAATCCCATACACACACAGGTGCTCACACTGCTGTGGACACACACCTCATCTGCTCTCACCCTCACCCACTGCAGCTGTGGTGGCAGGTCCTCATCCTTTCTTTGGGGAAAAATTTCCCCATTTTTCCCCTCTCCCATGGCGGTTGTGGTCTCTCTGGTCCCATGTGTGACTCTGCAGCTCCACACAGTCTGGATGGTGAGTCCCCATGACCCCAAGCAACTTGGGGTTAGGGGTCCCACATGCTGCCAGGCAGGCATGACATTCATAAAGAGGTTCCTCCATCAAGGGTCTGCTACCACTCCAGGGTTTCTCAGCCTCCACTACTACTTTTCATTCTTCTTTCCTGATTTATTTTTAGGCCAACGCCACCTTTCTTTCGAAAGTTCCTTCTAATTCCCTGCAACTCCCTCTGTGATGTCATTGACTCCAAATAATCATGAACATGTATATGTGTTGCAACAGACCTAAATCTTTCCTCTATCAAGCACCTGATATTTCTTTTCAGACAGGTATAAAGCTGATTTTGCTTCTCTGATGCCAAGAAGCATTGATTACTGGTGGTCATCAGGTTGCTTGGGAAAGGAGTTTCCATTCTGTGTATCAAAACAATTTTCCGTATCATTACCAAGATCTTGTCCCTGATCTTTAGCAATTATAGCTCCTAATAGTTCCTGCAAGAGCCATAGGTTAAAACATTTATGTTTTTTCTTTTCTATTGATGGCAAAGGATCCACTTTTTTAACAGTCTAGAAAAAATGGGCCAAATATTGAATATCCCCCTTAGTTGCAATTCCTAATAAAATGTAAAGCTCAAAATGATAGGTAATTTAGCTGAAGAAAAAGCAGAAATAAATTTGCCAGCTGCCAGTCTGACAAGTAAAAATTTCTCCATTCCTGGACATTGGCTTATTTCTCATTGGTTTTCTTCAATTACTTATGTCTGTTTATGCTACTATAGCACCTATTTGACTATTATATTTAGGAATCTAACTTGAAATATCATGTAAAACTCCATACTTTTTTATACATTGTATTGGCTAAACCTGAAGAGCCAGAATTAAATGCACTTTGAAAGACACAGAGAACAGTATTTTCCCATTTTTTCAAGAAAATTCCACCTTTGTTCCCCTGGTAGCAAAATGAGGTACCAGGGTATAAAATATGAGTGCTCTTTCTACCTCTCGGATCTTAATTTGGTATAATATTAATATTGCAAGTAGGGAGAAATGCAGGATAGACACTTTCTGGTTTGGGTAGTTTTATTAAACTTTCAGGCAAAGTTACAGGAAAAAACCTAATGCCACTTTAAAAGGTCATAATAAAGTTTCTGATGTCACTAAAAGCCACTGTCACTTGGACTTTAAATTTCCTAAGGCAGGTGTTTTATGTTTTTTGCTCCTGACAAGATACACCAATCCAGGACATTGTGATTAAGGAAAGGTATTGTCTCTCAATAGATGTTTGATGTGCCCACCAACCCGCCTTAGACCATTTAGTTATCCTTTCTGCACCTTCTCTGACTATCCTTCAGACAGAAATACTTCAGACAGGGTTGTAGCCTTGTTGAGGCTGTAGCCTCAGCCTTGAGGTTATATACAGTGGCAAAATGATGGCCCCTCCTAATTTTTTCTTCCGTATGCTGTCCTAAAGATGTCCACAGTTCTTCTGGCCTATTTTTGCACAATATGCTGAAGCAACCCTGGGAGTCTGAGCTGTAAGTACCAGTAGTGAGTTCAGCTGCAGGTAAGCAGAGTCTGGATTATTTTCTCTTTGCCCTACATTTGGCTACACTGAAGCTCATCTGATACATCTTTACTGATGGAATCAAGCTTTACTGAAGAGGGATTTCCTGCAGCCCTTTAGAAGACCTTTAGAGATCTCTGCATCCTCTCAGATTTTGAGATTTCATTGCTGGTTTATTTTCCAGGTCAACGATGGTGTTTCAGTAATGGTGATTCAATAATTCCACTTCCAGCACTGATCCTTAAGGAATTTCATTGCTGCTCCTTCATCACTGTGAAGATGGTCTTTAATACCTACAGTTTGCTTCCTACCTATTAATAAACTTCAGTCAATAAAACATTTTTTCTTCCAGTCCCATGGATTTTTTTTCCTTAATTATTCTTAATTAAAAAATGTGTTCAAAAGCTTTTTGAGAAGACATTAAGTTCATCAGATCATCTTTTGTCTTCACGCTCATTGATGTCTACCAGGTGTGTGAGGGCTGCTAAATTGCTGGGGGAGAGGAGGGAAGAACCAGGGCCCTGACAGGAGCTTCCTGTGACTCCCGAAGGTTAGCCAGGCAGCACTTCTCTCTACAGAAGGCTTGCAGGCTCTTTCTTAACATACTATTCTATTCTGTGGTCTTAGTTCTTGGAAATAAACTGGATCTTACCACCAGGGTTGGAAATCAGGCTCGTGCGTAAATGCTTATCTTCTGGATATCATGTCTAATGCTTGACTTTCAAAATACTCACAAAATAAAATGTCATTTTGGATTCAGTCTGCTCTAATGTGCCTTTATATCTATGACAAGCAATACATATTTTCCCTAAATATAGGAAAAAGGCAATCCCCTTGGGCACTTTCTAGAGACAGTATGATATGTCTAGGAGACAGTTTCTCAAGCTGTGCTTGAAGTTTGGTCTTTTCTTTCTCCCTGCTTTTTGCTAATGCCACCTATTTGGATTAGAGCTTGCCAGAAGTTCATCTCTGATCATTTTAGGATTATCTTTCTTAAGTTTATACATGTTTCAGATATTGTGGAGAGAAGTGTTTTTGGTCACACTCAGTCTGAAGTCACTTTTTACTGGGTTTTATCATTTGCCACAATTTATAGCAAAGGTTTATGACTCATGATCAGGTGAAATAACTAATTTCTACTATCCAGAGTCTCAAATGCTGGGTAAGGAATCCAGATTTAGAATCAAAGACTGCTTTGTTTTGAAAGGGATATTGAAGATCACCTCATTCTAACCCCTCTGCAATGGGCAAGGACACCTTTCATCAGACCAGGTTGCTCAAAGCCTCATGTAACCTGGCCTTTGTTTGTTTTTCTCATGGTGATGCTTTGAAAAAATGAAGTTTAAAAATTCTGAACATGGGCACTCCTGATGACTTGTTACCTCCACCTCTGAAAGGTCTGTTTGCCATGCATCTCACCCCAAACTGCTCCCAGCACCACGAGAACATCATGCTTACAGCTTAGCCATTGTGTTGTGTTGCTGTATGTTATACAATCTCTCTGGACCAAGGCTGACTCCTCTGAACCTTGAAGCTTGTTTTCCTCTCTTCCCCAGATATATCTCTGACTATATCACAAAACCAAGAAGTGATGTTGGAGGCTCAGATATAAAGCAAACTTTTTAGAAATTGTGAGGATCAGCTGAAAGCAATGAAAATATATGTAACAGCTTAGTAACTGAGCAGGCCCTGCTTTCTGGAACAGATTCCTATGCTGCCAGCTGTTAAATAGTTCTTGTGACTCTGAACTCAGGCACAACTCTTTACCTTGCTGGGTTGTTGCATTTCTTTAAATAACCTCATACCAAAGCATGTATTTGGACAGAAAAATCCCATTTGTCTCTCTCTTTCTTGTGCAGGTGAGATCTTTTTAAAGGCTTGAGCGGCAGACAAGTGAGGTATGACTGTCATTTGTGCCCCTCAAAGGCTTCTGTCGAGGTTTCAATAATAAAGTCCAGTGTTTCCTGGCAGTATCTGATCTGCAGCTGTGCATCCTTGCACACTGACCAGGCTCCTTACTCACAACTGTTCCACCATGTCATAATCCATTTAGTGTGCTTGCAGCAAGATTTGCTTCTGTTTCCCTACACTGAGGAATAGAGATTCTGATCTATATCAGATCAGAACTTATATCAGGTTTAGAACATACCACAGTGTGTTTGCTTGCATGGAAGAATGAGATGAGTTTTAATCAATAATTTTACTTTGCAGCTTTTCCCCTTTTGGACAATCTAAGTCTACACAAAACATCTGTCTTGACACATTTTTCCTCATTTTAATTTCCAACTTTCTTGACACGTTCACAAAATCTTTCATTTCCAAGCACATTCATTGTTCATTTGCACCTACAAAGTGCTGGCTTTATACATCATAAAGAAAATCTCATTGCAAAAATACCTGAGGCAACTAAAGCAATGTAGTGGCACATCCTAGTAACTCACACATTCATTCTTCAATTGCTCTACTGGATTTCAGGAATGGAGTATGAGAAGATACAAAATTACAAAGAGAATGGAGCAAAGTCTGGTTTTGGGGGGAAAAACAACCAGTTTCAATTAGCATCAAATACCACAGACATCCACAGGCACAAAGGTGCATGCCACAGAATGTGGGGCTATTTTGTTTATTTTTCTTTCTAGACTAAAAATGCTATTATCCATCCCTAGGTCAGTGTCTGTTTTATTGATTGTATTCTTTCTGGGCAGACATTTTATAGGTTTTAAATAGCAAAGGCAAAGTATTGCCCTCAGGAAAATCTTCTCCTGAACCAAAGAAATCTATTATTCTGACTTTTGAGAAAATCGAGTGAGCCAAAGCAAGCAATGATAAAAGACTATAGTGACAGAAAGTCTCATGAAAAAAAAGGGTTTTTTCCATAAGTGGAACTATATCATGGCTTGCCTAGTGCTACTTTGACCAGAAACAGAGTAATTATGAGTGAAATACATGCAAAGATTGGACAGTAGAGGGATGTTTAACTTGTTGTAACTTGTAACTTCCTAACGTGCACATGAAGTGGGTTATTATGTGACCCTGAGCAATTTCACATAATTCCCAGGCTAGATTATATTTCCATATAATTGAAATAAAAATTAATGTTGTGAATTGCTTTAACCGCTCTTCTCTTATCACTTTGAATTTGATTTATCATTTTACGTCTAGAAATCTGTCAGCTCGGCACAAGTGTCTTTAAAAATGTCTGGAATTAAAAAATAAGAAAGGATCTTGTCAAATAAACATTTATCTCATAATGCATTGTCTTGGGAAAAATTCCCGCCTTCCTGTTCTCATACATGAAACCAGCTCACAGACCATATTACTACTACCTTGGCTGGAATGTATGCAGCCTGCTGACAATAGCCCCGGTCATGGGATTGTGTTTTTATGTGGATGACCTATACCTGAAAATTTATTCAGCAAAACAGATGAAAAAACCCCTCACCCCACAAAAAAAATTTAAAAGAAAATACAAAAGAAAGAAGAAAGACTTTTCTTCAAGTCCAATTGCGACTTACCAAGAAATATTACCACACGTTTTGTAGAAGTCTCTCTCAAAAGGATTGTGGTGGACATCACGATAATGCGCAGCAACTTTTTCCTTGAAAATGTACCAGAAGAACAGGAATAATTTGCGAAGGGGACAAGGGGAAGACTAAGAATCAAAACTGACCATGAAAGGTTATTTTGCTCAGCAGCTGATAAACAAACAGCAGTGTATAAACAAGCCCAGAAATTCTGATTTACTATTAGACTCATGGGCAGCTCATGGAAATCAGTCTGGACCTTTCCATCAGCTAAGAGTGAGCTGGATTACATCCCACATGCTTTTGTCTGTTCCATACATTTGCTGAGAATAAATCCAACAGAAAGTTGAGCTTTAGCATGCATACTAGCCACCATATTTTTAAACACGTGTATGCTTACACAGATTGTTTAGCAGATGCTGTCTGATCAGTTTTCACAGTGAGAACTCTCAGGACTGTGAGAGACCATTCACGACTTTAGTGGAATAGAAGCCAAGAGCCCTTAACTAGAAGCCCTGGAGTAAGTTGCATCAGGTGTTTGGCTAATAACTGGGAGAAAACCAGTAAATGCTTAGAAATGGGACCAGGGTTGTTTTCTGTCTTCCTTCTTGAAAATCTTCTGCCTCTGTCTCCTGGGTCCTGAATAAGGGAAGATTTGTTGTTTTGCAGGCATCCGTCATCATTCAGACTCACCACCCAAACCCTCCAGCTTCTCCTTGACCTATTTTCCTCTCCAAAGGTGAAGCACAGAAATATTCTCCTCTTGTTTTATAGCCTGTGCCATTTTCTTACTGTTTCATCAAATTTGTCAGAGTTAGAATTCAGGTGAGGAAGAAAAAAATATATTTTTCAATATCTCTGGAATATGTGAAGAATAATAAAATGCTTTTTTGAAGTTGCTGATCTTTTCCTCAAGAAAACAAGAATTCAAGGTCAAGCTGGATTTTTATTTTTTTTTTATCTTCAGGAGCTAATGGGTTAACTTGTGCCCTAAGATAAATTATTCAGTTCTAAGATAGGGTCTATCTAGTAGCTGCAGCATGCAGCTGAGCAGCTGTTAGATATGTGATGGTTATTCAGAAAAATTCTGATTATTTGTTTTTGTTCTTTCTTAGTGCTTTTAAGAAAGACTTAAAAAGCAGTCTCTATGCATCTCTCATGTATACAACACATTTCTGGCTAAAGGCAAGAATGTTTCTAGAAGCAGAGATAGCTGGGAGCTTTGATCTCTTTTAAAACCACTGAAGGTAGTTTATCTCAAGTTGCACAAACATGGATAATCTTCCTGGTTTTAAATATGTTCCAGCTGAGAATCTTCTTACTTCTTTAAAGGATGTCAGTAAGTCTTTAATAGCTAACAACTTAGTCCCAAAGTAACACAAAAAGAAGATCAAGTAGCTCTGTAGTGGTTGTAGAGTTTGTAATGGTGCAGTGCAGCAGAAATAACTTAAGCCGTGAAACCTCAGTTAAGGAACAGAGCTACCAGCAGCTCTGCCATGCTGCCTTGCATTTATCTGTGTAGGAGGAGAAAAGAAGTAAATGTTTCATAGGATGTCAACATCTCTAAGTACCTAACAAGCTCTTGGCTGTCTTCAAAACTGCTGCCTTTACAAGTCATTTTCATTCCTTTTTAAACAATTTCTTCTGAATGTACTAGCAAACGGGATGTAATTCCACAGTCACCTGTTGCAGTAAGATCACTTGTAGGGACAAACACACATATCCTGAATAAGGCTAGCAGAAATTGGCCAGTGAGGTGTTACATCTTCTGTGTAAAACTTTGCAGGCTCCTCTTTGAGCACTTGGACCTTGCTGGTTTAGAAGTCTGCTCCATAGATTCAAGTGTCATTGTAGATATCTCTACAGGTCTGCACAATAATTTTGAAGAACAATAAGGAAATTAATCTCATACCAATCCAATTATTCACTGTATTTGTGTCTTTGTTGCTCACCACTTGCATCTAAATCCTTTAATGCATTTGTCATCACAAACCCTCTGTATTATTTATATTTCACTTCTACTGAACCACTAGGAAAATTAATGTACTGCAAAATTAAAGTGTCACATTGAAAAAATCCTAATGGAAAGCACATTGTGGGACAAAAGACTACAGAGAACCTCCAGACACTTCCCTTTTTAAGCTGACATAAGACCAGGCACGGTTTCAGCCCCTACACGTGGGGACAGTTTTCCTGTTACTCCTCCTTGCCCGCAGACTTTAAAAAGGAGGGGGCAGACAGCACATGCTGGCTCTGCCTTTCCTCTCTTTGTGGGTCTTTCCAGGCAGCAAGGCATAAATACCATGTGTGGGGTTCTCCAGACCCAGAAAACTGTGTGGGACGAAACTGGGAAGGGTTAAGGCAGAAGGGCATTCAAACACTCCCAAAGGCATTCAAGAGCTGCACAGCAGTGGAGTCCAACTCTCCTGCCCAGGGTGTTGGGCATTCAGATTTGCCAATAAAATGGGCAAAAATACAATTTTGCCAATCGTATTGGTAAATAAAAGGGAGGAAAGGAAATGACGGCCTTTGGAGATCAGTGGATTTAAGCACCTCACAAAAAACCCTGCTCCTGACTGACTAAAAGCACAGATATGTAATACATAATTTTTGAAGTTTGCAATAAAGACACACCACCCAGTGTGGGGTCAGGGACACTGTATGGCAAATTACAGATTGGTTTCTCGGAACCACTCCAGGACTGGAAACAGCAGAAGCGATTCTGGAAAGCAAATATTCGTCTCCATAACAACAAAAATGAAAACTTTGCATGTTCAGGCAGGTCCTCACAAAACAAATCTAGCAGTGAGCTCAATAGGATATTGTACAATGAAAACCAATTTCCTGTATGACTTCTGCTTTTTGGAACTGCTCATCTGTTTGTGTGACATTTCCTGCTGCTTCCAAGTGCACTGAAGGTACAGTCTTCCCGTGCTCCTTCTCAACTCTTTCTTCAGTATTTTAAATCAAACAAACTAGTTCCAAATAACCTCTCAGAATGAATTACCGTGCAAAAGAAGAACACCTCTTGGAAAAATCATTTCAGTACATGTGAATTAACAAAAGACTGTGCGAGTCCTTGTTGCCTAGTTCTGTAAAGAACATCACTATCACAAATGATTCTCTCTGATGACTGAAAAGAAGAAAAACTCTTGAACAATCAAGACTGCCGCCTGTTTTTGCTGCAAGACTCCTGTCAGCTCTTTAGTGAATCAGCAGCTGGAGTATCTGGATTCATTCTTTATTTCTTCCTTTTCAGTGATTCTTTCTGATTTTCTGTTGATGACATATTCTCCTTTAAATATTTCTCTAGATTATGCTTAGTACAATTTCTCTGCCTAAACACCCAGATAGGTGTATTACTGTTTCTTCAAATACTTGGGGAGGAAAATACATAACACCCTGAGACAGACTCTTACACTTTCTTAATGTATCTCTGCCTTCCCCCTCCACATACTCAATCTAAAACACTCCAGCTAAAAAGTCAAAATCATTCCTCTTAGTTCTTTTCAGTGAGAGATAATGCTGGTTTCTTATTAAAATTTGCCACGTGGCTATCAAATTTATTAGTACTCTGACTGTCGATTCTTTTTGGTTCTGAATATCACATGTGTGACATTCACAAAGCTACATCCATGCGAAATAATCCACAAAAAATGTGATCTAACTTTGGAGGAGTTCCACACTGGGCTTATATAGTAATTAGATGTGACTGATCACTTGAAAAGCACACTAGATTGCTATTGTAACATTCCATAAATAAAATCTGAGTAGCTGGTTGAATGATGAAAGGAATGTTAACTAGCACATGTGAGGAGCAATGGAATTTTTTCTCCAAATGCATTATTCAAGAAGCAATTTTTCAGTCAGTATTAGAGGTGATATTGGGCAAAGTACAGGACAAAATGTTGTTCATTGTTAAGGCACAGTTTGGTATATTTGCTGTTTAGTAAATTTGTCATTCTGCTGTGCATTTGAAAAGTTCTGTGAACACAGCCTGAGGCCGTCAAACTTTGTTCTTTTGGAGCTGATCATTTTTCATCCAGCCTGAAGATGGTTTATAATTCAAAAAATGCCAAGACTATTACAGTTTTAAAAAGGTTATTTGCACACAAGCTGCAGAAATACCGTGTGTTTTGCTTGTTTCCGAAAACACTTTCAATATCAGGTAAGGAAAAAAAAAAACAATCATGAATGTTTTGTGTTCATCCTAGTGTAAAATGTCAGAACAAAAGTCAAGAAGTGCAAGGTGCTCCCCTAACACATTCTGACATTAAAAATATTTGATTTTATGAACATGTGCCCTATAGCTTACAGATTTTTTTCAATTTCTTTGGTTTCTTGTACTTACTCTTTTCTCTTATTTAGCACTCATCCATGGGAGGCAGATTGCATTTCTAGTCAATTTTGGTAGCTGTTCTCATCAGAGAACTTGATTCTTGGAAATTCTGGCATTTATCTGGTGGTTGCTTTAAAGCACTATGTCAGAGCCCCTGAAGACCAGAGACTGAACATCCATTCTAAATGCTGATAACCAGCATATTCCTGATTTAGTTGCTGGCAAAGCCAATTCTTAGCCTCTCAGCTGACAGTGACATTTTTCTGCTCAAGAATCTGACAATCATAAGATATACAACATGATGACTTCAAAGAAGTGGTAGAGTTTAAATGGAAAAGCAGTGCATAGAATCGTGTCACTTTGACCACATTTGGGGGCACAGGGAAATTGAGGGAAAAGGAACACTAGGTAGGATAGGTCTAGCAGTTACCAATCACCTAATTATTCCTTCCATATCACTTTGGAAATTATAGCCATAGCTTCACTGAGCATCCTAGATTTCAATATACTTAGGTAGTGGGAGAGCAGACACCTTTCTTCCCACACTTAGACATTGCCCATATCAAGAACCAGTGCTGTTCAGTGTTGAGGCTGAAATACCTGATTTGCAGATAATACCTTTCTGTTGTGACACTACTCTGCCTTTGACAGCTACTAACCAGCATGGATAGTTTTGAGCTTCTTCACTGAATTTATAAACCTCTCTTACATACCATCTTATTCCTAGCAGCCTTTGTTCCTTGATATATCAGCTTTCTTGAGATCATTGTTGCATCAAGCCTCAGCTTGTACTAGAAAACCTAAAAGAGTGCCCTTTGAAAACATAATCAAAGTGATTAACTGTATACAAGTGACAGAAGATGACACAAACATTGAAAATTAGTGCTCAGCAGATAACATACTTCATCATCTCTCTGAGAAATTTTTTAACATGGTTGTCTGAGTATTCACCATTTTGAGTTATCTCCTGTAATTTCCCTCTCCCAGGTTTCATCTCCATACTAAAACAGTAGCTGATACTGGGCAGAGGATTTCTCTGCAAAGTCTGATGCTTTTCACGAGGCAGAGGTATCACTTGGGAGTTTTGGACTGTTATAGGAAGCATCCTTTAGATGCCAAGGAACCCACTGTCATTGTTTCCAGCACTCCTGGCCTCCCCTTCTACATTTTGCTACCTCTTTACTAATTGCAAATTGAGAGGATTGAAGAGATGAGGCCTATCTGTTCTGCTCAGGTCAACATATTTTATTTTAAAATACCCCTTCTTCTTCTAACATTGTTCTAAGCCTGAAGGCTGAAATGCAAAAAACTGTCCTGTGGTTTTAACATACACAACCAGAATGGAATCAGAAATGTCACAGATTATAAATATCAAGATGATACTTTTATAGTCAGTATTATTATTTACTGTAATGTATTTTATATATATATATATATAATATTATAATCTGAATAATGCAATAATACAATGTTTATGTAATAATACAGTAATAATGTTATAATAAAATATATTGCAAGAATTGTGACTGGTTGGTTTGACAACAGGATAAACAGCAGGTTATACATAATATACACTCTGATTTCATGCAAGCATAAATGAAATTATAAGTTTTGATAAATTTGTGATATCTTATATCACAGCTGGCTTTGCCTCATGTGACCACTTAAAAAGAAGAAAACAGTTCCTTGTTGATCCCATAAAACATGCCATGAGCTATAAACATGCCAGCCTTAAACTTGCAGCTAGGTGGTACGACCGTTTTGATCTTGCTGATGTTCAGCAATTCTCTGCTTTGTATAAATAAAGCCAAAATAGAGATAATTTACAATGTTCTGACACAGTACAATATCTAATGTGAAAATACATTGATTCTCAGTACATCTCCTGGCATATAAATATAAACACTATTACAACTATCAAAATACATGAAAAAACTTGTATTCATCTTTCTCTCATCAATCTGGTCCATCATTTAATTCTGACTATTAAATATTTAGCACAATTTTTGGTTCTCTGACCCTAGAGTGTTATCAACAACAGTACTTGTTATTATAAACCAAGTTCAGTCCAGCAATATTTAATGATTTTTTTGAAATGTCAGCTTCTTCTGCCATGTTAAGAGATAAAAGTCTTCATACTTAAATACTTCAGGCACTTCTGATTTCAAAGAAGAAAGTGTAAAATGAAAACTAAATAAATACATGAGTTTGTATATGAAAGTCATACCTTTGCTTTTAATACTCCCTTATGAGATTTGAATGCTATGTTTTATGTAAGCCACACATTTTCCTAGTAAAACCATATTCTCATTAAATTTGTATATATTTGATAGTGATTTTTTTAAAATTTCATTTGTTTTACACAAAAACATATTCTTGTTTCAGCATAATTATTTTGTTTCATTATTCCAGTATGTTTGGTCATTAAAAAATTAAAAATTAATTTTCATTAGATTATCTGAAACATCATCATGTTTGCTTTCCTTTCCCTTCTCTTGATCTTCTAAACAATCCTGTCTCATCACTGTTTGAAGTAGATTATTAAGAAGGATGACTAAGGCTGGGTGCTTACCTTCTAAATTGACTCCAGTTGCTTTCCTGTGGTGATAACTTTTGTTATCTCTTTATGGTTGCTTGTTCAAACAAGAGAAACAAATTGCTCAGATTTTTTCATTAGTACTTCCACTGCCACAGGCTTGAGCAACGAATGTTTTGTACCTCCGTGGTAAATTTTTATAGCAGCAATCTGCAGGTTTTGTACACAAATATGAAACATTAACAATGTAAAATTGCTTGGAGAATTGAAGACAACAGCATCCAAGAAGAATAAGATTACTGCATTTCTGACTTCTCCTACTTTATGCTGGCATTACAATGGCAAGAAATCTTCTGACATTTGGGGTGTGTGAAGTTTCATTCCTGTGTGGAATGAAAACATAGGTGGAAACAAAGCACAGCCAAAGCAGGGCAAGACTTAGTGTGTAGCTGCTCACTGGGTAAAATACCTGAATGTCAGAGACACTACAGCTCTTTCCTGTCCAGTTACAGATTGAAGATGCATCTCCTTCTTTATTTGCAACTCCAAAAGCAGCTGAATAGAACCTGAGTGCATCAATCCTCTGAAACAAGTGCAGGAGCAGTTGAGAGAGATCTTTGAACGGTCAAGCATCTGGAACACCTTTGCCACCTCTGTTCTCTGGAACACCAAGATGAAGAATGGGTTTGATGCTGCTGTCATCCTAAACCAAAGGTACTTACTAATTATTTTGCCATCCACTTATTAACTATGCTAATACTTTAGGTACTAATTTTATACATTTAGTGAATAAAAATATCAAGAAGTGCTCTGGAATAGCTGTCCTGTCCGCAGAGATGGTGGGTATCTCATTATGAAGTCATCAAGACAGCAACGGGGTTTTTTATGTTGCTGTTCTCTTTTGTTTCTCCTCCTAGGTTAAACAGAAGTATTCAGTTTAAAAGAATACACCTGGCCTGGAAATCTGTAATGCCATTAAATGCCTTATGTCTTGACACAGTGTACAACAAATTGGCATAACTTTTTTTGTCTCATATTTGGGTGTATTTCATTCCCGTCTGCTTATATTCTTTGATGTTCCTAGTAATAACTGCCAGTCACTTGGGTCTCTTAGCTATCATCTGCACAAATAAAACCTGACACTGCTTTCATAAAATAATGTCAATACTATATCAAATTCTCCAACATATTCCCTGCACAGCTGCACCAAGTGACAGAAGTAAAACTGCCTTCAAACATAATTTATAAAATCATAAGAAGAGCTCCTTTTAAAGCAAAGCTTAGCTAACTTGTAAACAAGATGACAAATCACAACCAGGTTGGTTTAGGCTCTTTTTTTTTGCCAGAACAAAAAAGGTCATAAGAAACACTTTTTTTTTCTCATCTGCCTCCTCCTTACCAGAGGCAGCAATATAAAAAGTGAGAATAATGAAAAGACTTAGCAAAAACAAAAATAAATTTTTATGCCTCCCACAATTTAGAAACAAAAATATTGGAGCTGAGGGAGAGAGATCCAAGTGCTTTACAAACATGACAGGCTGTATTTTCCTTTCCATTTGGTATCTGCTGTTTCTGGTTGAGTACAGACACAACTTAGGCATAGTCACAGTTGCATTTGGGAGCTTCTAATGCTTAACATTTGCTCCCTACAGCTAGAGAACTGGCAAATCAGTGTAGACTTCTTTCATAACTTCTTTGCCCAGCATAAGATCCTGTTTTAGTAACAAAATAAAACGCCAAAACACAAACAAGTCTACCAAAAAACCCCCAAAATCAACCCAAACCCCAGCAAATCATTTGCTTTACTCATCTTTATTTTAGATGAAATATCATCATGTAGTTCTTTATAGCAGATATTTTAGAATCAGCCTGACTTTTGTCAGTAAAGTGTCTTTTCTAAGACAAATTAACTTTTACATTGAAAAAATAAGAAATTTCTACACTTATCCCTTCTGAAGCAAACATCATTACAGAGGACTTTATAAAAACCAGCAATTATTTAAAGATCAATTACTCATTGCAAATTACTAGACTGTAAGTTAGCTATTTTGAAACCTGAGACATATTTTGATGGATGTAAAGTGAAGTAGATCTAAGCCATGAACAAGTGACCTCATTAGCTCACCGGAAAACATTAAATGCTTGGAAACCGAGACACTTTCAGCAAAGATAAGCAGCATAAGACCATAAGGATGATGATCATTTGCTTCCTCTCAAACTTAAATTGTCTACTATTGATAGGTATATTTTAAAGGAATCTGAGAAAAAAAACTTTTCAAACACTTACCAAATATAAAAATCTACAGTTTAATACCAAGTACTCACATACAGACCAGCATTATTATCTGTGTTAGAAATGGAGATAAGAGAGAAGTGACTGCATCTTTCTCTGCCATTTCACTTGTAATGTGAAGAAGCATTACGATATTTTGGGTAAACTACTGGAAATGTCAATGCTTTTTGAAAGTTAACTGGGCATGTTTATCTTGTAAAATATATTTAGCTGTATAGATATACAAATTACTGAAAAGATGTGGATCAAGGCTCTTACATAGATTGCTAAGCAGCTGCTCAAAGTAGTCTCAACTGTTGCCCTCATAGTACAGCTATACTTAAATACTATTTCTAATTTTTAACAGAAAATTAAACTGCCTTTTTCTTTATGAGCCAACATTTTCTAAAACATTAAGAAAGGATGCAGGATGACTACAAGAATGTAGAATAAATCCTGCCTGCAGTCTCCTCACTGGCTTGCAAAACTATCTAGGTGCTGATGAGACTCTCCTAAAGATCCGAAGATATGGTAAAAGTAACATCCAGGAACAGGATGTAATATTCCTGGAATCTCCTAGAACATCCATGAGGTGAAGCAGTTCTGATCTGCCTCTTACACTATGGTTTCACCAGTAACAATGAGACCCTGATGTTTGTTTGTAGTCTTCATAGTTCTCTGAAAAATAAATAATTAATAGGAAGAAGAAGAAGAAGAAGAAGAAGAAGAAGACGAAGACAAAGAAGACAAAGATGAAGAAGAAGAAGATGAAGAAGACAAAGATGAAGAAGAAGAAGAAGACGAAGAAGACAAAGAAGATGAAGACAAATATGAAGACAAAGAAAGAAGAAGAAGAAGAAGAAGAAGAAGAAGAAGAACAAGCAACTTGCTTACTGCTACTCATGAGAAAGAGAATTTGAATTTACCTGAAAAAGTAATATTCCAGCAGGCCATATGAGAGCAATGCACATCTCACTTTTGACCTGTAAGACATGATTACTTAGGCTGCAATGTACCATATTTGTGAAGTCAATGGTTAAGTAGTATTTACAGTGACTAATATAGAAGCATAGAAAGAATACTGTTTGTAGAAGTGTCTTGCAATGTTAAGATTTAACAACAATTCAGAGTTGTGAATACAAGGAAAATTAGTGAGCAGCTATGATGAACTGTTTCTGTATGGACTGATAACTACACAGAGGTTTAAGCAGATGTTCTTTAGCTTTTAAAAATTACTTTATGAGGTAGCATAACTGGCTTTAGTTTCTTGTTGTTTTCTTTCTCCAATACTGGGCAGAACACTGTTCATAAACTCCATATTTCAACTATAAACATGGCATATTCTCAGTATGAATTGGTGGAATTACAACAATCAATTACCTTTGAGTAATCTACATCCGGAAGCCCAGAAGACAGCATTAATCTTCATAGGTTGGCTCAGTTAGGGACTGTGACTCCACAACTTATTACCTTCCCTCCCTTCAAAGGATGAAGTAATTTTACATCAATTTGGAGTTGATGGCATAATTTTTCTATATAGCCAGTGAGATGTGGCAGTCATTCTATGCTTCTTTCTTTTTTTCCTTTTGAGAAAGAATAGGTATAAGACAGTCCTTCTATTAATTTAGAATATACCAAGGAAGCTGGAGAGGAAACCTGTGAATTGAGAAGGAAACAAAATACTTCTATAAAACAGTTTAAACTACTGCAGCTGGGGCTTTGAGATCTTTCTCTCTGAGGTGTGATTCATTCAGATCTTCAAAACTAAAGTGTATGGTTACATTTTCCTGATTTTTATGGCACTTAACTGCAGCACACTGATTCTGTGGCACGGTGGATAAACAATACCAAAATATTTCTTCATTTCCACAGCTCCTCAACAGCTTCAACATCCTGTTGTCCATGAGAAGATATCTCACTAAAGATTGGTAAAACAGGATTTTCTAAATTCTAGGACCTCTAAGGATAGGGCAGACAGGTTCCTGTGAAGTGTGGCATGAGCTAGGAATAGCACATTCAGTATGTGGGCAGAGGATGAGGACTTGATGCCTCTCCAAGAGCCTCTGGCTAATATGATGTTGTTCCTTGGATGGTACGATGTGTCTTCACTGTTTATTCCTTAGGATTTTGATAATCATAAATACCAGTAGAATTTTCTAAGTGATAATTGTTGTGCCTACCTTCCTCAAGAAAGCAAGAGTAGTTCTCATGCATTAATGATGCAAGGAAAATAAGGAGAGCCTGAAAATGTATATTATGTGAACTACCATCATTATACATTAGATGGTTCATGAGACCTGGGCAAAGTTGAGACCTCCGAAAAAGAAAAAGCATGTGAGTCCTACAGATTCACAGGTTAGGCAGTAACTGGTGTGCATTTAATTCTAGTTCCTAGAACTGGCCATTGTTAGATGAATTAAAGACCAGGGCACTAAAACTATCTTTCTAAGCTCTCAACATCTTTTAGTACAGTCTTTCTGTCAGTGTCTTTCAGTTGCAGTTATTCCCATCACAACGTTTCTCTGTACTATGTGAACTCTGTGGTTAGTCTTGAATGGGGTTTTTTTTTTTAATAATTGCCAATTTAACACATTTCGTCACTGTTGTCTCCATCATTGTTAAATTCTAGCATAAAAGTCACATGCAGAGCTACTGTTATTGTTTCAGGCTTTCTTTTTCCCCATAACTTGTCCAACGTGGCCTGATTTTGCAAAAGAGCTCTATGTTTTGCGAAACAGCCTCTGAGGATTGAAAACTCCTTTTAGACATCCAGTTGCATCCTAAGGAACATAGTTGAGCCAGAAGAAAATTAACCTAGAAGCAAATTACTATAAATCATACCATACCCAGTGAAGATGTTCACTGATAGGTTTATTGGAAACATAATCTAAAATTAAATACAGAATGAAACTGGAAAGATAACTTGGACAGTCCCCCAGAAAAGAAAAAGGAAGAAAGAAAAAAAAAAAAGTGTGGGAGTGAAAAAGAATAGAGATTCAAGACATCTTGATTAGACACTATATATTTATAAAACAAATTCTTTATACTGCATGTAAAACAATTAAGGCATCCCGGATGAATTGTAGTACAGTAGTAGATCTCATAATTAGCTCTACCCTGACTTTCCACCCTCCTAAAGATAATGTAGACTTTCTAAAATGTTCCATTTCACCTTATACTTATATGCCATCATTCCTGCATGTCTTTTTTCTCCTTCATTGCAACCAACTCCTTGCAGCCTAAGCATCAAGTGTTAACTACCTGAGGCAGAGCTTTTCAGTCTCATCTGTTACCAAATTCTGTGGCTGCTCTCATACAAAGTTCCCCATTGTGTGCACCCCAGATAATTTCTCAGAGTTTCAATGATTTATGTAAACAAGTCAGATATTAAAATTAACCATCATTCATGTATTATTCTGTACATATACCTGCATAAATACATATTCCTAGGCTTAGAATACATCAGTTACTTCATTAATATAACTGCAGGCAAAACAGAGACCCATCACTCATTTTGAGCTCATTGATTTAGCATGTCTCAGTTTAAACTAATTATTTTTGCCCTTTCCATTCTACCTTGGTATTATTTATTCATTGGAGGCACCTTGTACATTTGTCAGTATTGGAAATGCGTACTTTTTCCATGTATTTATATTTGCTATATACACTCCAGAAAAATACCTTCTCTGCTTTTTCTTTTCCCCTTCTTCCTCTACTGTGATTTGGTGCTGCTTCTTTCCCTGTCACAGTTCTAGGACTTGATGGAGTCTGCATCCCTGAAAATAAGACTAGATAAAAGCCCTGACTGCAATACAACCCTTGATCTGTTTTAAGCGAGTGTTTAAATGAGATGACTTCAAGAGATCCCTTCCAACCTGAGTTATCCTATGATGCTATGATCTGAGTCACTTTAATCCTCCATGCAAAGCAAGCCATCCTTTTCCAATCATAGCATTAAAGAGCTATATAACATGAACTAAATGGCAGTAGCAGCAGGAGGAGGCCTCCTCTGTGTCATCTGCCCGGTGGGCTCTCTGCACCTTGTGTGATGTTCAACTACACTGGGATACAGGATGTCATGATCTCTCTTTGATATAACTCCTCTCTCATCCAGGGCCTTACACAAAGGGGCTTTCTGCACTCTTTTTGTCTACCTATGATGCTGCATGTGACTCTATCCATAGTTCAGGGCTTCCTTTGGAGACAAAAAATATTGTCTAAGCTTAAGCTTTCCTATGGTGCTCACAAGTACACTATGTGCTAGAGACTGTGATGAAGCCTAAGAATAAGTCCTATATTTGCATTTCTGTAGCATTCAACTACACCAGCATGATAAAGGCAGACTTAAGGCAATCCTCAGGAACAAACATGCAGTATTCAACACCACATTGTGCTTTAACTCCCTCATAAGAGAGCCCTTTGGAATAAATTTATCTCCTGTCTAAGAAGGGAATACAGATGTACATTTTTGAATGAATATAGATGCCAGTTGTGTCTCCCACCATCCTGTGAAGTTCTGCTCTGTGCCACCTACACAGAGAAAGAGAGGTGCCCTCCAGCTCTTCAACCCATAACACACGCCTCCTGTATTCCTGTTTTCCAGGAGGCTGGCATGTCCTTTTCTCCTCATCATCCTCTTGTGCTACAGGAGAATCGTATCATCCAGGCACCATGCTCTTTATTGCCTTAGAAGATCCACCCTTCCTACATGACACAGACAAGATGGGTCCTTTCTTTGTTTTTTCGTTTTTTTTTTTTTCCTCAGATGACAGCAGAGAAGCAGATGGGAAATGGAAACCTTAAAGAAAGAACCAATTCATCCAACCCCTCGTTGTTACAGTTAAGGATTTGATATGTATCCTAGGGACTGCAGTTACTTTATCATATAACACAATGCCCAAAAGTACTTTTCTTTACTGCCACTGTTCAATTTCATTAGTTACCAGTACTCAGAAATCTCTGGGTAAACTTCTTTGATACAATGCTGAAAATATATAGCAGCATACTATTTTACAATTCCAAGGCTCTAACTTTAAAATATTGGCCTACGGGTCTTAGACATGAACATTTTTAAGACCTGCTGGAAACTCTGAAGGGAACAACACTTTCAGAAATAAAAAGGATGAAAACAAAAGGTTGTATTTTTATAACACTTTTTAACCAACTTAAGAGCTGACTGTGCTGGAAGGACTATGCACCATAGTATATCTCTTGCCTTTGGCAACAGAAGTGGAACTTCTACATCAAAGAGTGGAACCTCAAAAGATTTGGTTATGCTGAGATAATGATCATCTTAGTGATTCAACGGCTGCTCTACTTCAAGGATGACCATACATCTGGACCCCTTTGTTCTATCCTTTTCCTTTTTGAGAAGGTGAGTTGAAAGAACTACTTCCTCCACCTTTAGAAACTTCTACTGTTTAGGTTGGGGGGGAAGGGGTGGTTGTTGTTTGTTCTTCACGAGGTTTTTTGTTTCCTTATTTTGTTTTTTAGAGTGAAAGATCAAGCTCATTAGTAACCTATTGATTTTCAGGTAAACCTTTATGAGATATATTTCCCACAGTAGTTCTGTTGGAATTTGTTTCAAGTAAGTTGAACATCTCCATATCAGAAAGTAAATAAGCCCTGAGTTAACATTTTCTTGTGAAAATCAAAGCAAGCATTACAAACCAGCAATCATTACCTTTTTCTACTTGGCAAGAAAATACTGTTTTGACAAAATCATCTTGGAAGGAATCAGGTCTTCAAATGTCTATTCATACCTACTTCACAAAGTCCTTTTTTCAGCTAAGGTTAGTCTAACACAGTTAAAAGCTTTAACCTACTGTTAATTGTTATTTTTCTGTTAAATATTAATTCTATAAAATGACATCAAACATATTCCAGAGCTATTGCTTTTATTGTGTCTTTAACACAGTTCAGCTTTGCAGGTCCTATGTAAAGACACATGATGTCCAGTCTGTACGCATGCCAACTCCGACAGCCAAAAAATTGTATGTTCTTTTCACAGATTAGCACAAAGCAATGCTTTTTCTTCTTCGATTAGCATAATATTATATTGACATATTCTAGTCAAAGAAAAACTACTATATATCTTGCACATGCTTAACAAACATTGTAAAGTACATGTATTGTACATGAAATACACAGCATGTATGACTTCAGATATGAATGTGTATCCTACTTGTTAAAGTGATTCAGGCAATAGACTGGAAGATATTGTAAGCATCTTTGTTGCTATGAGTTGGTCTTCTTTTCATAAAAACTGTGTTTCTATGTCAAGAGATGAGAAGATAAACTTGTGTGCATCTCTGGAATCTCCTTCCAGGATGAGCATGAGTACTGCCAGAAAGCTAGGAATCTGGGAAAAGTCTCATGCATCATGTAGAATGTAGTCTCCTGTCCTCCCTCTTGTCAAAAATTTAAAAGAAGGAAAAGGTTTCCACATAGTCTCATTCTTTTCCAGTCTTCTGGTTGAATGGCTTAAAAAGAAATCAAAATAATTAGCTAAGGATGGGGAGTAGGGGTGTGGCTGTAAATCTTAGTTAGATTTGATCCTGTCCCCAAACGGAAATGGTGACCTCAGACTGAAATCAGATGAAAAATGAGTTTTTCCTGCTTATCTGGCATAAATTTTTGAAAAGTGCTTCCTGAGGATATTTCCTTAGAAACTCAATCAGATGTACTTAATCACCAAATCAGATGTACTTATAAGGCTGAGGGAATTGGATTTTTTCAGCCTGGAAAAGAGAATGCTCAGGGGTGACCTACTTGTGGCCTTCCAGTACCTGCACGGAGCCTACAAAAAAAGACAAAGAAGGACTTTTTACAAGAGTTTGTAGTGATGGGACAAAGGGGAATGGATTCAAACTAAAAAAGTGTACATTTAGATTTAGATTATATCTAATTTAGATTCTATATCTAATATATAACTTAATTTAGCTTAGCTGTTAGGAGGAAGTTCTTTGTAGTGAGGGTGGTGAGGGACTTGAACAGGTTGCCCAGAGGAGCTGTGGATGCTCCATTCCCATAGGTGTTCAAGGCAAAGCCCAGATGAAGCTCTGAGCAACCTGGTCTGGTGGAAGGTGTCCCTGCCCATGGGGTAGGAACTAGATAATCTTTAAAGCCCCTTCCAATCCAAACCATTCTATGATCTGTGAAAGAGTTATTTGTTAATAAATAATGCTTAAATATTTGTAAATATGTTAAAGGAAAAAAAGAGCAACCTCAAGGTTTTTGCTTTCTTTCAAAGAAAGACTGAAATGCAAATTATAAGAACTGTGAGTGATTAAGACTTACTAAGGTTGCTATTGAACTTGTGTCCAGCTACTGAAAATAAGAGGAAAAAAATCTTTTCTTTTCACATAATAGCAAATAGTCCAAGGATTAGGAAACATTTGCAGAACCCAACAACCTTGCAAGCAAGGACACAAACCCATAATGCAACTGAACAAAAAGTTCAATAATGTTGAAGATCCTTTTCCCTGGGTTATCAGATTTAATGTCCCAATAAATGCTAACAAATTAAGCCCAGCTTGGCCTGAAAAGCCTAAGAAATTTCTGTAATGAAACAACAGGCATCCCTGGACTTATACTATAGGTTCCATTGATGTATCTAGCTCAAAATTTCAGCTATATTCCATGCATAAGACAACCCCATAAAAAAGCTGAAGAAGAAAATAGCAGAAAAGAAAATAGAAGAAAATAGATAAAATCTGATAAATGCAGATGATTTAGGGTAACTATATTGGATTTGCCGGGCTAAGCTTAGGTAGCAGGGGTGTTACCTGAGAAGCTGAGAGAAGCTGCCAGAAACTTCCTCGATATCCAGTAGGGCTAATCCCTAGCAGCTCTAAAGACAGAAGTGCTGCAGGTCAAGTCTGGGTCAGTTAGAAATGGTGGTAACACCTCTGTGATAACATATTTAGGAAGAAGAAGATTAAAAAAAAAAATGTTGCGCAATTGAAATTATAGAGAGAGAAGAGCAGACTAAGAACATGAGAGATAAACAACTCTGCAGACTCCAAGGTCAGTGCAGAAGGAGGTGCTCCAGGTGCTCCAGGTGCCAGAGCTGAGATTTTCCTCCAGCTGGAGGTGAAGACCATGGTGGAGCAGCTGTGCCCCTACAGCCCATGGATCTCCATGTGGATGCAGAGATCCACCTGCAGCCTGTGGAAGAGCCCCATGCCAGAGCCGGCGGATACCTGCTGAGAGGAGGCTGTGATCCTGTGGGAGGCCTGTAGAGAGAGAAGCCCAGCTCCTGTGCTGGAACAGCCTATCCTTGGAGATCTGCACCCTAGGAAGAGTGACCCACGTTGTAGCAGTTTTGGGAGGACTGTTGCCCCCAGGATGGACTCGCACTGCAGCAGTTCACACAGAGCTGTTGCTTGTGAGCTGGACTCGTGTTGGAGAAGTTCATGGAGACCTGTCACCCATGGGAGGGACCCCACGGTGTAGCAGGGGAATTATTCCTCTACCTAACAGTGGGAGTAACAACCTGGGATGAACTGACCATTAACGCACATTCCCTGTCTCCCTGTGCCACTGGGGGAGGAGGTAGAGCTGAGAAGGAAGGAGTGAGTAGAAGGTATTTTTAAGATTTTGTTTATTTCACATGATCCTGCTCTTATTTTGTAAGTAATAAACTTAATTAGTATCTTTAATTCAAGCCTGTTTTGCCTGCATTGGTATTTGGTGAGTGAGCTTTTCTGGTTCTTAACTCATGAACCCTTGATTATCCTTTCTCTCACCTGTCCAGCTGCCAATGTGAGTGATAGAGAGGCTTTGATGAATGTCTCTAATCCAGACAGGATCAATACACTACAGTGGCAAACAAACCAGATCATAAGAAGAAACTAAGTCACTTTTTTCTGTCTTGATTGTTTGTGGGCTGTCAATGCGATGAGACTTCTCATTGTGATTCAAATGAGAAGTCGGATTCCGTGGAGCAATGCCTTCTAATCTTACGATTTTAAATTTGTAGCTTAACTTCTCATCAACCTTCTCAAGATGTTCTTATCCCCTGCCCATATGCAAAAGGCAGGAATTAAAAGCCGTGTGTCTGGTCAAACCCACAGAATGCTTCACACTCCCACATTATACTCTGTTTTCTCCAATACACGTCCTGGTGGCCGTATCAGTATGCGCAGCACAGGAGGATTGGTAGGAGTGACAGAAAAGATTGCTCTCTCTTTCACACTTTCTCCTTTCAGCCCAAAGCACTAAAGCAGTGCAGGTTACTGCAGGCTGCCTCCACGGGAGCTTCTGCATCCTCCCCCCACTCCAGGAACTGCAGCAGTTCTGACACATCACCTTGAAAAATAGTCACTTAAGCTAGTTGTCAAGGTAAATCAAGAGCAAGCAGATGGATCACAGAAGGAATAGAAGTTACTTAAATCTCTTATAACACTTATTTCTGTTCAGTAGTCATTGATATTCTACTCCTTACATAACAAAATTAAAGTTGGTCCTTATTTAGGTATACAGCTATATTTTATTTCAAGACGTGACAGAGTAATTTGAATCAGTTTCCTAAAATTATTTTCCTATTTCACAGGTGGAAGTAATTCAAGAAATTCTCCTGCATGGTCTTTAGCATGCACAATGTACATTTCTTTAGCTCTTCTTAGAGAAAGGAACTGAAAAATATCTTATATCCATTGGCATCCCTTGCTTGATATAATTGAGCCCTGTTTCACATGCATAACATATTCAATTTTTGCTTATTTTTTGGAATACATCAACAAAAAATATTAATGGGCATAGCAAATGTTAGGTACTGCTGTCATCCAGTTTCTTACAGAGATGAAAAGCAGAGTTAGAAAAAGCCCATAACAACAACACAAACTCCAACTTTAAAGCATATTTTAACATTCTTGCCTCCTAATCTGAAGGTTTAAAGTATCTCAAGACTACCACACTAGGATTAAAATATTTATTCTATTAAATCTGATACAAGAGCAAACAAACAAAGACCTCTTCAAAATCCACTGGTGTCTCTAACTGAAGTTTAAATACATATGTATAAACAAAAATTATCCTGAGACAATGAACAGTAATACTTATACATGCTAAGAAGCAAAACCTTCCTCTCATGTGCCCCTTTTTACTGAAAGACAGCTTGCAATAATTAGCCCTTGAAAATTACAAATGCCAATTATTTCCTGTCAGCCTAAATTATTTTCATAGGTAAGGTTATTCTAGTCCTATGGGGTCAACAACAGCAGAAAATAATTTAGTGAAAAAACACCCTGTCTCTTATCCCTGAAGAAAACCCAAGGGAAAAAAAAAAAAAAAAACAAATCAAAAATCAAAAATGTAGGCACCAAACGCAATGAGAATGACAGCTTTCCCTTACAAATTAATGTTTCTGGGACTTCTGAATACAAGTATGATAAACAAACAGTTATTAAGGAAAATATGGTAAAAAACTTTTTTTACCTATGTATTTAAGAAAGCCATTGATATCTCTTTGTTAACAGCACAGAGAAGTGCCTATGAAAGTTCCAGATGGCTGCTGCTCCTCGACTCGTATTCTATTGCATGAAGCCAAAGAAGGTCAGGAAAAAAAAAGGAAATGAAAAAAAGAGTCAGTCAAGAAAGAAGTAATTTTAGTACCTCTAAAGAAATTTACCATTGTGAAAATTTAAACTTGTCCCAACTAACCTGTCACTTCTTTGAAAGGAAGTTGGTGTTGGCAGACATGAATAAAAGTTCATCAGAAACCCCAAGTCTAGAAGAATCAAAGAGATTGCAGCCTGGAGTGAAGCAGGCCATGTAAAGATGAAAAATTATAGGCTATCATAGTTGGAATTCCCACTCCTGTTTCTTCTTTAGCCCAAAGTAGGAAATAACTTTACTAATTTTGCTTCTTTATCTCCACTGATTCAAATGCAAAGTACCACTCTCGCATGCTTAAAAGAGGAAAAACAACCTCACTCAATCATTTTATTGCAAAATCTGATAATCAGTAGGCCTAAATATATGAGGAATGATGACAGTTTCATGTCTCAGTAGGCCTGAAAGAACAATCTGGAGGATTAAATAAGGCACAAAACAGGAGAGCTTCTAAAACCAGCCATGAGAAGTACTAGTCAGAGACTTAAATGGAATTTTCATGAGCTGAGTAGCCCAAATTATCTCTTGCCATATCATATCACAATAGATCACATTCAGAGCTGACTTTGGCTCTTTGCTTTTCTTAGACTTGTGCATCAGTGAGTATTCAGAAGATTATTTAAGTAGAAGTTTGAGAGTTTGAGTTTCTGTTTTCTTGATTAATAAGTTTTAATATACAAATAGTGGAAATGTTGAATTTTGCATGACATCATTTCTGTAACTCCAAGATAGACAGGACTTATTTGAAGTTGAAAAGACTGCTATTTCATTTGGGAAAAGATAAATACCCAAGAAAGTGCTGAGCTATCAAAACAATTCTGAGATACAAATTACATCCTGAGCTAATCATTCTCATTCACTGCCAAAAGCATCTTCCTTCCTTGCTTGCTCGCAGTAGTAGAAATAGCAGCTGCTGTTGAATTCTCCCCTGGAGATTGTTAGGATCTCCATGAGGAAAAGCTTTGCACTGGAGGCAAATTTCAATAAATAACAACAGCAACTTTATTTTTTGTGATAATTTTTTCACAATGATGCAGAAAGTTGGCACTTACTTTCATACATGCCAGCCACCGGAAATCTTTCTAAATTCTCTGTGACTGCCCACCTATGGAGACAAACCCTTGTGTCTTGGGCTTTTTCACTAATGGGAGGCTCCATGGCCCCTGCTCTCACAGCTTAGTACAGAAGGTGCTCACTGCAAGACAAAAGGTATTGACGGTAAGACATTATCCTTACAGCAATATTGCTGAGGCCAAATATCCTTCTAGATGACTTTCAGAGACCTTTGGTTCCCAGCAAAATAAATGAGGAACTTTTTAAATTCTGATCCATTTATGTGATTTTTTACAAATACACATTTCCTTTCCCAAGGTCACAAAAACTGTGAAAATAGATCGCTGTGCAATGCACATAATCCTTGGATTTCAGCAGCTGAATAAAAGATTTTTATTGCTGTAAGAGTTTGAAACCAATCTTCAGTCACCAAATTACATGGGAAATGCATTTTAGGTGCATTAATAGCCCAAAAAAATAAAGGAAGTGCTGAAGTTTCCACTAAAGGCTGGTTTACGGTGTCATAGTTCATCTCCTAAAATCAGACATTTGATCAACAGTTTTGGAAAATGCTGCTCATGTTTATTTTGGTGCAACTAAAGTCGGAGCTACTCTAATCATTGCTTGCTTTAAACAGAACCTTCAAATAAATTTCTCTATGATAAATTAAATATTGACAAAGAATAAAGTATTTCTGAGCAGGCATCAGTAACAAGAAGAAAAGTCTGTTTAAACAATAAAATAAAATGGTGCCCAATAGAAGAGCTTGAAGAAGTGTGTCGTCTTTTAAAACCAGGTTATTTACGAAAGTTCCTTTGCCTTCTTTATTAATTCTTATTATCTTGTATTGGCAGGTGCAATGAAAACTAATGACCAGTTTAACATTTCTTACACTAGTGATCTAAAATTAAAAAACGACACAAAAAATCAGTCTCCAAACTGTTCTCTATGGAAACCACACTGTATTCTAAGATGAACAGCTTATAGCTTAATCAATTTTTAATGAAGTTAGTAATTATTAATACACTGGGTTTTTTCCATTACTTGTACATTGATTATTGTGTGTTTTACATGGTAATCAATTCTTAAACTTGTGTATTGAGAAAAGGTAATAAAAATGTCTGAATTATGGAATACATAGGAAAATGTAGCAAACTAATACTACTATATAAAGGGAAAATATTCATTACTGGAAGTTTGTAATTTTTGACACATGGAGAAATAGGCAATTTTCCACTTCTGTAGTTATTGTTCAATACTGTATTTTCTAATAAAAAATAGGGAAAAAATCATTGTAAATATAATTATTGTGATTTTTTTTTAAAAAAAAAGGTCAATTACCTAAACCTTGATATTAAAGCACTGAAGAATCTACCACAGAAGATGGAAAAAAATAACTGTTCCTTCTCCAATTACTCTAACACTTCCTCTTACATGAGTTAAAAAGTTTGGATGAGATGGTGAGCGCCTGAAACTTCTCTTAAGTATGACTGCATTTCAGTTCAGTTAGTGTTGCCCTCTTACGCCATGCATCTCGTGAGGAAGAACAGAAATGCCCTTCTGGGAATCAAGCTGTTCAGATCTCTGTCCACTGGCATTGAAAATTATCTATTCCACTTTCCCTCTGCAAGTATGTTGTTTGAAAAGTATAGTCACAGGAGTCGGGATTTGCTGAAGAATAACCTAAGTGTTTTGCCTGGGCACTCTGCTTGTACTGACTCAGTGAAAATATTCACTTTCCATCAAGCCCAATCCCCGCTTAGTTGTTAGCACAGTCTTCCCCATATTCATAACATCTTGTTTGAGTCTGCTGCTCATCTCACACTAGTCAAAACCTGGATCAAAGCCAAATGAAGTTAACAGATTTACTCTGGTGTAAGTCCAGTGTAAAAGAAATTATTTTTCATGCATATTGACTTGTCTTGCTTTTCAGATTTCTTTGCCCATGCATGTAAAGCAAACCACTTTATATGCTACTCAAGGATAAAAAAGCTATCATGCAGAAATTGAAATTTACATCCAATTTTTTTTCCCAGTAGATGCTGTGTCAAAAAAGGTAAAAACATAAATAGTTGGTATTTCTTCACAGATCTTTTGAGCTCTGTACTCTTCCATGAAATTGTTTTTGTGTCTAATCCTCCAGGTGTCACCTTACAGGAAATTTTAGCTGTATGTTTGTTACAAATATAATGTCTTATCATACAAAGTAATAGGTAAAGTTCTGTGTTTTTGTAAGTTGTGCTTTCACAGTAAGCTATGTCATCTAGTACAAGAAACTAAAAGAAAATAAGTGCTACAAAGTTGTACCAACACAGTAGTATATTATTCCTATGAAAACTGCGGTCACATACATTTTCCAGACTTGTTCAAATTACTTGAATTTACTCATTGAAATTTTAAAGTAACAGAATAAAATAAGGTAACGGTTGAAAAAAAACAACAACAACAAAAAAGAGGATGAAGGATTGACCTCTTTTTTACTTTTCTAGTAGGTAGTACAGGCTTTCTAATCTCCTGCATAATTGGAATCTCCAAAATAATTGGACCTGTGAAGTCATGGGATTCAAGAAACTTTAAATAGTGTCTCTTTTCATATTCCACTTTATGAAAGTCTATATATTTCTCTTATTAGTTATTTTGAAGACAAGTATGGTACAGACCATGCAGTTTCCATAGGCATTGTACCTTATTGTACATGACATGACATGAAAAAAAAAAAGTGGGATAAAGCAAGAAGACTGAGAAAAATAGCATTTTATATTTGATTAAATAAAAAATATCCTTTCTTTGCTGCCTGGAGCAGATGTACTCCAGGAAATCAGAGATGATATATTATAAAGTATAGAGGAAATTTTAGAATGCAAAAAAGTTGGATGTTGTAAAAACAAACTAAAAAAAGAAAGAAGGGAGGAAGAAGCAAAGCTAACAAATGGTTACAACTTGAAACTCAGAACTGAAAAGCCCAAGAATTTCTATCCAAGTGTCAATTTCCACTAACTGGTTTTGCAGACTTATCTGTGTAAGACAGGTGATGCATCATTTAAGTAGCTTGGATGGTTGTTTAGACAATTTAAAGAGAAGATTATTGATACCAAATGATGCTTCTGCAGACCATTTCCCTGATGGTAATGATTGTTTGTGCTATTGCACTGATTGTTCAATGCTTCTCTTCCTCACTGCTATAAGGCTCTCAACATTTTGGTAGTTCTTTCATATCGCTGTAGAAGATCATCAGAAGTACTGTGCAACACTGCTGCTAATGAGGCTTGCTTCACATAAAATAAAATGAAGTTGTTTGTAGTCCAGAGCAGTTCCTCTATTGAACTCCTCATGCATCACCACGAAACAAACAAATTGAAAAACCCAACTGGGCTGAGAAGAACAGAGATAGCGGGGGAAAGGCAGTAACAGATGACTGGCAAAGACGAGGAGACAGGTGTGAATTGTTTTAATATGGAATCACTTCAAAGGAAATGGTTCTGCTATCCTAGACTGCAAGAAGTAGTAAATGACACAGAACCTCTGAAGCATAAGAAAAGAGAAAGTCAAGACTGGGGAGATCAGAGACAGAGCAGATTTGTAAACAGAAATAGTAAGTTTTGTGAGGAGGTGAAGCAATCTGATGAGTACAGAGCACTGTTCTTTCACAGTTCATCTGCTGCTTGTGACTCAGGGAGGGGAGAAAAGTCTGCAGCAACTCTGCAGAAGGAATGTGGGATGAGTAAGCAGCTTACACAACTCACAGGAGCAGATGCAAATTAATAGATCTGCAGGACAAATAACCAGTCAAAGATCATAACCATAAATCACAGAGCAGGCTAGGGATTATAGGGTTAGTGGCTAGAATTAAATTCAACACAATTTGTAAAGGCAACAAAGCAAGGAAAATATAATTCCAGGAAGTGAGAGGAGAAATGCTGAGCAACTTGCTGGATATTTATTCTTGACACTAAACAAGGGCACTAATGAGGCCATGTTTGAAATGTCGCATTGATTTTCTGTCTGATTCATTATCCTATAGATGAATATGACTTTATGGAAAGGGTACAGCTTTGGCAGACAGCTGGCTACACACATACCTAGGAAGTAAACAAGACTAAGAAAGGGGCTTTAGTGTGTGAATATCCACACTTTAATCCTTTGCTTACTTTCTGGGCACTGTACTGTCCAGGAGTTCAACTTACTAAAGGCCCAGCTTGATATATCATGTCTGTGGGACTTTGACTCTGTTTCACTGAGAAAACTGATACAGACCTGTAAGAGAATCCATAAATTAAAGCAATTCAGAACAGAAAAGTAAAAATGTGGAACAGAAATTATTCAGGTTGTAATGCTCATTTCCTCTTCTGAAGATCCATTTCAGCTTCCACTCATGCCAACTTATTTACTTACTCCTAGCCTACATTCATCCCTGACTTCCTGGGCAGTCTTCTAATTATGTACAGGTTCCTTTTTGGGATCCCAGATTTCTGTGAGGCCTTTTTAAACCTTGTAAACATCTCCATGGGAAATACGGAATTAACCTTCATGCAGTGAAAGTGAAGTATTGTTTGACATCCACGCTGTGTACGCATGTACTGCATGAATTCCTGAACTATTGGTCCCTTAATCAACAATAAATGACTGCAAAATGTACAGCTAGGCTTTTAGAGTCAGAAATTATTTTGGACCAATAACTTTTAAAGAATGTGTCACAGTTTTTTTTAAGGCAGTTCTATGTTTTGACCAGGTATGAGAAACTTGACAGGAGCTAACTAGAGAAACTGCAATTGTATTAAATGAAAGACCATAATAAATAGATTTGGTTTATGATCCAGACACATAAAGAAAGGACACATAAAAGTTTATTAATGGACCTATTAAAATATCAGTTCTCTCTTCAGTATATATATATGAGTAATACTTCATATATATCATTATTTTGAGAAAAAAGGAAAAACAAACTATGTTTTGAAAATGTGAGAGTCTGCGTGATGGCACAGTAATATAAATCTTAAGTGAGTGACATGGACTAGCTGTAGTAAAACTGAAATACACAAAATATTTGTCCATGGACCATTCAACAGTGGGCAGGTGTTTTCAAATGTCTTGTGACACTGAGGATAGGAACAATATGGAGGCAGGAGAAACTGGAAATTAAACCTGAAACCATACTCTGGAAAATCTGCTTAGTAATTTCTTGAGCACAAAATAAAGAGCAATGACATTTGCTCTTATGCTTTCATGAAGGAAATTACACATTCCAGGTAAATTCTAATTAAATTCTCCTTACACATGCATGAACTAATGCTCTGTACCAGGTAAATAGTATTCAAGGAGGACTATAAAGAAAATATACTCTGATTATCCCATGCCTGAAATGATTGATTTTCTATGGCTTTCCTTGAATTCAAACATATCTGAGCAACCCAGATGTAAATGGCATACAAATTTTGTTAGTGAGAGATTGAGTCTCTAATAAGAACATCGGTGATTTCTAGAAAAGAAAAGCTAATGCAAAAAAAAAAATCTTTAAAAAATTAGAGATTTCCATCTTTTACTGCATGACAGTTCCTCTGGTAATTTAACGTCAGCCTTGTTAATCCTTAACAAGCTGACAAACCATGAAATTCAACATTATTAGCATGGTGAAGCTGTGAAGTCCTTCATCTGCTTCCATGATCTGTACAAACCAGTGTAAGGAAGAGTATTAGAGCAGTAGAGAGTTATTTGAATCTCTGCCACATTAGTTCCTGCCTGCATAAATAAGAGAAGACCAAGTTTATTCACATAACCTGCCCAAAGGGTGTGTCACAAGGTCCCTGCACACAGCTTTTAGAAAATTTCTTTATGGCCCTCACAGATGATGGCAGGAAAACTGATTGCTTCACTCAAACACCACCTGGGGTTTCTGGATCAAATCAACCATTTGAAACTGCATCTACTTCCTTGTCCTCAGTGTGGTGTTTAACATAGAAACACATCTGGCATATATCCACATTTTTTGTGGGTACAGCTCATAAATAATCTACAAAATACTTTCTGATAATCAGTTAAAATGAAAATCATACTACATGTGGTCAACACTTTTCCCAGGAGACTCTCAGTTTCCAGCTTCCTTCTTCAACCTCCACAGCATCAGACGCAGGAGAATGTTGTGGGCTGTGTGATGGCTCCCTCCCACCACCTGTGCTTTTAAACAGGGTCACTTGATAGAAGTAAAAAGGAATACAAGAGTATAATGCTGCACAAACTCACAATGTTAATTTCCTTTAAATTCTTACCACACTAAAATTTGGTGGAAAAGGGAAGAAATCTCCTAAGGGAAAAGAAAAAACCTCTGTTTAAAAAAATTTGGTTCTATTAAGGAGATTTATACAGAAACACATTTCTGAAATAAAATGTTTTGACTCAACTTTTATAGTTCTTTCCTCTTCACATGAGAAATCTTACATATGGGCTAGTTTTTATACAAGATTTTCTTTGAGACTAACAAATTCTGAAAGCTTTGTGACCTTTCTGCAGAAGTTTGACTTTTCACCTATGACATTCATAAACAAATGCAGGCTTCTGTTCTGAAAGAGATATAATTAAAGATGGTGTTGTGGTTTAACCCCAGCCAGCAACCAAGTACTACACAGCCTCTCACTCACTCCCCCATCAGCAGCATCAGAATCAGAAAAGTGTTAAAAGTTGTGGTTTGAGATAAAGACAGTTTAATAGGGAAAGAAAAAACCCACACAAGCAAGCAAAACAAGGAATTAATTCACTCCTCTCCATCGGCAGGGACGTGTTCAGGCATCTCTGGGAAAGCAGGGCTCCATTACACGAAATGGTGTGGAGTTGGGAAAATAAATGCCATAACTCTGAATGTTCCCACAGCATCCCCACTTTATATACTGAGCATGATGTCATACAGTATGGAATATCTTTAGGGTCAGTTGGGGTCAGCAGCCCCAGTGTGTCTCCTCCCAATTCCCCACACACCCCCAATTCCCTTGGCTGTGTGGCCATATGAAAAGAAGAAAATACTTTGTCTTGGTGTAAGCCCTGCTCAGCAATTAAAACAAAAATCACAAAAACCAAACAAAAAAAACCCCAACAAAAACACAAAACCAAAAAAATCCTTGAATTATTCACACTGCTTGCAACAAAATCCAAAACACAGCCCCAAACTAGCCACTGAAGAAAGTTCTACCCCAGTCAAAACCAACACAGTGGCCCATGGGGTTTATTAGCTTTTTTATCTTAAAATAATAGGTATTTTCTTTCTCAGGAAGGGTATAGTGGTTATTTGCCAGGTAATAGCGGTTTAAACTTCAGTTCATGAATGTGTGTAAGAGGGTTTATGTCATCACTTGCAATATGCTGCAGGGCTATGAAGCAGTATTAATAAGCATATTACAACAGCCACAAGTCATGTAAACATACTAAAGATCACAAATTACACCAGCTGGACATTAGTTTTATCTGCTAAAAATAAAAACACCACCTGGCTCTTCCTCACTGTTAAATGTATTGCAGGAATAGACATATCATAAGATATCTGACAGATTAGTTTTTAAAGCTTTTAAATTTATTTCTTGGTGTCCTTTATTCCATTAAGAAGTGGTTTAAAGGCATACAATTAACATAAAGAAAGGTCTGAATTATAAACAAACAATAGAGGTTTAACATTCCCTGGTCTAAACTGAAAGAGTGATTTGATACTGAAGTCCTGCCCCAATTTAAGACCAGGTAATAGTCAGGGTAGCTTGTGATTCTCTGCCTGCCCTCAACCACCTTCCCCACTCCCTTATGAGCTCCCACCAGCAGCCTCTCTCATTTATTTAATTCTGTTCATGGGCCCAGAAGAGGTCATTTTTCCCAAACTGACTGCAACCTTTTGGGCCCCAGATAGTACTCTCCAGCTCCCTCCACTAAGACCATTAGACTGTGTAGTGCTAGAAATGAGGAATCCATTATCTACAGCATGTACAATTCCCTGCTTGCCAGGGAAATAAACAGCAGGCATGCCCTGTTCAGTGTGAGTGACCTGCAACAATAAAAGGCCCATATCTAACAGGTTTTCCCCCCTCAGAAAAGAAAGAAAAAAGATCAGCTATCTCATTTAGTCACTAAACTACAGAAAAGGAGGTGGAGGCACTGGAATTCTAACTATTGCTCTTCCTTAATTCAAAGTCAATTTAGACATCCACATGTCTTATTCATATCAGACTAAATGGGCAAAACTAATGTCATATTCTTGAAATTTAGATACTACACAAATGTACCCCTTTATTTAACTCTTGTTGAAAAAGTTGTTATGACATTTTATAATTACAAACTAGGTGATTTCAGTATCTACTTGCTGGCATCCTATTTATCCAATTTATCTTTGAGCCCAAGATGTTGGTAGTGTTGAAAATATTAACTTTAATAGGAAAACACTAATTTTTTTTTACAATTAATATTTTACAAATATGGACAGATACTTGGATTAATTTTTTTTAAAATTTAATTTAAGAGTAATAGCCCAAATTCTAGATCAAGCACATCTCCACAGCTCCAAGTGATTAAAATTAGTCATGCAATGCCAGAAAGACTAATTTATCAGTACAAGTACTCTACCCATACGAGAACAGCTAATGCTTTTTTTAATATGCTATTGCTGTTATAAAAATGCAAGCTACTCATTAACTGTCTGTATAAAATTTTTATGGATTTATTGCTTAATTAGGTTTGTACATTTATTTGACAGGGGTTATTAAGTACAGCATATAATCCTCTCAATTCCATGTAAAAGTCCAACTCAGTTTTTATGAGAGCCTACATTAAAGCAGAATCCAAGGAAAAATAAAATCTCTTAATTCACTACAAGGACTCTATTTTTATGGCATATTGTAACAAATAGCTATTTATTTACATTTTTCTAATTTTTTTTTCTATTTTTTTTTTTCTGATAAAAAAGTTGTTTCCAAACATTGAATGATGGTTTTTCTCCCTCAAACACCCATCTGCTCCTTCTCTGTGATGATGTGCTAAGCAGCAATGTTGAATTTATCTCACCCTCCACAGGGGAAGACAGTAGGCACCATGAATGTAACAGTCCCATTTCTCTTATGCCCAGAGAATCTGTGGGTGCCGCATCCCTGGAAGTGCTCAAGGTCAGGTTGGATGGGGCTTTGAGCAACCTGGTCAAGGGAAAGGTCCTGCCCATGGCAAGTAAGTTGGAACTGGATGATCTTTAAGGGCCCTTCCAACTCAAACCATTCCATAATTCCATGGTTCTTCAGGGACAAGCAGAATATGAAAACTCTTTATCAGCTGACATTTAATCCAACCTCTGACTTCAGAGGCTAAGCCTTATGGCCCAAAATAATTTTTTTTTTTTAAATACATACAAAGAGGAGAGAGAATCATGCAGACAAATACCTGGAGAAGAGCAATTCTATCACTACTTATTGTGCTTCATTTTTCTTCATTCATTCTGTGGAATTTAACTATGTCTTGATAATTGAACATCAAGCAGAATTAACAGCTAGACATTGAGCCCAAATCTGCTTGTCATGCTCAACATGTATTGCTAGACTGAATTAAATGGTGCAGATTTGACTCCAGTGATGGCAATCCTGTCCCACCTGGGCAAATTACCCCTTGCCACATGGGACAAGACCCTGTTATTCAATCTGTCCAAAGAGCCTGCAGTTAGTTTAGTGTCAGCCCAGTGTATTGCCCTGGGAGAGCTGCTGGCATTTCTCACTCAGCAGACATGCCAGCAATGTGAGCAGGCACGAGACAGGGGTCTCATAAACATTTCCAAGTCTCATGGAACTATCCTAGCCAACATGATATTTCTGGCTGGTACAAAAGTGTACTTGTCACATGAATTTTATTGACCCTGGCATGTAGAAGGAGAAACACGGATAATAAAGTTACTGAGGATATGAAAACTATGAGGCAGAAACATAAGGATTAATGACAAACTGGCAAGTCTTCAAAGTGCTCTGAGGTCTCTGGTGCTTAGAATGAAATCCAATCCTGCTGAAGGCACAACAAAATGCTTATGCCTCAGTGCAACTTTGGTTAGAAAGGTTAAAACAGTTTCTTATGCTTCCCTTAGCATTGGCATGAATTTCCATGTATAGTTTGAAAACGCTTTTTTTTAAAAGATGAGTGAGAAAAAAGAACTAAAGAAACAAATTTAAATAATTTTGCACTTTAAAAAACCCACTCAAAGTGCTTTGAAATTTTCAGCCTAAAAGAAAAGGCTTATGTAAAGCCAACAGAAATAGTGAGCAGTTTCAGGGCAAAACAAATATGCATAGTTTCCAACACAGATCTAATATTTAGGAATAGGAATAGCTGAAAAGAGGAATGAATTGTCGTATCTGCACCAAATAGATATCTGTGGGCCTAGAAAACAAGATAATAAGGATAAAATCTTATCAAATTTCAAACAGATTTTTAAAAAATTTCTTTAGTTAGAGAGGGGTCCTTGGGAAGAAGAAACATTAAGAAAATTACTATTGATGTGCAAACATTGGGGCTTGCAAAGCACTAAGGAAGAAAAAATGGAAGAAGTCACACATTTCATCTCAGAAACTATAAGCAAATGGAAAGATGGATAAAAACTTGCAGGTAACAATAATTTCAGTGGCTAACAATAAGCAAACTCATCTACAACGGGACAAAAATATTTCCATTATCGTTCTACTGGACTGGGTGTTATAAATTGGTATTTGACTGAAACTGTGACACCAGGCTAGACTGTCTCCCCTTGGAAACCAGGTTGAGAGCAATATTTTCACTAATCTGTTGGTAACATTTTTCCAAATGTAATCCAGAGCAATATGACAACAGCCTATTAGGGCTGTATTTTTTGCTGTATTTTTGTCCTCACATGGAAAGGAACCTGGAATTACAGATTCCCTGGCTATTTTACTAGCTTGTAAGATCCCCTCCTAAATATTTCTAGTTCTCCTCTGTAATTGCATGTAGCAGGCAAGATTTTTTTTTCCACCCTATCCCACCCACTGTTTCTTATACACCTGCTATACTCTGTTTTCTTTTAGCCACCTCTGGCATAAACCAGAAAGCAAAAAGAAAGGAGGGATGTCGGCCAACACGTGGACAGCAGCGTGGGGTTTAAGGACAGAGATCATCACCTGTCATCTCTCCTTCAACAAGACATCTTCTGTAACATAGTCTGCTACTTGCATTTAGTGAGATTACTCTAGCATTAGGAGCATGAATTTACTGTTGGGAACATTGGCAGTCATGAAAGTATGAAGGTGTTGCAGAAAAAAAAAGTCATGTTAGTATGAAGATGGTACAAAACAAGAAGAACCTAGAGTTGATACTCCTAAAGTAGAATAACAGATACTTTGATTTTATCTGTATTTTTCCCTACTTTTTAATAAATTTGAATGGAGCTGTTTCAAGGTACCATAGATGCAAAAAAATCCACCTTTTCAGCTGTGGTTACATGTCTGAAAATAAATTTACAAATGCATTTTTTTTTCTTAATATTTCAGTTTCATTAGAAATCTTGAATTTGGCAATGTTGTTTGATAATTATAAAGGCTTTTACACAGAGGTGATTAAGTTTTGGCCTATATAAGGGCATTACAAAGAAATCATACCTGGAGCTTTCCTCTGTCAGAAGTGTCCATTGATAGGGTATGGACTTGTAAGTCCATATCCATAGGACATCAAGACTGGTATTCTAACAAAATAAGACCTTAAATTTTAAAAGGTGTTTAAATTTTTAAACATTTTTAAAGTGAGAATGGTAGCAATTTTTTTAAATAGATGGAGCTTGCTTAATACGCATTCAAACACAGAAAATCTGAACAATTTTCACACCACACCTTAGTCGCTTATGAAGATATTCCTCACGTTATTTGCAGCACAGAGGGGAAAAGCATATACATGGGAATAATTAGTGACATTTGCACATCCATTAGTAATTCCATGTTATTCCTTAGAACCTTCATTTTTATTTTTAATTTGCAGATTGACAGTTTTATATGGCATCTGCCCATCACAGTTTCTCAGGCAGATGTTATAATACTTCTAGTTCTTCACTGGAAAAATGTAATTATAAACCTGATGAAACACTGATTCTTTTAAATTAAAAAAACCTCCAAACTTATAAATGGCAGTAGAAACTGAAAAAAATGAAGATATATGTCTCTTTCCCATTGTACTCATGCTTAAGGCAGGATTCCTTGAAAAATAAGACTGTTGCAAAATTTATTGACTGACTGAGTGTTTTAAATTTAATTTTGTCTCATCATTTTCATACACAGTAATTCTTCATGTCTTAACAGCAACAATAAGGCTAGATGCTTGGTTGACTTGTCTGGCTGTCTAAACTCTGGCACAGAGAACAAGGTCTTTGGAGCTCTTGTGGTCTGCATATTTGGTGGTTTTTTTCAGTATACATGAGTTGAAAATAAAATGTCAATTGCTCATGAAAGTTTAAAATTTACCCTCTATGATCATATAAATGTTCAAAATTTATTGGAAGGCATATATAAATCTGTTAACAAATATACCTAAAGCACATGGAACTTTTTTGTGAATTCTCCCAGTGCAGTTTTTATGTTAGGAGCTCAACACTGATTTATGCTTTCAAAGATACCCTTTCTGACCTGTCAGACCCCAGCATTCTGCTTTCAAAACTCCCTCAGGATCTATTCTGCACACTTGACCCAGCTTATTTGGGAAGCCATCATCTTTTACGCTCATCTCCTATCGCTCCTTAAGCCAGAAGGGACCTCTCTGGCTGTTTCATCTGTCTGCCCACATAACACAGCCACAGAAGCCTCCACCCATAATTTCTGCCTTAAGCTCATCACTTTCATCTGAATGGTAGCTTCTCTTTTATAGAAGACACATAATCCTGAAAGCCAAAATAGACTTTAAAAGCGGGCATTTGTCAATGATGGTTATAGTTCCCAGCTCCCTTAGGCCTCGGGCAAATTATTTAATCAGAGGATCCCAGCACTGCAGCTGTTCTCTAGGAACAGCTTTATTTTCTGTCACATACTACAAAATCTGGAATTTGCTGTCCCTTATCTCACATTGCTTGAATTCTTTCTACTGGGTACATTTTAATTTATCTCACAGCAGAAAATAAACACCTCTGTACCTCTTTGTACCTTTTGAACCCATCTCTCCTGGTCGATTCTCCATACTGTGGTAGGGATTAATGTATAAAAAGAACCTTCTTTCCACAACATCCAGAACATTCCTACAGAATAGAAAGCTTCTACTGATCTTCAAACACTCTCTTTGGACTCAGGGTGGGAAGGGGTGGGTAACTAGCAGGGGTGACCACTGTAATTATGTGGGGTATCTCCATACAATATGATTATGGGGCTACTTTTTGTTTTGCTGGATGGCAGGAGCCTTTGTTTTGACTTATGAAGCAACTCAGAATGACTGGAAAGAGCAATGTCACCAGGGAAAAGGGCAAGAACTGCAGTAAGTGTAGCTGGTTCATCTGTACAGTCGAGTAGCTGCTGCTGCCACAAGATAAGAGAGGTTTTACCCTGCCATGTACTAAGTGCTCTAGCTATTATCCCAGGTTGCTTTTAGACATGTTAAACATCACCACATCTTTCAGAAGGATAATGACTCTCCTAAAACTTCACCTTCCTCCTTTTTCCATGCATGAGGTTATTTATATGATTATGCCATTTAGTGCTTGGCCCATTTAGAAACCAAGGATACACATCTTTGTAATAGGAACAGAGATAACTCAGAGCAGTCTAGAGAAGATTTTACACTTACAAGAATGTGAGCACATGCAAACCTGGTAATGGGAATCTTACTTACCCCACAGGTTGGGATTGTCTCACAGCTTTTCTACAGTGTATTTCAGCCACACCTGTGACCCCACACCATCCCTACAGACTTGTGAAGTATCAAAGACAATATTGTATAAGAGATTTCTCTTCAGTTTGCATTTCTCATTCACCTAAAGGACAAATTTTCCTCCTAGAAAGGACAATGGTTGTCTGTTAAGACAATTGTACCATAAATTTCACCTATTGTGTCACGTACTAAAGCCATCCCTAATTTGTAACACTGTACAAGATTCAGCCTGGAACCAAGAATTTCCTGTACTATATTCCTTAAATGTGTCTAACAAGCTCCTATCTCCAAAGAGCTCATGGATAAAAGAGTTCTAAATCTAAAGACAGCAGCTATGAAGTAGAGGACTATCAGGCAAAACAGTGAAGTGTACTTGAAATATGTTCACAAATAGGTATGACATTAGATGTCAGTAATTAATTAATTTCAGAATACTTCTAGGTTTTTTATTAAATAGGCTGTATTTTTAAAGAATGTTCATTGTTGAGTCTTGAGAAGTCGTATGGAGAAAAAAATAATTTCATCTACAAGACAAACACTTTTATCCCCTTTATTCTAGAGGGATAAACACAATCCCTTTCAAATAAAAGGAAAGGTGGGTGAACATGTAAGTGTACAACACACATCTATCTTATTCTATGCCTCAGAAAAATTATTTGGTAAATGATACAGCCAGGAAAACCATATCTCAGCATTGACACTGCCTGACACAAGCATAGCATTGATATTATCATTCCTTGCCTACAGCTGTTGTTTAGAAAGTTCATTGTGATATTCTGAACAATCTCAAAAGGCAAACTGAAGAGCTTAAACAAACACACATCAGAGTCAAGGAAATCGTGAGAACATTTCCTGGTTCTGTTTTGGGGGCTTGAGTGTTACTTTTCTGCAGGAGAAATCATCTGCTTTTTGTCAGATATGTAATGAGCAGATTCACAGTAAGAATAAGATAAAAATCTTTCCAATCTAGCAACTAAAGAATACCCTTGATAATAACAGAACAACTGCTAATGAATTCATTAGCATAGAACAAAAGGAAATAATAGCCTCATTTAGAAATTTCACACATTATTTCTATGCAGTTTCAGCAACCTTTTAATATGTGTGAAAATGAAAATAAGCAAATCTTGGATTTTAAGTAATATATTGGTAATCCACATTACATTAAAAAGTATTAAAATAAAACTTTTTCAAAGATGCATCCAGCCAGTTTCTAGGTGTATTACTGAATAAATCATTAGTGATGGAAGGAGAGTCACAAAGAGGCCAACACTGGCATTTAGAATGCATTTTTTAAAATCCAATTTTGTATTTAATTTTTTTTTTTTTTTTAGGTCACGACATGGACAGTGACTAAGGGGTTTTTGAGACATAAGAATAAGGCCCCCTTGCAGTTAGAATAGAGGATGGTATGATGCTATTTCTCTGAAGGAATCAGGCAGCCTAGGCCAAACAATGCTGTACTATCTGGATACCTGTCACTTATGCAGGTTTGTCTAAGCAGAGAACTACAGAATACCATTTTGGTCATTTCACATAACAATGAAGTATGAGTGGAAAGTTCTGCCATTTGTATTACACTGCAAATGCATTTCACCTCCACTTACTTTATCTTTCTCAAATTCTGTCATATGTTCCCTTTTTGCATTTAAAGGAGTATTTATGAGAGGTAGGACCCCAGTTATCTTGAGTATCACATGAAACCACTTTTTGTTTTAGGTGTCTTGAGATGTGCCATTTTGTTGATGTTATTAAGGAAGTCTCAGTTTGCTTCTGATGATCTTATTAGCAGCATCCCACCAGCAGACACAATTATTTGTGATCTTTCCCCAGCCCTCAAGCAGGGAGCATCAATGTCAGGACTTTCCTAAATGCAGAAGCCAGCCACTATGATCAATAAAAAAACAAAAAGTATTGACTGCTTGTGAATGGCACATCTGAGCAATCCATGCTAAGATTTAAAAGGTAAATAGAAGATAAAGTAGCAGGATTATGATAAAGAAGACCATAAAATGTTTACACTCCACCTTTTGCTCTGCTTCATGAACTATAAAAGGTCAGCAGCCTGCTTACACAAGGGAAGCACTTCCGTTTTTTTGGGTATCTAGAACACCTAAAGTTCTTTTTTACTATCAGTAAGCTGCTATTTTCCTTCTCCAATAAAGGAAAAAAATACTTGAAATTTTAGATTTCATTAGAATTCAAACTCTAGGGGAAAGCATGCTTTTCGTTTTGAAAAAGTGCTTATTGGGGTTGACATTTCAGTAGAAATTACAAATGTTTTTGCACATGCACACATTTATACACATAAAATATACACACAGGCACTCCAGACACAGGCGCTGTGCAAATCAAATGATGTGGTCACATAAGTATTCCCAGATGCACATGACTTTGCTTTGCCCAACAGAGAATATGCTAAAGGTTTAAAGAGTGAGTGTACATAGTTGTCTGGCAGCCAACACATTTCCATTGTTCCAGTAACTCAAAGACACAAAAATACCAAATAATTATTTTTTTCCTCCAGAAGTAGCAATAGCATTGGCCTGTCTCAAATGCAGAAGCTTTGCATCACAGGGAAGCTGCAAAGGGTGTATTCACTCTTCCAGAGGGTCACAAAGGGGAAAGAGACAGTGACTTCATCTGAATCAGCCAGTAGCTAGAAAATGTCATCTCAGATTTGCCTGAAGTGAAGCAATCTGCAATTTCTAAAACCACCTATGCTCCACTGATGTGTGTGCTTGTGTGCAACAAGCAAGGCATAGAATTAAGTGACAAATACAAATTTTTCCTAATAGCATAACTATTGTCTTCTCATCTCTCTGTTGACCAGCAACAGGATACAAGGGAATTGCATGAAGCTATGTCATTGAGGGTTTAGATTGGCTATCAGGAAAAGGTTTTTCACCCAGAGAGTGGTTGGACACTGAAACAGGCTCCCCAGGGAAGAGGTCACAGCACCAGCCTGACAGAGTTCAAGAAATGTTTGAACAACACTCTTGGACACAGGGTGTGATTCTCTGGGTATCCTGTGGAGGGCTAGGAGCTGTTCTTTGAGGATCCAGTCCCTTCCAACCCAGGATATTCCATGATTCTATGGTTCTATGAACTGTGTTCCTTTTATGAACCCCTGGTTTTTTTCCTATGCTGGACTGGCATATGAAAGGTTTTCATGAAGAAAGCTTTCCATGGGAAAGTATCAGTCTTTTGTAACTTTTCATAATCTTAAATTGTGTTTCAGAAGTGATTATTCTGAAAGGCAAGTTTCTATGAGAGAATCAAATTTTTATTACATCTGACCTTAGGAGAAGGAATGTGAAAGGCAGAAACAAGAAAAAATTACTATGGTGTAGTGCTCCCACAGAAATGAACAGTGGTTTTACCTTTGACAGTGCAAGAGGAAGTCCAGACTACTTCCACTGGCTTTGGAACACCTCACCCAATGTGCAGATTCCTGTAAAAATAACCAGCAGACAAGTAAGTGAGAAGATACCAATTCCCTTTTACCACTGAAAGACTTCAATAAAATTTTGAAGCAAAGTGCTACCGATGTATCAGGCAGATTACTTATATGTGTGGGCAAACACTGAATTTATTGGCTGGAGATAAAGAACAAAAAAATTATTTGAAACACGTGCATTTGCTTTGCATCTGTGTGAAATACCAGTCTTCATGGAACTAAAATTTTGGATGTAAATTGCCAGAATTCTTCACATAAAATAATTCATAGCTGATAATTTCACTGGCTCCAATACCAAGAATAAATTACACACCTGAAATACCCTGCAATGTAATGTGAGCCAAAAGCATGACACTTCCAGCAACAAAATCACTGATGTTCTTCTAAACACTGACTAGATCCTTGATGCCATTCCTGCCAGTGCATCCTCTGAGAGGGGATGGTGCCAGCTTTGACTGGACAGATCACCTGGCTGGTGACAAATCACGGCAGTTCAGCCCAATTTGCGGATTTGCATCCTACTGCGTTTTTAGCAGCCTTGTCCAGAAGGCCAGAGCTGGCATCCAACATGTGCAATGAAGCACAGGATGAAGGGATGGTATGACCCAACTGAGTGATGAGTAAAGGTCAGTCTGTACTGATGGACACTATTTGTGCAGCCACTGGAAGCGTCTCCATCCCTCAGGGGACGGCAAGAGATGGCTGGAGGAACAAAATTTGATTCTCAGAACAATGTTCCTAGAAACAGTGAAAAGGTCAGTTTTTTCCTCCAGTAGTTAGTTTTTTTCTGTTTCCTACAGTCCTTAAGATTTCTGTTCAGAGTGTACTTCCAAACATTCCCATGAGCAATACTTCTGCTTTGATCTCATCTCTTGCTATCACTGGAAACGACGGGCAGTTTGCAACCATGTCTTAGCAGAGGTGAAAAATGGGGAGTTGCCCAATGAAAGGGCTTTTTTTTTACTGTTTTCTAATACTAGGTATACGTCAGGTCAAGAACAGAGGCCTGTCAACCTGTGATCTCTTCAAGACTTCTGGCAAGGAAAATCATGAAGTCAGTAATAAAATCACACTTATTCTAATGAGAATGTGATTTCACTGACTATGAATGCTGAAAGTAACAGAAGTAAATACCTTTCTAAACCTTTCTAAGGTTTCCCATCAACTCATCAGTGTAGAAGGGTGAATCACATAAGTATTGAAATGGAACTGGCTGCCTAGCTGGATGAAATCTGAATGTTAATACACTGCAGAAAAAAATATAAAAAGCTTATACACTTGTCTCTAGATTAAATTAGGTAAAATACTATGATGAGGTGTATTACAGAAATTGAAGCTCCACTCTTATTGGCTGAAAGGATAATAAAAATACAGATATAAGTGATAAAGAAATTTAGGTGGAATATATTTATTCCTCATTAGACCATAAATTAATTTCTACATTTTTGAGGGGAAGGGAAATAGTAACATGTTGTTGTCAAAAACTAACTAAATAAAAATGAACTGGAAGCAACTGGTCAGCAAACTTTCAAAGACTGCTTTGCACAGTATTTATTTATTAGTGCCAGAGAGCTGTAGCCATAAACAAATACTGAGAAAATGCCAACATCAAGTTTAAAGAACTAAACAGGCCAAATGCACCAAGCTCTGGTTTGAAAGGTTTATTAATCTTTAAATAAGTTCACTGGAAATTAGAAATCCCACTTGTTCTGAGCCTGTTTGTGTCATGGTGCCAGGCAAATACAACACTCTATCTTTTAGAGGGAAGTTTACTAAACAGCCCAGCTTCTGAAACTGTTCCAATTTCAGTCTGCCATGTGTCCTTGCAGGAACTGTGACTGCATTTGGTCCTGAGGAGCCCATCTACTCTTAAATGCAGCTGCATATCAGGGAGGTTGAACATCACTCTGAAATCACTGCATCAGTCCTTCTGTAGCTGTCTCTCAAAACCTTGACCATCTCTAGACCCGTGTAAGGTCACTCAGTGAAGCGGGTAACCTCCAACAAGAATTAATATACTCTGTTACATCTCTCTGTGTTTATTTATGGTGTGTTGTTCCATGTTCCTCATCAAGAGAAAAAAAAAACCCAACTCTGAAAACCTACCTGGTAGGTAAATGAATTTAACATGCCGTAATGAAAGCCCATCACGGCAGGACTCATCAAGGAATGCTGATCCCACTGAAGTGAGAAAGAGTGTGCCCTGAACTGCCACAAAAAAATCATAAGGGGTGTTTTAGTTTTGTGCAGAAAACATTGCCCTGCTGAGCAGGGGCTGAGTTTGGCTTAAGCCAGGGCTATCTGTAGATAACCTGGGTGCAGCCTGATAAGGCACCTGATAAGGAGCAATAAGGGCTGCTGCACTGCTGAAGAGCCTCCCGTGCTTCTGTTCGTCTTCCTGTGAGCTGTCAGGCTGCAAGTGCAGGGCACTTGTGCTGCATTTCGTGGGTGAAAAGGGAGCACACAGAACTAAACCTGGAAATGCTGGAAGGCAGCATCTTGCTTCCTACTGATCAGACTTCAGTAAAATTACCAGATCTCCATTAATGCACTCAGTGCCCTCAGTAAAAGTTAATTGCAAACCCTTGTCAAAGAATGCAGATTATACTCCAGTGCTATCACGATGGGCTTGTACTGCGTTTAAAATTAATGATAATATAGAATGTTCAGTGCCTAAAAATTTAATATTACTGTGGTAAAAATTAGAGGCCTTCTCAGAACCACTAATTGCTACATCTGCAGTTTATCATTTATTCTCTTAAATTTCTCTCAGCATCTCCTAAACAGATCCCAAGATCTGATTGAACTGCAAAATATTCTTTTCTGCATGTTCAGTCATTGAGAAGTCCCTCCTTTTACTCCAGATAAAATCTTGCCTCTGTATAAGCCAGTATCAAAATTAATGTTAAATTCCTTATGACTTTGAATTTCAGTGCTGGTTTAATTATGCACAGAACGCATTTATGAAATATGATGTAAACTACAGAGCTGAAAGAGATGACTGAAAAGATTTTGCATGGTGGAAAAGCAAAATGTAAACTAACTATCAGAAAGCAAAACAGTGCTTTGGAAGTTCATTTGTTTGGTCACTATCATCCAGATACTATTTAATCTCTTGAACCTGTATATATATTATGTTAGAAAATTAAGATTAATTTTGTCTTCTTCTCAAATGAAAGGGGAATGCTCCAACACCATTTTCAGCCAGTCTGATCTGGGTCTCTTGTTGGTAACAGAGGTTATCCAGGACTGTAAAATCTGTCTCACCAATGTAGTACGGGTGTTACTGAGAATCAGTTGAATCTGACCGGAGAAAATAATTTTAAAAATGTGCATTGTTTGGTACTGTGAATTTCAGTAATGGCAAAGTAATATTGACATATTTTTATTCAGACAAAAAAATCTCATTATCAAAGTTAAACTGTTAAGAAGTACATATTATAACCAACACTTAATCTGTACTACCAGATGCATGAATAACTTCACCTACAAAAATTACCCTGTAAGGTGCTGCTCCTCCAAGCAGATCAGAAGTATGAATGTATTAGAAATCTTAGATTTGTTGGCTTCAGGCTATCTATTGTTTTCAATAAATTGGGTAGAAACTGTCGTTTCATCTTTCACTAACCTTCTACAATGTTTCTTGCCCTGTCTTGCACAATCAGAAAATGAGCCTTCTGCTGGTTGCTGTAAATCATCCAGCTTTCTGTGTTCATTTTCAGAAGAATTCTTACATATCAAACCTTTCATCAACTCGTGCATCATGACATGTTATTTCAATCATTATTAATGTTATGAGCCAGGACATGTTACTAAAGGCTACCACAGCATTTAGAAAGTGAGAAATTTAAACAAAATCTATAGGAAGGGAGATATTTATTCATTTAATCATGAGATTCCCTCATTCTGCATATATTTGGGGTACAGAAACCAGATTCAGTTTGAAAAAAAGTAAGTAATAATGCAAGTAAAGTGACAAAGTAGTAATGAAAACAAAGCATTTCTGGTCACAATATGCAATAGCATTTTATTGGGTTGTTAGACTCTTATTACAGGTTGTATTTCTAACCACCACTTGTCTTTATAGTGAGATGGGCTTGTTCCATTGTTCTAGACCCTGGCTATAATGGTTTGCTATTTTCCTTTTAAATGCAGTCTCAGATTTTATCAACGTGTACAATGAATATGGTTGTTCTCCTGGATTCATATTTTTTTTCCTAAGAACTTCCAGAACAGTCCTTATGGCTTCCTATGAACCTCAAACTTCTGAATGAGATTCATACGCAGAAAAAATTGTTTTGTTTTTTCACCTTTACAACAAGGTTGTGATTTGATAAAGATATAATATGCTAATACAGAAACAAGAGATGAAAACAAGCCCATTAGATGCTGATACAGGCAAAGAGAATGTACTTTTTACAGATATCAAATATTCAGCTTCTTCTCTCATTCTCATTAGATGGCTGACATTTTCTTATGCTAATTTTTTTTTTATAAGTAGAATGGGAAATGTGTAACTTCCATATCTTATAGCTGTGCATTACCACAAATGATTAATTTTTATACACTATTTAATCGATTAATTATTAATAAAATAACTACTGTGAAATGGTGTCAGTACACCAACAGATGAGATGGAAAGTGAGAGAAGATATGAAATTAAATGAAACCTATGAAGCATCCCTTAGAGTACACATGGGATCAAAAAGCATGGCAAATAAACCTTTACGGAGAAATCGTAAAATTTGAAGGTAGTAAGCCAAAGCTAAGGACAGACAGTTTGACATACGAAAACAAGGACAGTAAATACAACTGGAAAAAGAGAAACAGTTTTTGAAGGGACTTGTTTTGATGTCTAGAAGGTGCTGCTGAAGGACTAGAACTTTTCTGTCATTGAAAATATGTTTGACAAATTACAAATTGACATTAACATCTCCACTCCATCTCATATATTTCTGTCTGTTCATTCTTATACCTGCACCAGATTTGCTTTTGGCCTCGGAAACAGTAATGAAGGCAAATGCTTCAAAAAGCAGCACTCAGCACTAGACACTTCAGTAAGATCACTCCTTAATAAAAGTTTCTTCATTTTTCTCCTCTCAAAATCATACTGAACATCCTTGCCCTTAAGCAATCTAGACCACCTCAACAGTGTGCACAGGTGCTATAGATATAATATATTAAATTTATATTTAATTTGGTGTATAAAAATCACAAAATGTTATGATTTTACATAAGTTTATTTATGTCAAGCGCCAGCATTACCTTTGAGTTCTGCCTGTCTCCTGTCCTGTGGAAGGGTAGACTTTTCCTGCTTGGTGCACAAATTTACAGAGAATTGTAAGATTTCTGACCTTTCTTCAAATTTGATAAAAAACAACAAATAGATCCTAAGGGTTTTAGAAAGTGAGTGAACATTCATGGAACAGGCTAATGGACATTCTGTCAGCACTACCACAATAAATATTATTCCTTTAGGAAACAAAGTTAAAAGCATAAAAAGACAAAAAATTTACAGGGAGACATCTCCCCAGTATTTTCCTGCACCTCCTTTAAGGTTGTATTGGTTACTTTATTTAATGTTTGTGGAATGTGGAGCTGAAGAGAAAAACTCCTCACACACAGAGTTATCAGTCAGAATAACCTTAGTGCTGAGTATGGCTTTTTTTTTCTTTACAGCTGCAATTTCTATTCCTGTTGGGTTAATTTGTTGTTTGGAAATGTCTTTTGCATGAACGAGCATTTTGCTAGTAGAGAATGATTGTGCCCTAGAGCTCTGCCTCTCTGCATTTCATCATATTATGTAACTACTTCATGTCTATAAAAGCTATCTTCCCATGCACTGTGTACATCCCTCATCCCCCCACAGACACAACTCCCTCCTTTGCTGACAGCTTTTTACAATTTGCACCACGCTTCCTTCTCTTTTTTCCCATTTAAGCTGAAAATTAGACCTACATTATCTTTCTAGTCTTGTCATGCCTTCAGAAGGTGAGCAGGCCTACTTGGAAATTTTCTTGAATTTATTTAATAGTTCAGTTGTTTCTTCCTCCTTATTATGAGAAAGAGATTTTTTTGGCAAGACAAGTATTTTGAGGACTAAAGATGAGTCATGAAGTTAATGAGCAAAGACAGCACTAAGTCCAGCACTTGTTTTAGGGCATTACATATAATGACCATCCTTTAAAACTTCAGGAAAATATAGAAAAAAAAATTTTCTTTCTCTCAAATTTAGAAGCCATGATGTGAGAAAAATTAATGCAAGAAGCCAATAAAATCTACCATTCAAAGCAAGTGGAGATGCATATTCATTAAGAAAATGGCATTGCCTGAAACGATCTAGGAACTAAACCATGGTTGTCTTGACATTGTTGTCTCAGAAATACATAAACGTGGTTAATGAATGGATTTAGCTGTCTGGTCTCAGGACATTTTTAAGCACTAACTGTTTGCTAATAACTCAGTGCTGGAAAAGATAACTTTACCAGTGGCATAAATCAAAGTCCAGTTAAGAAGAATACTTCCAATATGCTACCCTTTATGTGAAATCAAAATTATTACTCTGCTTTCCTTAGACTAAACTTTGATACTAAGACAAATAATTGTAACACAACCCATAAGGGTTGTGCTAAATGTATGCAAGGAAATATTAAATCTACATAAGAAAATATTAAATATAAATTAATGTTACATAAGGAAATGTTAAGTGCATTGGACTAGACAACTTCCTATTTACAAGGATAACTTTGACCGACAGAGTGAGAGGGAACAGCACCTGGGACTTTTGTCAAAGTTAGATTTCTTTTCAGCCGAGGGGGAAGACAGTGAAAGAGAAGACAATATTTTTCTCTGAGTTTAATTCCTATGAGATTTTTTTTTCCTTCACAAACAGGGATGGTGTTTGGATGTGAAAGGTAGTCTGCACTAGCTTGCAGTAGCAGACCAGTAAAATATGGCTGATACACTATCTCCTTTGGGATGTCAAAGGCAGAATGCAATTTTAAGAGATTTTTACAGGTGGACTTAGTATGAAAGCTGTTCTTTGCTCCAGGGATTTGAACAATCTTAGACACAAATCTGAGTCCTTCATTTGAGCTCTTTTCAGGGGACCAAGCAGACACACACACTGATGTTTTTCCATGCCTCTTTTAGTTGATCATTAAGACAGCAAATTTACTGATTTCCCTCCTTGCCCTCTACAGCCATTGATAGCTCACAGTCTGAGGAAAATGTCTGAGGGTGCGAAGGCAGCCACTTGAGTGAGATTTTGCCTGTGTAGGGCAAAAAATCTGAGCTTTATAAAATCCATACAAGGAGCAAAAGTCTTTCCTTTATGAATAATATTTGTGAAGAACTCCAAAGTCTCCTGAATTAACTGGCAATCTTATGTCTCTGCATGAAAGCTTCACCATGAAAATCCTGAAAGCACAATCTGTGTGAAACAGAAGTTGAGAGGGAAGAGGTTGATTGAAATGGAGACGGGCACACCTCAGCTGTCAAACTAGATTAGGACTGTAGCTAGTCCAGTAACATGCCTGCAGGAACAATCAACACTGGTGGCCTCCCATGACTCCCCCTTCAACTCTCCCTAGAAGATATCTTTTGGCAATGTGCAGCAGTTCCTGCTTGTCCTAGAGCTCAGTTGTCATTACTTTTGAAGGCACTCACTAGGAGAGAATCCCAAACACGCTCCTTGTCATGCTGGCACTGCAGCCCAAGTGCTGGCCTTCAGCATCAGGGTCCATCCTAGGTGCATCATTAGGAGTTCTTTTCATAATTACACAGTGAGTAATTTTAAAGGCAAGAAAACAAGAAAAATAGTAAAAATATTTTCCTCTTATCTGGCATTTTGGTGACTGCATCTTGCCCCGTCTGTCCCGGTCTCTCCAGTCCAGGAAGGACACTGATGCATGGAATGTGGCTCTGGTTCAGTGCTTTTGGGATGGTGAGGAGCCAGGGCATAGAAGTACCAGAGGCCAGGCTGAGAAAATTTTCTTTGGTCACGAGGGGAGTAAACAGGTTTCTCATAGAAGCTGCAAATGCCTCATCCCTGGAAGTGTTCAAGGCCAGGCTGGATGGACATCTGAGCAACAAAATCTAGTGTGAGGTGTCCCTAAATATCTTTAGGGTCCATTTCCACCCAAACCACTCTATGATGCCATGATTTTATGTCAGTCAGAGATTTTTTTTCCCCAACCCCATTTGTAATATCAGGAAGAAACTTTTGATGCTAATAGTCACATAATACCTATCTTTGCCTTCTGACAACATTTCTAGATGAAGCTAAAGAAGGTCATTAGCCTCTTTCCAAAGCTCTGCTGTGAAAGAAGCTTTTGAGGCAGTAGATTTGGACTGATGTGTAACCTAATGCGATTAATGCGCTGCGCTGTGGATGCATTAGTGAGCATGGCACAAACGGCAATGCGTGCTGAAATCCTGCGAACTATCAGTCAGATTTGTTCAAGTTTCTCACTTCTATTGCACTGCCTGAAACTGTCACACTTCACTCAGGCATGGTAAAGGCTAAGAGAGTTGTGCTGTAATGTTTTGAACAGCTGACATGAGTAATGGCCTTCAACATAATGGCACGAGGTAAAGCACTTGCAGTTCCCTGTGATGTGATGTTATGGTATCGCTCTGCATCTCATTTATCCACAGCTATCCAGGCTGTTTACAGGGAGCATTGCACTGCTGGCTCTTGACTGGAGCACCTCAAAGAACCCATTTGCATGTCTATAACCTTTTGCTACACATTAGCATGGATTATGTAAAGTATTATTCAGAAGTTTGCACACAGAGCCTTTGTAATGAAATCCCAGAATTGCATTGCTATTTCTCTTTTTATTTTATTAAATCAAACAAATAGAAGCCTGCCTTCATGAACTCAAATGAGCTAAAACTGCATTTTCCTCATAGTACAAGAAATAAACAATATCCTAGTAAAGATCCTCATCTTGTTATCAAGCAAGTGATGCTTAGCTCGTCTGACCATTGTATCTCACAAGAATGATTCAAAATTACAAGACTCTTCGTGGAAAATCAACTTTCAGTGTAAATTTAAATCTCTTGCAAAATCAGTGAGTTTGAAAAAGTTTTAACAGTGGAGTTAAATTAGATTTCTTCAAAAAATCAACCAAGAGTGACTATAAAACTTATGATGAAACTAGGATTTTGGTATTAGGGTTAAATGTCATATAGTTTTGGATTTAACTGTTATGACTCATTCCTGAATGCTGTATTACAGATCAGCTGCTCAGCACATTACAAGCACCAACAGCACGCTTCTGATGTATTTTTTTCCATTTGTAATGCACACATTAAATTTGATTCCTTTTTTTTTTTCACCAACCCCTCTGCAGTGAGCACAGATTCCCACACAGTTTATACTTAAATGTCTTGTTTGATTTATTTGCCAAAGGTTTTATACATTCAGCTAAAGTAGAATAAAATAAATAGAATATAACAGAACAAAAATGATCTCTTGTATTGTTCATGCTGACATCCTGTTGATTTTATTTTTGCATTTCTAAAGAAGTTATAGTGCAATGAATAAGTGTCCTTTTTGTTCTTTTAAATTTCTTACATCTTGAAATACTGGTATTCTTAATAAGGCACATTATTTAACATAGTAATAACCTCTTTTGTCTAAAAATATTGGTGACCCAATGGTGCTATGATAGAGTTTTGTAGCTTTAAACAATACAGAGCAAAATTAAATCAACAACTTAATCCAGAAAATTCTCAGGAAATATTTAACATGTCATAAAAGAGCTGAAAAAAGGTCAAAATGAGGAAAATGTGATAAATGAATGGGAGAATATACCTCAAGATTTTTGGGGCGGGGGGAGGTTGATATTTTTGCTTTATAAAATTTGCTCCCTCATTTTGCATTATGATCAAACTGACGCCTTAAGAAAAATATTTCTATCCTCTTACCATGGAGAGGATGGTGAAAGTACCTTTTTCCAAAGACTAATACTTAAATATCTAATTAAAAAGGGCAACAGTTTCATCTATGAGATGCACTTAAGGATAAGAGTCTTCATTTTAATTCCTTCCTTCATTGACAGCAGACACCACAGATTCAAAACTGGTTGTTCCATATACCAAGAAAGTATATATAGCAAAAAAGCTGTTTTTCTCCTTAAATTTAGACCAAAGAGAGTATCCTAAACCCTAGAAACCTTTATCTGTGAAATGGCTGAGTTTTTGCAGAGTTAGTTTTGACTGCAGTAATTCAAAATGGAAAAAGTATTTAAACTTTCAAAACAGAGGATTTTTAGTAGTGTAAGGGGTCAGGCTTTGTTTGGATATTTTTCATTGTTGTTTTGGGTTTTTTTTTTCCTCTTCCTTGATCCAATTCTGTGGTCATTTGCACAGTATCCTATAGTGATAAGCTGGGTTTTGTTCTCAGTAATGATCAAAAGAAATGTTGCCTAATACATAATTTATATGGCTTTTTGTTTTACCCTGGATCTATTTTGGAAATCTTTCACTCCTGAGGTGAATGTGTACATCAGGCATAGATTTTCCGTTTCTGAATAGCACCACAGCCATACCTAGGGCAGTCACAGGAGCTGTAAAGCATTTTTTTGAAGGTGAAAGAATGGATCAGGCATTTTCTTAACAGTCTTGAAGATTACATTACTTTGAATCATTTGACTACTACTATCAAAGCCTTCCTCTTGAAATGTGTTACAGCACATGCCTCATGACATGCCTGTTGTCTGCGTGCAAGAAATTTAAATAAATGATTGAATTTACAAACACACATGCACATCTTTAAAAATATGAATGGAAAAATGTTTTCTGAATCTTTATCCAGATTACAGCTAGTAGGACTTATCTGAAGGAAGCTTTTTGAGACATGTTGCTCATTTCTTGTTTCAGAAATTACTATCTCAAACAGAAATTTTTTACTGAACTTGCATCACATGATTTCCTCAGTAGGAGAGTGAAATTTCTGGTCAATTGAGAGGACAGAGCTCGTTGTATCTGTGTCATGCTAAGAAATTTATCTCAGTTCCCAAAAGTCCCAGGAAATACCTGTGTTCATTATGCTATAGAACTGGCTTTGTACAATGTTCTCTGTTGGGATAGCTCCTCTTTATGCTAACAGTTAAGTATGAATTGATAGAAGTATTAATCTTAGAAGAAAAACTACACAGGATTCTCACTCAACACATTAGAGCACCCTAATCTCTTGGTGCTTAGTTATCCCACGGTTTGGAAGAGGCAGAAGAATTGGAAAAGTCTCATTCACAGATTGATGTGGAATCAAAAAGTAACACAGAAGCACTAAGACCCTTGCAAGTGGAATTCAGGGAAATGTTTGGCTTTGTTTGGAGTAGAAAATAATGATGACAGAAAATAAACAAACAAAACTAACCCAGATTTTCCTCCAGCAAAAGGAAAAATAACCTCTAGCTTAAGTGTCCAAATTTTTCATCTTGTCATACAAAGGCTACTTCATACTTTAAAAAATGCTCCCCTAACAAACAAATTATGTACTGTTGTGCTTATTCTGTTATTAACATTCTCAAAACAATGTAGACACAGATAATTGTCTTTCCCTGCAGCTTTTATTTCTACATGTCATTTGTTGGTGATTGTATACGAAATCTTTCTGAGAAGACACAAAAACGTCCCAAGAACTGTATAGTGCTTCAAAATATTTTTAGACTTGCTAGTTTTAAATGCCACAAAATTTCTCTCTAGTCAGTATTCAGATGCCCTTGCTCCCGTCAACATTCTTTGATGCCCTGATGCCCTGACCTTGCAATGTTTTCCTGATAATTTTCAACTTTTCTCTCTTTCTGTCCTAATTGCCTCTGCTTTGTGAGTTTTCTTGCATACCACTTCTTATAGCAGTCGAGGCAGAACTGGCAGAGCTGTCACTGCTACACAATAGGGGTTTCAGCTGCTTCTAATTTGCTCCCTCATATACAGAAGTGTTTTCCAGAGGCACTATTTCTTGCAATTATGTAAAAATACGAATTGCTTAGTGGAAATAAGGGAATGACAGACACTACTTTCCAACACTAAAGTGGATAACTTTTAATGGTGAAATAATTAATCCCTTCCTACTATGTAACATCTTATTTCTATATTCCAATTATAATGCTAAAAGCAATCAAACCTCAGAAGTTATTTTACATTTTAAATGAAACTGTAACGTAATACTTGATGTTCCCTATAGCCAAGCTTTGGGATACATGGACACTGTTTCAGGGCTGCCTTTTCTCCTAGTTATTGCACTTGCAGATCCAAATGAAAAAATTGGCCCACTGAATTAAAAGAAGAGAAGCCCTTTTAAGAAAATGCAGCATCTGTTGGGAATAAAAAGTCTTGTAAAACTATTCAATTAGAATCCTATTCAATTCTTAGTTCCTCTTACTCTGTATGATTTTACCATATCTATTAAGAGTAGAGTGTCTTATTTTTTAGAATATTTTAATTGCAGTTGCTTGACATTCAAGGTGTTATTGGTAGATATCTGCAACAATTTGAAAATCAGTAGAAATCATTGTATTTACATGACAGAAATGGGCATTTTTTCCCACACCATCATTAATTCCAAAAAAAAGGGAAAACCAGGTTCCTTGTTACAAAGTTGTGTATCAAATATAGGAATATGACCTTCCTTAGTTATTATTTGCATCCTTAATCTATACATTACAGCAATCAAAACTACTATTGCCATCAATAATAACAGTGTTATTTACAATATATTGGATTTAAGAACTTTGTTGAAATCTCATAAATACATCAGATTGCCTGGAAAGCTTCAAAGAGAAAATCAGAACACACCTCATAAGAGTAGCTGCCAGTTTAATATTAAAATGTGGATACTGTAGCAAAACCTTAGGCCAGAGAGTATAGATCAGGACAGGCCAGGAATCATGGTCAGAATACTGAGTATTCTGTCAAACAAAAGGGTTTTTAGGGATGTAGTCAGATCTGGACTCTGGGAAAGTGGAAAGAGTCTACATGAAATGCTGAGATTATTAGTTGATGGCAAATGTCATGTCAGGCTAAAGGCTGGAGAACCAGAGGAGCTAAACAGTAGAGAATATTTTTGGAAGAAAAATAAGGCCATAAACAAGAGCCATTGCAGGGCATTTGGACAGGTGGAAGGAATTGTAGTAAGGTCAGAGTTGGCATCCAAGCTAAGACCAGACCAGAGAAACCACAAGGAACAAGAATCTGACAAAACTACAGCGCTTGAAATGTAGAATTCCATAAATTCTAGCTAAGAAATGAAGGGAGTGATCCCTATATTAAAAAACACTGTGGAAAGAGATTGGCAGACCATTGCCAAGGTGTGCCTGACACAAGCTTGCAATCATGGCTCTGAAGCCTTTATTTTCAAAAAACTAGGGAGCAGCCATTCTGTTTCATTTTGAAATTGCAATCTGTTGCTCCACTTCTTGTAAAAGGATGCAGATATTCCTTGCCACTCAGCCAGCAAATACTCTAATTACATCTAGTTACTAACACACATAAACTTTCATCGATGCACAGTCATTTCTCGTGATGAAAATTATCTCATATTTTTAATAGCACTTAAAAGAGCTCGAACTTTCACAAACCATCAACAAGAGACACAAAAGGGCAAATAACAAAATGGATGATAAATGTAATGCCTTCATTAACATTTGTAGCCCAGTTCCTTCCAAGAAGTTCTGGAAAGATTATCAAATCAACAGAAAGTAACTAGCAGCAAAACAATTGAAGTTTGGTTGCATACTGATTTTAAGATTTTGCTTTATCTGTAAGCACCAATGGCAATTCCTACTCTCTGATTACTTTCCAAGCCCTTCTGTTTTGTTAGCCCCTCCCTGGAGGTGGCATGTGCCTGAGTCACATACTCACCAGCTGGGGAAGAGGTCGCGTGTGTTGTGATCGTGCCAGAGGGTTGGAACGATGCTAATGTGTCTCCCTTATCCACCAGCAATTTTCAGTGATCTTAAGGAATTCACTGTCTTTTGATCCTGGTTGAACTCGGCCAGAGGGCATAAGCATCCCTGCAGGAGAAGTGGAAGATTGAAAAGCTGGCAGATGGACATTGCAAATCCATATGTCACATTTCCTTAAAAAAGCAGGACAAAAAATATTCCAAACCCACACCTTTAATGTTAATTCTGCTGTTGTGCTGCATTATGTTATAATGGTCTGTTCCTGTCCTCCTCCTCTTCTGAAGAATGTTATGTCCCAAGTTTATCCCTACCCTTTTGCTGTCAATCCCCATATGTCCTTCCCAGCCTCCTCCCCTGAGTCCTGTCTGTCATTTGGTTGCCCCCCCCTTGCTTCTAGAAAGTTCATGGAAGGGCATCGAGTGATAGGACAGGAACAGAGGAAGTCTCTCCCCTTGTTTCCGCATTGGATCCCCTGGCTGTCCCTCTAACCCTAATCCGCTCCCGCCTTGTTTCCTATTGGTTATTGGTTTGATCCCTCCCTCTGTACCTCCCCTGTTTATAAGTTGCCATCTCCCTTGTTTCATGGCTCAGTTGGAGCAGTTCCCCTGAGGCTTGGAGCTGTGTCTGGGACTGAATAAATGTCTTGGACTTTGCCCTCCAAGTGAGTCAGCCTCCCTCCTCCACTGTTGTCGCAGGCCTCTCCCGCAATGAAGGGAAGGTTCCCTTAGCGGCCCCTGTGGTTCTCTTGATCCAGAGGAGTGTCACCCGCGTGTCCGTGGTGTAGGCTAGCCTGGGTGGACAGAAGCGCTGCTCTGTGAGGGACACTGTGACATTGTGCGAACAAAATCTGCTTTTCACAGGCTTAATGTAGCTTGCTGTATTATTAAAAACACAAACCAAACAAAACATAAAACCCCCTAAATTCCAAACTTAATTCTTGCCTGCTTCCCTTTATTCTACTTTGACTGTCATAACCCACTCTTCATGCCGTAACATTTTATACAGATTAAAAGAAACGCTGGAAGTTTCACTTCAATTACATCTTGGGCCAGCACTTGTAGCATGTCTAACAGCACCTGCACAGCATAAAAACAGTGATTGACTGGAAGAAAACAACTGTAACTGCAGAATGTCTATGTATTTGTTTCCAACATTTTACTCAAGACTCATGCAGAACCATTTGCACACATAGCCTTCTAGTTCTACATTCCTGATGGTAAACTCCTTGAGACTTTTTCAATGCTGTAACTGTTACATTTGTCCTGTTCTGTGAATATCTTTCAGACAGAGGTTGATCTGGGCAGAGAAGTTTTGTCGTGCATTTGCAAAAAGCCACATTTGTTTACATATGATAATGGCATAAGATAATTTTTCATCTTATTTATAATGACAGTTCCTTTTCTAAATCAAGAGGAGCATGAAAAGGAAATAATTGAGAGTTCATTTCTTAAATTAGCAGAAAGTTTACATTATGCTGTTAATCCCTCTAAGTGGTATTCTAAATGACTGTCTATCTGCAGCACCAGATGATCTCTCTAATCATAAGGAGACCTGTGGTTTTATCCTAAACTGTAGAAAAAAATCATCAGAAGCAGACATTATTTGCCCTGACATCATCCCCATCTGTTATTTGCTCAAATATTCCTGCAGCTAGGGGGATATGAGTTAATCTGCCAGATTTCAAGACAAAATTGTTGCCACAATGATTTCAAAGATTATGTTTTTCCAACTGGCAAGTTCCACACTTTCCTTCAGAGAAGAAATAATATTTTGTTCATGATGGAGAAAATTTAAGCATATAGACAATGAATATGCTGAAAGTAGAGTTCCAAAGTTTGTAAAAAACCTCAAATCAACAAAAAAGTTCTCCTCTAAAAAAAAAAGACATTCAAACACTCCTTTTCCCAGGTGGCAGATGAATTTTTCTAGAAGTCATGATCCAAGAAAGAGGTACAACCCACAGATGCCTAGTGTGGCAATCTGCAGAAATCCAGCTGTAATAATGTTCCAGGTTGCTGCTACAACTTGCTTACTTCAAGTTTTATGATTGCAGAATCAGCCTGAGTCCTGTCTTGTTTATGCCTCCTATACACAAGAGCTAAAGGAAAACACACAGAACATGCTTTCTACTTTATGCAAGGTGAGCCTGCACACCCAATGTGCAAATTACAGACCTTCTCTGCTAAGTAGCACCTGCACAATTTGAGAAGTAGAACCACAGCTGTGCTATAAAGTTCTCCTACTGTTGACAGAGTCTTTGGAAGAAAGGTGAGTGTGCAAATGCTGCTTTGCAACCAGAACATTGTATAGAGGTCATGCAAACACTGCTTATGGGGGCATGAAGGAAACATACCTAAAGAAGGGTGTTAGTGGGGAAAAGCAAAGGGGAAAAGCAGTGGGTTATAGTCTCTTAATATCTGAATCTAGAGATACAAGCTTATGAAATCTATCTGTAGATACTTTATTGCCAAGGTACCTATGTAACACTTGGCACTTACATCCTAGCCAGACTCTATTATTTCATAAATGGTGAAGGCTGCAGCAGAACTTTTCATAGTGTTTATGTATGTGTGAAATATTTTGCATATGAGAAGTGGCAGACTGGTTGGAGTGCTAGCTGGGATTTGGCCCATCCTGGGGAGTGCTCTCTCAGCATGCAAATAACCCTGCCCTGTTGTCTGTGATTGCCATGGATAGACAACTTTCTAAGCTGTGAGAGGAGTTCTTTCTCTTGTCTTGGACGTGGGAGACTTGACTAAGATGGGATCTGCCCAAAGGTGTGTTACCACTTTTAAGTAACAACAAGAAGTCAGTTTACTGGACAGCAGCATCCTAGCACTTTCAGGAAAGGTTTAATTGTGGCTGCTATAATCATATATGTATTGATCATTATGACCCTCCCCACATTATGAATCCTAGTTGGTAAAGCATGTTAGCCACCAGCTGGCTTCCAAAGTCTCAGCCCCTCATGGCCGATAGTAGTTCTCCTTAGTGCCCATGTAGTTGTGTATCTAAGTACATTTTTCCACCTCAGGGCAGATGATCCCATGGTCTTTTCAGAAATACCAGTGTCTAAAATCTCTGGGATCACTGTTTCCTTTAAAAAAATTGATGGCTAAAGTGGTATATGATAATGATAAAGACTATTTTGTCATGATTGCTTCCCCTCAAATTTTTCTGAAAGTGACTGCACACTCATCTCAAAGAAGTCACCCTGAAAAGAAGCCACCTTGCCTATGTCAGGAATTTATTCTGCAGAAAAAAAATGTAGTTAGTCCTGCAATGCTTCAGAATCTTTTATATTGCTGGACAAGCTTTTATAAGTCACTTTGTGGAATTATTGGTATTACATTCTTTTATTCAAAGTGATTAAATGTCAATAACGTAGAGACAGAATGTTATGAGGGAGCAGACACAAAGGGCTTTTAATCGGGCAGAGACTGTCACTTATCATACAAAATCGGTTGCTCAGATGAAGTAGTTTTCTATCCAGCAATTGTCTCTGTGATTAGAGAGATTACTTCTGTCAACTGGGATAAACCTCATAGCACTGAGATGCATCTCTTTTCCTTGTTTCACTCACATTCTCATCTGTTATTAAGATTCTTACAGGTTCCAAATAAAATAGATATAATAGCAAACTAAGAGTATGTACAGGCTGTCCTTCCATTTTGAAAACAAACTGTCTACTCCTACTGTAAATTCTTCCATGTTTGATGCTTTCCATCCTTTTCCTCACTCTGTTGTCCAGTCCTTCATCTGCCTACTCTTTCCCTTGCAGTTTCTCACAGATGTGACCTTCTAGCTGACAGATGCTTCATTCCTCTCCCAGAAGTAAGGGAAACCAGGAAGCATTTATAAAGAACTGGGCTGGATGCATTGTTTTAGCTGTGAAAAAAAATCCATAATATAATATTCCACACATCATTAAAAAGAAAAAAAAAAAAAAAAAAAAAAACCACTTCATTGAGGTTTCCTGGAACAGAGAGGAGAGTTCTGAAACAGGCAGTTCCTTAAATTTGAGAAATCTATTTCCAAACAAGTTACAAGAGTTTTCCTCCAGTCTGTCCAAAGAGCTCAAAATGAAATGGAATTAATATCTACAGAACAACAAGGCCTTTAAGCAATGTAGAGCTCAGGCTCTATTATGTATGTAGTTATCATTTAGCCCATATATAATGTGCAAATGCTGTTTCACAATTCAGATTGATGAAAAGTCTAAATCATACTTCAATGACACCCATCAGTAGGCTGTTGGCAATTTGTTCATATTAAGCACATGTTAATGGAGAAGAGTAGATGCCCAGTCCCTTGAAAACAGGTGTATTTATTTGCAAATAACTAAAAGACATTCACCAACCTTAGGTAAGTGCTAGTAATACAGGCCATTAATTCTCCAATTCCTGCAGTAGTCCTGAGAAATTAGGGATCACAAGACTGAGCTTTTAGAAATGCACATTTATAAAGTGTCTGCACACTCCTGGACCAAACTGGTCGAGTCATGCAAATACCTCAGTAAAACTCTGGCCCTATGAAGCTATGCCTGAGCCCTAATGATAGTGATTTTTCTCTTGTTGTATTCACTCGTCATCAAGCTTGGCAATCTTCAGGAAACAATACGTTTTTAGGAACCAGTATATTTGTTGAATCAGACTCCTGAACTTTCACTGGCTCTAAACTGTTGTTAATAACTAGGCTAACTTTGGCATCATAGCCAGTTTTAGTATGTCTATCATTATCACTCTGTAACTGAGTGTGAATACCTCTCTTGTGACCCCAGGAATTAGAAAAAAGAAAAACAAAATCCATACAGCATACAAAAATAATTGGGACCAGTGTTTCAATGACCTCTAACATTTAACATCACCATACACAATATAACAGATTACTTTTTTTGCTGACTTGAATCCCAAAATTGTGTGATGGGAAAACAATAAAATAGGAACTCATCAAGAACACTCACAGTAAATTTGCAATACTTCTTTCCAGATCTCTGAGGAGCAGTGTGATGTAGAAGAAGGTCCTAAGTTACAAATCAAGTTGCAAAATAGAAATGCCACTGTGGTGGGTTCACCTCAGCTGGATGCCAGGTACCCACCAAGCCATCTCTATCACTCCCTTCCCAGCTGGACAGAGGAGGGAAAATAAGATGGAAAACATGTCATAGGTTGAGGTAAGGCAGTTTACTAAAGCAAAAGCAAAAGTTTGTGGCTGCCCAAGCAAAGAGAAAAAGCCAATAATTTTACTCCCTACTTCCCATCAGCAGGCTACATCCCAGTATGTTACCACTTCCCAGGCAGCAGGGCTTCAGAAGATGTAGAGGTTTCTCCAGAAGGTAAACCAAAAAACTACAAACAGAAAATTCTCCTTTTTTCCTTAGCTTTTACATCTAAGCTGGCATCATGGGATATGAAATATCCCTTTAGTTAATTTGGGTCAGCTGACCTCATTGTGTCCCCTGCCAGGATCTTGCCCATGCCCAGTCCTTGGATGGGAGAGGAATGTTGAGAAACAGCAATAAAGCTGTGCCAGCCCTGCTCAGCAGTGCCCAAAACACTGGTGTGTTATCAACACCTTTACAGCCACCAATGCCAAGCCCAGCACTGTGATGAGTGCTGTGGGAAAATGAGCTCCACCCCAGCCAGACCCAACACATGTTGTCTAGAAAATGATAAACACGCCTCTCATTTATATCTTCCTTATTTGCAATAAAGTTATTCTGTCTGAGAAATCACAGTCAAAATTATCCTGCCAATTCATCACCTACTTAACCTGGGTCAAGAAACCATGTGATGGTCTGCCTCTGTTCTTCATGTAGCAAATTCCATATTGTATGAACACATGAGCACAAAATCAAAATTTGGCAAAAAAACTTCTGCAGGCTTCACTTCATTTAAAATATTGGAGTAGGATTTCCCCCCTTCTTCTTAAGTGTACTCATTAAGGAAGTCTGAGACTGGTTTCAATCTTCCCAAAGAAAATTCAGCTCCTTTCTCTACCTGCGAAGAAGGAAACTAGAAATTTCCCAGAGATGATAAACTATTATGCAAAACAGAACTCTTTGAGAGTTCAGGAGGGCAAAAGAGCAAAATTAAATCACAAGGATTTAATATGCCAGTATCTGCAAGTAACACAATTTTGACAGTGCTGTATAAATGCGTAAACAAAAGCCATTAAAACTGGAACAAACTGATAAACCTGCTCCCATTTTGTGTGTGTTTGTGTGTGAGTGTCCTTCTGGTTGAATTAGTAGGACTCTTAATTCTAACACTTGACAAACAATTTTCCTTGTTAAGGAAGTGGTAGTTGGGACAAAGCATTAAACTGTGATGGGGAGCTGTGTTTTCAACAACCCTTACCTAGCTAGAGAGAGGCTCCATACTTCTTGTCCAAGACTTTTTCTTTACTAGCAACCTCCTGGACTCTGGGGCCCCAAGAAAGATAGTAGTGAAAAAAAAAATGGAAAGGCTTTCCATTCCAATCCCAAAGCTAACCTTAGATAGATCCAGAGGATTTAGAGAACAGCCCTCTTCTTCTACAATATCTTTTTCCCCAAAAGGAGAAATGATACAGACCATCTGAAGGTTTAAAAATGCTAGGCTGAATACGCATAATAGAAAATCCCATAAGGATGCCAGCTGTGCATTTATAGATGGATGAAAAGTACAGGCTGGGAGCTGTGCAGTCATTTTCTTAGAGATATTAAGATCTGCTGCTAAAGAGCAGGAAAATGCAGTCACAGGGGCCACAGCTGACAAGCTTTATTGATGAAGGGCCTTTTTTTGTTTTTGTTTTTTTTGTTTTTTGTTTTTTTCTTGTTCAGAGGCTTGTTTTCTACACATCTGAAGAAGCAGAAAGGAGGGGAGAGAGTGACATGATGGGTGAGTTAGAGTGGAACAAATTCATACCAGGGGTTTTGTTTTAGAGGGGGTGGATGGCAGTGAAGAAATAGCCAAGTTTGTGATCATGAGGAGAGCACGAGTCAGTAAAAGTGCCTGAGCTCTTTCTGGGTCAGTGTGGGGGCCAGAGCAGGCTGCATGTCAGGAGGAAAAGGGATCCACAGGGGCCTGGGAGTTATAACTGTTGCAAGGGAAAACTGTGATAGGTATGGCAGTGTGATAAACTTATATAATTCTAGTGGTGTTTTGACCACAAAGAGGGGGGAGAGAGGAAAAAATTTCAGTGCAGTACCTCCTTGCACTCACACAAGCTCTTGAGGCAATGACATCGCACATAGCAGCTGGCATTCCCTCTGCCATTCCCTCTGCTGGCTGCACTCCCTTGGGAAAGTACAGCAGCACATTCTGTGGTAAACAGGGTGTCAAAAACAAGACCCAGGAGAAATGAAGGAAAGCTTCACTGATCTGTCAGACTTGTTCTCTTCCTGTCAAAAACTTGTTTCCTTTGATACTTCAAAAACTCAGGAGAGCAGATACCAGCTGGTTAGACACCAGCCAAGTGCAACTGTCTATATACTTAGAAGGAACCCTAAGCTGGGAGAGCCTCACATCTCCTGAACAAAAATTTCCTCATTCCATGCCTTTTTCTTTTCTTTTTTCTTTTTTTGCTCCAAAATGAACTTACTTTGCTCTCCTGTTCAGTGTCTGTCAGAGCTTAAGATTTAATTTAGCCTATAATACATCAAGGAAGGCTTCAAAAATATTTGTGGAGCGTTCATTGATTAACCTGAAACCAAAATGTCACACTCTTTAATCCATAATTCTAGGACAGACCTGTCTGTTACTGGTGTAATTTAAATTTTCATTTAGTGTGACAGCACTTGGTCATACTCTTGTTTAATTTACCTTCAATTAGAATGTTATTATAATTAAATTCCATCAAAAGTATTGGAACTCAGCTGAATGCAGTGAAGGATTTATAAAGCCTTATTTTTCCAATATCAGGAGAAAAAATATAAATAATTCACTTCACTTTTTTGCTTGGAAAAACAGCAAGTAAATAGCTTTGGCACAGGCACACACCACGTCTCTAAGGAAGTACATGGACACACAGAATCATCATTGACTAAGGCTGCTGACAGCTCAGAAAGTGCTGGCTGAATCTGGTTTGACATCCTCACATTCATACTTGCTTCCCTCTCAGGTCTAACCACCTAGGGTAGCTTTTCAGCAGAAAGGTAAGCTGAGAAGGTGAGTTAATATACTGCTGGGGGCTCTTGTGTGTTTTGCCTGGAGAACAATTTGTTGGATAACTGAAACATGTCTAAGTGGGCTGTCACTCATCTACAGAATAATGACTTGGTCTTTTACTGTTTCATTTTGATTATGATATATTTCTGTGTACATGTTTTTTAATCACCAATGGTCTGCTTCAACAAATTCTCTCATTAATATCTAGCAATTTCTGGAATGAATATAATCAGCTGGCTCTTGGAGAGACAGGTGACGTGATTATCTAGAGTGAATCTCACTTCCACAGAATCATCAGGGATTATAAAATTCCTTGTTAATTTAGCATGGATTTTTAGTTATTCTTTTGTATTGTCAGCTATATTAAATGACTACAGGCAATCTTCCCACTATGGGTTTCAAACAAATGTGTCTTTAAGCACCAGGATATGCAACTGAAGGGAAGCCTGCTTAATATGTTATAACTTGTTAAAAATGAGTGTAAGACAAGAGAAATTGTTACTTTTAAATTAATACCAGGATTTCAGTATGGTGTTTCCATATGTCCATATGCAAGATCCGCACATTATTCTCATACATCTGTCTTCCAGAAATACGAGGGACTGATTTTTAAAGGTATAATGGGACCAGTACTGTAAAATTAACCACATCCAATTTTTTTGCTGCTATAATGCACTGCTGGGAGAAAACACAAGTGAATTACAACTGCAGAATTACTAACAAAACAACTTTCTAACTCTCTACAGGATGAAACATGGAAGACCTTTTCAGAAGATCATATCAATTATATGTATATGGTATCTATGGCATTTTTAATTGATTAATTTGAGAAAAAAATCAGCAGAAGTAAGAAACTACAGAGTAAGTCATGAAGCAACAAGCTAGTGCTAATGATATATAACATGCCTTAAATTGGAATGGTATTTTCATGACCTAGTGAAAACTTTTAGGGTTAGATTTTTACTTGAAGGAAGTAGAAGTATCTTCCCCTCAATCCCATCCTGCTATGTCCAATAATTTATTAAATTTTGTGAATTTTTCCAGCACACCAAAATTATTTTCACCAATTTTTTAAATACAGGTTTTTCTGGATGGTGGCTCTAATACTGTGTGGAAGGTATTCTATAAGTCAAAAAGGTTATATTGCTCTTTTTTACTGAGTAGAATCAAAGACAATGTTTTTGTTAAGATAGTGATGCCTTGGAAGGCTGACCTGAAACAGAGATGTTCTCATTGCTTGCAAGAATTATTTTATTAGTAATTAATCTGTAACACTAGCTATCAATAAAATTATTGCTTTTTTATGGTAAATAAGTGATTGTATAAAGCTGATGTAGCTATCAATACTTTATAGGAAATTCATTGCAGATTTCAAAAGTCTGGTTAAGACATTCATGAAAATGTACAGCAGATTAAGTATAGAAAGTGTATTAAAGTTTATGGTTCTTCAGCATTTTTCTTAGAGAGAAACTGCCCCAACAATGTCTTAGTCACCAGGCCACAAAAAAAATGTATAGCAGGTAACACCCAAGAAAACAAAGCTTTCTCTACTTTTTTTTTTTTTAATAACTCAAGACTGATTCTTACTATACAAATAATTTGTATTGGTTTAGAATGTGCTTAGAATAAGAGATCAGAGTATAATGGGATTAAATACTGAGAAAAAAATGAGAAACCTCAAGCCTTTCAGGCAGACCCCACTTTCACATGTTACCTGAAAATACAGAGCATTTACAGAATCATTCAAATGTCACAGTGCTGAAGATCCTTCTGTCTCACACAACTTTTGAAATCAACAAGAACCAATGTTGCAGAGAAAAGAAACCATACTTGGATCATAAGTGATTTATTTTTCCTGATTCAAGACCTTGTTTATAGTTTTAATAAGATTTATCAGAATACGGTGGGATAGGAATTTACAGTATATTTATTTACTACATTAATATTAGAGTTTAGTGGCCATAAATATCACATTTACTATTGGCAACCCTTCTTATATATTCTGATGTTACTTCTTTAATGTAAGAGTGATAACTATTTTGGTCTACTTTGTCATTTGGATTTTCCCCTAGAGGCTATCTCCAAGTAATATCAGATTTAGCAGACTCTTTTCATTACTTGTAGAAAAAATGTGGATATTTGATCAGATAAAAACACTTCTCTTTCTGTATCCAAAGAATTTGTACTGGGACTTAGAATGTGCCAAAGATAATGTGGTAGCATTCATATTTGGTAGTTTGTTAGCTTGAGTGTGACAGGAAACTAACATCTGCCTGTTGCCAAAACCCATTCCCTTTGAACCATTTTTGGATAAAGCTCACAGCTAAAGCAATTTACATAATGAAAAAAAAATCACTATTTTCTCACTCATAGGACAGTTCTTTGTACCTTTCATAGGTTGTACTGTGCCTAAAACAGTCAAGTAGATATTAGGTTTCTGTTCTTAATATTAAGCTCTTCCTGTTTTAAAACTAATTTTTTAATTGTAAGTTAATATTCCATATACTTGAGCAGTGCTAGCACGGGATGCCAACACTGGTGCCTGAACACTGTGTGTGGCACAACACCACAAGAAGGTCAACCCTCTCCAAATGGAAAAACACCCTGACCACAGCACAGTCTGTCTGTGGGGCAAGCTTTCAGCAGGCACTGAAGACCATGGGATCTTGGGATGATTTGTTTATTTTCCTGATTAACAGATTCAAGACCTTCATTACTGTGCAGTGCAGTGTCACTTTATGACTGCTGTTTCCCCATCTGAAACCTGTCTGCACTCAGGTTGCACCTGCCTGACCCAAACCTTGATGACTGCAACACCCTGAAAGATCAGCCCATAGCTCTGAAGTGCTTCACAGTGCAATACACAGGCCACCACAGTGCTAGTCATTCTAAAAGAAGGGGACTGGAAAAAACAAATGATCAAGTCATCAAATGAGAAAATTTTATTCTAGGATTCAACATTTGAGACACCCCATATGATAAACAGTGAATGGTATGAACTGATATCAAAGTTTCTTATTTTGTGGAATTAGTGTTATTGGTTGTGAATTAAATGTATTTTGATTCTACTGGTATTTGGCCTTTCCATCTAAGAATAAAAGAGACACATGTTGATACTGAATTTGGACTTGCATGTGGTCTCATAACTGTGATCAACACGGGCCACAGTACCATTGTCATAAGTGAAAATAATGAAATTGAAAGGAACTTTAAATCATTAGGCAGACTAAAAAAGTATGGCTTCTTAAAAAACTCTCTGAGTAACTCTCTGATTTTCAAAATTTATTTCAAATGTGAACTTACAAAGATTTATCCCATTTCTTTATGAATTATGACTTGAATCTCTTACAGATCACTACCATTATTCATGTTAATGTGCAGACGAGGTGGGACAGCAATGGGGAAATGTACACCCTCTCCTTCAGCCTTGTCCCACCTTGTCTATCGGTTTTGTCTCAGCTCACCTGTACAGTAACAGAAATAATTGCTGGATATCTCACAGTTTCATCTTTTATACAACACTGCTTCTTACACAGAACTGGAGATGAAGGCAAAGGCTGAACCTACTTTCAGATAAATGCTGATGGCACCATTTTCTCCCCAAAATGTATACATGCAATTCTCACACATAAACTTAAAGGGCAAAAGCATTCCTATGAGAGTTGGTAAGGGAAAAGAAATCTATGCATTTTCAACTGATTTCCTCTGTTCTTTGTCTTCATGACCTCAGGCACAGACGCTGAAGGTCACTGTCCTAGATCTTGACAACAGCATAGGGTTTTTCAGATGTGGGCAGGAGAGATGAATTTATTACTTCCTACTTTGTATGTTTTTTCATGGAGGAGTGAGTGACCTTCTAGTTATTGTTCATAAATGGTTAAGGCACATTGGGTCTTTATGGGGGAAACTATCCTGCTATTACAATTCAGGTCTTCTACACTCCCAATGTTGAGTCCTCTCAAGAATCCTCTCTTAGAGCAGGTTACTTACCTGAAAGATATCTCATTGCTTTTTCTCCAAAAATATAGAAACCAGGGCAGACAGCTGTTTTTGTCAGCAGGCTTCTTGTACAAAAAATAGGAAAGTAACAATGGAGCCTTAACTAGTTGTAAAGTTTATACTTCTAAAACATAATCCTAAAATCAGTTCCAGCTAATGTAAACAAATTAATTTCCCTAGACCTACCTTGCTTTTGGATTATTTTCCTCATAAATAGGAAATCCCTTAGCAGTTATCTGTGGTAATATTTTATGAGTTCAGTCAGAAGCATTTACTCCATTCCCTGAAATACAGATAGGACTTAGTCATATTACACTTGATATTATTTTAATATGTTTCATCAATCAGTGCCTTTAGAGTATGTGGTTTGGCCTCTTCTCTACTCCCACATTTTCTTCCATTATGTTGCCAATAAAGATGGCTACAGACAGCAGCAAAATTATACAGAATAAAGCCACAGTACAGTATAGAGCTTCTTACCTTTGAATAATTCAGGTGCTGCTGACTGTGAACAAAATGCATAGCCATCTGTCAGCAAGTAAATTTAATTCAGATAAACATGGCAATTCCTTCCTACTAGACAGCTGGCCACATAAACCGTGCCACCATACTTCGGAAAATCTCAGCAGAAAGACCAGTAAGTGAATGACATGGAGTTTATCCCCATCCAGAACCAAACAATGATACATATATTTCAATTTTTATGTTTGTATATTTACTTATATGTACTTAATATATATGTATACTGAAGAAAAACTAATTTCTCATATTTTAGGAGCATATACTTAATGGAAAATATAGTTTAATAATAAAGATTCCATTCCTTCTTATATCAATATCTCAAGCTGCACACTTCAAACATAGATAAATCAATAAAAATCTCAAAACTCTATATCCCCCTAAAATTACCAGGACTTTTGCATTTTCCATTCAAAACCAAGGTTTTTTTGAAAAGTACTGTGGGACCATCACAAACCTGTTGGTGGAATTGCCACGTAATGATACCATATTAATTTTGCACTTTCTTTTGGCAGTTCCTTCTCAGGAAGAGGATGACCCTCGCTCTGCAGTCACGAGGAGTTGACCTAATAAAACTGTTAGAACCTGTGTAAGTTGAACTGGATGGACACAACACAAATATTGGCTAAACAAAACATTTATTTATTCTATCAACCTTTCAAGATATCTTTTAAATTTACACCAAGTTTGTTACCTCCCTTGTGACTCCAAATCTTGGATCTGCAGAAGCAGAGCAATCTGTACTCAGCAGATGAAACAGGGTGTTTTTCTGAGTGCATAAATGTAATGAATGCATAAAATGTCCTGAATGCATAAAATGCACTTAGAACAGAGAACAGAAAATCTGTTGTTAGTGGTTGTTGAGAAGAAGAGACAATCATGCCACTGCTGTAAATCACCATGATCACCCAAGCAGCCTCTTCTCTTTAACAATATCAGCTTCATGTTCATACTAAGGGATTAGGTAAGTCCATGCTTAACTTGAAGAAAATGCTCTTTGTCTGGCAGCTAAAACCCCTGAAGTTCATAGTCATAGAATCCCAGAATGGATTGTGTTGGAAAGGATTTTAGAGATTATCTAGTTCCAAGCCACCTGCCATAGGCAGGGACATCTTCCACTAGACCAGGTTGATAAACGCCCCATCTAACCTGACCTTGAACACTTGCAGCAGTACTTCCAGGGATGGGGCAAAGTTTTTGTGTCAGACCAAAAGTTCTTGTCGTTAAATCAGCTTCTGTTTTTACACACAGCCTGATGAATTTTATTACTCATACCACTTGCTTTGGAGTAATCCATAAAACATTCAAAGAAAATGGTGTAAGTTTTGACCAGCCAGTCCTTTCTCAGGTGCAGTTAAAGGAAGACACAGACAGATCAGCCTGACAGGCTCTTACATGAAAGTAGCAAACGAGGGAGGAAACAAGCACACTTAAATGGGATTTCTTATTTCCTTTGACTTCTCAAGTTATTGCTGATAAACCTCTGCAAGGAAATAAACCCTGAACTAAACAGCAGGATAAAATAAAATATAGGATCATTTTCATTAGGAGGTGTTTTAAGGTGAAAATCTTTTAAGTTGGTTATGCTGACAGGTAAGAGATTTGTTTCATGTGTGTGGGTGAATGCACATGTGGATGAAAGACAAGTGGCATGACCCCAGTCTGCCAGCTGATAAGAGACAAGAACACCAAACATGGGGCTGGTCATACATTCTGCTTCTGCACAGGGCCTATTCTGATTGTGAAATCAGGGGCTTGAATTCTGGAAAGAAGAGCAGGTGGGGAAATGAAGAGTTCCCAAAAAGGGGAAACAGTCTTGTAAAGAGGAAGATGCATAACCTGCAGATCCTGGAGATCAGATTTTTGGTGGAAATAAATGTCGTGGGCACCCAGGACCTTGCCCAGCAACATCCAGAACTGGTGACTGAACAGTGGCAGAGCAAGGACTAGTATGGCTTTCTCACCATCCTTTCTGGGCTGACCTTCACTTTTACTTGTGGGGAAGGAAATTCAAGACCTCGGAATAAAGCTCAGAGTAAAGTGAGGAAATCAGTGTGCCATGAACAAGCAGGGTAAAAGATCTAGATCTGCTGGTTCTTAAATAAACACCAGTATGCAAGCCCACTAGGGTATGTAATTTTACTTTGTTTCATTTGCAACAGAAGAAAAATAACTTCTATAATTTATTCTGGAAATGGCTTTTTACTATCCCAAGACCGCATAATTTTTGGTTTATGGTGGAAAAAATCAATTGCAGATGTAACTTGTTAGAAAATGTGATGCTTTGAAATTGACCCTCTCTTTCCTCACTCCTAAATGGCAAATTAATTAAATTAACAGGAAAAGACCTTGAAATAGAAGTGCAGAAGGTCTAAGAAGGAAGCTTGCACTGAGTTACTTTAATTGTTGTTACACACTCTTTATTTAATGGGACATTGTTTTGGCTGGCTGTGCTTCTGTTGCTTTGGGGAATAAAATGGATTTCATAGCAGAAAAAACATAGAAATCAAGTGCTTCACCATAGAGTCACTTGGTAGCAACCAAAGTTTGCATTGCTTGTGGAGCAGCCCCAGGAGCCCCCACAACCCAGAGCAGGTCTCTGAGCAGGGTCAGAGATTCATACTGCCTGCATGTGGCCACCTCACTCCGGGCTCTGAGACACTCTGAGACAGCTGTTCCCATCAGTGACTTTCTGTGTAGGTAGCTAACACCATAGTTAGACACCTAATAAACCTGACACAGATGGCTTGGAAAACTCTGTGCTTGCCTCCTGCCCCTTAGAAACAGTAAAACATGGCTTGCCTTTCCTCACAGACACTGCCGTGCACTGTGACCAAGGTCTAAACCACGTTTATCCCATCAGAAGTAGGAAGGGAGTTTCCCTTCTCCAGCCTGACTCCCATGCACATATGACAGTTCAAGAACTAACCTCCATCCACAGAAAGAGGATATGAAAGGATTTATTTAGCCCTATTGGCCCACCTGTGCTGATTTTTGAGCTTGTGTAGGAGATTTAAACATCACAATTGCCTCAAACTGTCAAGGCCACAGAACAGCAGGAACCTGAGACAAGCAGAGAGGAATTGGCAACAAGAAGGTGTTAATTCCAGACCAAGTGGAGCTGAGATTTTGTTAGCACGTCCTAGTTAATGCATCCTGACAAAAATCCCATTGTGGCAAAATCTGAGAAATTAAGCAACTGCTTATACAATGGCACCCCAAATAATAACAACATCTGTGACCACCCCGTGTACACCCAGAACTTGGTGTAATGGTGGTACCTCCAGAGGAGTGACTCTTGAGACCTCCACCAAGAAGAGCAGCAGCAGCAGAAGGACCACTGGGATGCCATCTACATCTACAGGTGGTGACATCTTTCTGCTTAATCTGTCTCACCCTAACTGTGTCTCCTCTGTCCCTCTTTATTTCCTATTTCTTTCTGTCTCTCTCTACCTTACATTTACTGTTAAATAAAATCTGTACTATTGATTTCAGCATATGGTCTCCTTTTCATCTTAGTTCTGGCAGAGACACCTCTCAATAGTGGGTTCATAACAGCTTGGGGCATCAGCAGCATGCCCCATATAAATATTTTTGCTACAGAAATATATCAAGTGGATATACGCTTTGTGACTTTGCACCTCCTAACACATGCAGGGTATAAAATTAGGATCTGTAACTGCAACTGCTACAGGACCAAACCCAGCAAAATTAAATAAGGAAAATACCATGTTTTTCCTCAGCATTTATTTCTCAGAAGAGGAGGGAACATGAACTGAATTACTTTTTGAGGATACAAAATGTTGACAGTCAAGTTTTACCAATGATAATTCTTTATGCTGTTAAAATAATGTGAATTCTTTCACAGATAAGTAGGAAAGCAGTGGGTCCCCATGTTAAATTATTTTGATCAAGCTTTTAGTTCAATTAATTCCCTGTGTTTTGCAAACATAAGAAAGCAATTGCTATACATGAGTTCTAGCTTGAGAGGCAAAATTGCTATGTCCTTCTGTCAGCTATCCAGGTAGCTCAGGGCAGTCTTACACACATCAACAAATAGCTATAAATGTACCTGCCTGCCCACACTCTGTAAAACTGGGCCATAGAATTTTGAAGCCAAAACAGGTGATTATAATTTAGAAACACTGCTTTTAGAGAACAGAGGAGATTCAGTGCTTTGTTTAAATTTTACTTGGTTAATAGTATCACATCCAAAAATCGTAGGCAACTCCTTGGAGCTTGCTGAATCTCCTCTCAACACATTGATGGGCAGATCTGAACCTGAGTGTTTGCTGGGGGTGTTGCTGAACCCTTCCTGCAGGAGCAACACGGACAGGAAAACCAGCCAGTGCTCACACACAGCCTGGTGATCCCTGAAGCGACTCTGTGTGTCATTGTCAAGACGGCCACTGCACTCAGA
>VZSR01001854.1:11984180-12127393 GCA_013398615.1 Brachypodius melanocephalos
TAGTAGGAAAAGGCTACAATAGTATAAGTTTCTCAAAGTCCTGTTTAAGCATCATAACAATAAATTGTTTACAAAAGGGGGGGAAGAGGAAGATAAAGAGGGGCTTATATTTAGCATGCAGTCATATCTGAGACCACTGCTACCTTGTTGTGCTGCTGTGACTCAGGGAGTGTGGTTTGCTTTGATTTAACATACACCATGTGTACCTTTTCCTGGTAAATCCACCTCATCTTTTTCTAGATTTGCAAGGGTAACCCTGTAGGGCATACAGAAAATCAGTGTATAACAAAAAATATGTGTACAAACTTCAGTATAAGACAGAAAAGATTTTTCAGAAAATTTTATCAGAAATATATTATATATTAAACATCAGAAAATTCTAGATAAGCCCCCATGTTTTTCCTTAGGTTTTCCTCAGAAGCAAACTATCAAAATATTTATTTGAAAAACCTCAACAAACCCATGACATTTTAGTGCTTTTTAAAGAGCAGTTCCTGACAGGCTTTTATCTTAAGCCCTTTCAGCTCTCAGTATGTAAAGCTAGTCATACACTTGGAACATAAATATCTGTGTGTATACAAGCTCTTTGTATAAAATGCAGATAAGTATTGTTGCAGCTGTATGCCTGTACTTGTTTGAAAAAATACCTTCAAACTGCTTTAGCCTTCACTAGTCAACTCATTTATGAGTGTAAGTATACATGAGACTCTGAGTCTTTTGAAAAATGATTACTTATAATATTGGTACTAAAATAGACAGAAAAACTATAGTAGCAATGAGACACTAAATTGAGAGCCTTAAATGTATTTTTCATTTAGCATTAGAGATGGAAAAATTTATATTATAAAAGTTATTGCAGGGATATTTTGTAACAGATATGAAAAAAAAAAAATACCTCTGTAGCATTGCCTACCAAGAATAAGTAGTTTTATACAAAACCAAAACAAAATCCTCCCCTCTTTTTTGATTAACCTAAGCAACAAGAGAAGCATTTATGCAGCTGCACTGATCTTGAACAGAGCTTGCCTGAGCTGAGGCTTTAACAAATTTAAATTTCAAAACAAAATGCCTGGTAAGAAATAAATGAAAAATATTCAGAAAGACATCACTTACCAAAAGCTTGATGTGTAAATCTTTCCTATCTCTATTATGGCCTTTGGAACAATGACCAGTCTTGGAAAACATCAGGGGAGGGAGGTAGATCACAAATGTTTTCAAATTTATGAAGCAATTCATAGAAGTTTCATATCTCTGGACATTGCAGTTACTTTAATTTGTAGACCAGAAAGTAAATCAGTGTGGTGGAAAACTTCCATACAGGACAAGGAACAGAGGGGATGCCTACTAAACAAAACATGTAGGGCTTTCGAAGAGATCATGAAGAAGGGGCATCACACTGGAAGGACCTTGGGCATTGCTCCTCTGGAACAGCACTGACATCACTTCCTCATCGTCCTAGGTTAGAGATACACAACACATGACTCTTTTACTCCTAACACTGGACTTATTATGCAGCCAGGCAGGTCTATCTTTTTAAAAAAACAACTGAAAACAACCAAGCATACAAAAAACTAACATTAAAAAAAAAATAGCAGCACTCCTTTGCACTGTAAGGTGTGTAACTGAGCCAAATCAAGGTTCAGGTCAAGCAATTTATTTTTCAGTAAAAATCCCCATGCACAGCTCCACAGGTTCCTATAGAAAGAAAGAAAGAAAAAAATCAAATCTTGACAATAGCCCAAGATTCTACTGAATAACTTGTGCCAGGTGCTCTAACCTGAGACATTATTATTAAAAAAATGTGGCTATTGCTTTAACAGGTTGCAGATCCCCTGAGGGGAGAAGTTAGATAAAGGGCAGAGAGGTAAAAAAATGAAAAAAAGAAATATCAGGCTTTTATAATTTTCACTTATAATTTAAAAGACATCTGACTGGTATAAATTCACAAAATCTTGGTTGTGATATTGGGCCTGACATCAGCTGAGGGTTGAAGTTGTGTAAAGAAGAGATTTTTCCAGTATTGTGGACTGTTGAAATAGCATCCCCACTGTGTCTATCTGTTTTTTGTGACACTATAGTGTCCATACCTTGATGTTGCAGCATAAAAATGGAATGTCTTTTTAACTACAAAATTAATTGAAATTTTATCTCACATTGCACACCTTTATTAATACTAAACAGATTAATTATTATAAAAATATTACTATAAATAATATAGGGGATAATAATTTAACACCTATAAAAGAATTCCCATTTTTCATAAAAATCTTACCTAATCACCATTTAGATTGTCCAGAAAATTCCATACACGGTAGCCCAAGGTTTGTGCTGTCCTTGTTTTGCACATTGGAAGATCCTGATACACTAATTTAGATCTTAAGAATGTGACCATCTTTTCCTGTCATAGCACTGCATCTGACTCAAGCATTCCCACTTTAGGAACTGACTCTGTAGTAGATTCCTTGTCTTTAAGTAAATGCTACAGCTTCAAGTCAGAATACAGGTTTCAGTCCTGAATCTAGTCCAAGTCTAACAGTATGAGTGACTTTATGCATAAGAAAAGAATTTTTTACATGAACATCAGATATTGCCTGAGACTCTATCTTACTGCTTATTGGAAAAGTCCTGACACAGATGAATTCAGCTATTGGTTTCGATGCCTGGGAGAAATTTCCCATCCATTTATTCCTCATCTTGTCATTGCCTGTGAAAAAATGGCAATTATTTTTTCTTCCAGTCATCATCTGCCTTCACTATTTAGAATATAAAATGAAAGATGAGAAGGTAATGGGGACAGATTTAGATGTCTCCTGTTCTCATTCTCTTCCCTCAGTATGTCTGCTATCACAGGGTGCAAGATTCTATATACCTTTTGTCTACTTAGCTTGACTTTAAACTGAACAGGGATAGGTTTGGATTAGATATTAGGAATAATTTTTTTCTTCTGAAGGTGATGAAGCACAGGAACAGGTTGCCCAGAGAAATCATGGATGCTCCATTCCTGGCAGTGTTCAAGGCCAGGTTGGATGGGGCTTTGAGCAATCTGGTCTAGTGGAGATTGTTCCTTTCAGGGGAACTGGAACCAGACGATCTTTAAGAACATTTCCTACTCTAAAATTCAATGGTTTTATGATTTTTGTCAAAGCTGAAGGGCTGAAAAAAATAAATTAAATATTGCCTTTATGTACAAGGAAAGAACTGAAGAACAAAAAGGACTTGAAAAATGAGGATCTAAGACCTTGTACCACCTGAAATAAAAGGAAAACAAACCTGACAGAAAGCAGAAATGAATTTTTCTCCCAACAGTGCACGACATAGAGCTATTAGTTATAACGACATAGTTTTCCAGAAGTACATTCACACAAAACCAGCAGGACTGGAGCTTGAGATAACACATGCACAAAATCCATTAGCAATTTGTAAGAGCTGAACCATGCTGACAGACTAATTCCTCTAAACAGCAGTTCTGGGCTGAGCTGTGCAGTGCTCTCCACAGCACTTTGCCGTGCAGCGCTGGCAGGCTTGGCACCGCCTGCCACGAGCACCTCTAGAAATGTCAGTAAATAACACCCTTTTTATCTACTGCTGCTGACAGAAGTGCCCCAAGAGCTCATATGGGAGCAGGTCCTGGGTGTTTATATAGGCGTACATCAACACTTAACTTGCCAAAGGGCAAGGGAGGTGATGCCTACCTCTCTCTTTCCTTCTCTCCAGAGGGAACGATGCTCCCCACCTTGTGGCTTTGCCCCCACTGCGGGGAACAGCTAAGGATGGAGACAGTTGTCCTGTGATTCTGTAGCTGGGACAGCAGTGCTGCCCTCCCTGCTCCACAGCGTGCTGGAGCAGGGAATAACAAGGCTGTGGGGTCACTGAATCAAAAATCCTTTTCATACTTTTGACAGAAACTCGATGTAATTTTCTGACAAAAAATAACATGCCCTCTTAGCCTGCTGAAATATAGCAGTGATATCTGTGTAGATCTACATTACAGAAACAGCATAAACTTCCCGTGGACATCTGACAGCCAGTTTAGCTGAACTGCACCCATTCCTGGTAACGAGTCTGAAGGAAGGTCCCTGCATCTCAGAAGCTGGGGAAGTTGACATAGCAGCCAACAATTTCAAAACCAAAGCACATTTTGTGTGCCTTGATATCAGGTATGATAAGTGATCTGATTTCATGATGAGCATGACTGAAAATCAAGCTCCTCCATAGTACTTCAAGCAGGACAGTAATAATCAGAAGGCCCTAAAACCAACCTAATCTCAATTTATGTCAGAATTTCACCTTTTTAACCTAGCTCCTAACTTATTCATACAACTACCAGTTGCAGTACATACACTAAGAGACAAGAAAAAGGGATTTAAAATACAGCAGTATAATCTTTCTGCTTTGCTTTATTAGCCTCATAAAGTAATACTAATTTTTTACTATTCTCATATAAAAATCCAAAGGCTTTCTGTTACAAACTGGCTTTTAAAACCACAGATTATACTCCAATTAATATGGAATTACTATGTTCTGGTAAAATACATGGTGTGCAGTATGTAATAAAAGAGGCTTATTTAAAGGATAAGAGCAATATCATACAATATGTCACAGCATTTTTCATTGTTCTAAAAGAGTTATTTTAGCTATTTTTTCAATAGTTAAAGTAAATCTTCAGAGACAGGCAAAAAGAATGTGATTACAGTTACACTGTTCTTGTTTCTGTAGGCACATTAATTCATTACTGCTGAATTCTTGGTGAATTTGTAACACTACATATTTGCGTTAAATAAAGGAAGACTGTAATATTTTAAGTGTCCTAGACATCCAAATAATTATTTAAATGCAACGACAAGATGTAGGTTCTGGATACAGAGTCTAAGACAGAAACAATGTTTTAAATGCAAAAAACTTACAAAATTTTCTGTAACCATGATATCACTGTAGATCAATCTTCAGTGAATGATACAGGCACAGTGTAAGACAGAGTAAAATAAAGATCTCATCTTTGAGTGTGTGACAGAAAAAGAAATAAAGGAACGAAGAAGAAAAGTGCTCACCTGCTTTACAAAGGAATATCCAAACCCTTAGTAATATTTCTATCAAATATTTGAGCTTTTTTTCCCAAAATCTTAGATGTAGATGTGTTTTGTGCAGCTCAGGTACAAAGAAGGAGCAGAAGACAGTTTGGTAGCAGATACATGATATGTTCCTTCTACCACATGCAACATAGGATTTGGAAGTAAATGTTTCTGACACCACCAACAGAAAAAGGGCTATATTGAAAGAAAGAGGCAGGTTACATTACATTTCTCATTTTGAAACTTTCAGAAAAATTTCCTGTTATTGCCTGTTTTGAATATCAAATTGCCTGTTCAGAATATTAGTAATATAAACTTGGAGGGCCAAAAAGGTCTTTCACTAAGATTTTTTTTCATCTTTTATTTTTTAAAAAAATCTCTAAGTAAATTAATTCTTCATAAAATGTCATGAATAACTTTTCAGTTTAATGGTACATTGACTTCTTTATTCATTTTTGTTTCAGCTTTAATTCTGTTTGTAGAGTTTCTTTTAGTTCTCTTTCCCTCTCTTCTAAATAAGACTTTATCTCTCATTCACCTACATTAGGAAAACAGCTTCTCAAGTTTACTCTATTTGCTATTGAAAATATTTGTTTCGCTTTTTTATTTCAGGGTATACAGAAAAACTAGGAAATAAACCTCTTACAAAAAAAGATGTTCGTCTACATTTTCTTACTAAATCTTAAAATAATGTAGTGTAAGAGGAATATGTGTGTTTAGATCAGAATTTTTTAGCCATTTTCTTACTATTTCATAACTTATGGCTGAGGAAAACACTGCCTCATACATGGCAGGGCAAATGAACTGTAATTCTTGTCTAGCAGCTCAAAGATATCTATTTAAACTATAGAGAATGCAGATTACATTCTGAAGTCCTCAGAATCCAGAGTACAGCAGTGCAAATACAAGTAGCAGGCAGGTGTCCACTGTGCAGGTTTTGGAGGACAGGGTCATGAGCACAAAGAGGCATGATCCTGTGCACAATTGCTGAAACAGAAATCAATTGCTTTTATTCCTGTGGACTGTGTTGGGTTTGGGTGGCAAGGTTTTGGTAAGGGGAGCCCTGGAGCTGAGGTTCCCCAGCAGCAAGTGGGGCAGGGAGTTGTGTCACTGCAGCCCATGGGGTCCACAGGGGAGTAGAGGTCCACCCACAGCCCCTGGAGAACCTCATGTCAGGGTAGGTGCATGCCCAAAGGAGGCTGTGATCCTGTGGGAAGCCCATGCTGGAGTGCACTCCTGGAAGGACCTGTGGACCCATGCAGAGAGGAACTCATGCTGGAACAAGTTTTCTGGCAGGGTGTGTGACCCTGCAGGAGACCCACGCTGGAGTAGCCTGTTCTTGAAGGACTGCACCCCATGGAAGGGACCCATGCTGGATCAGTTAATTCAGATTTATTTTCACAGCCTCATTTAGGTTCTCTATTTTGAGAAGTATTTTGTTTCAGTAATATGTTTATGTCCTAATAAACCAACCTTTAATAAATAGAAGCATTTTGGTGGGTTTGGTTGGCTCACTCTAGAAAAGCATTAGTTTCATGTCAGGGAAAGAGCTGACTCCTGGCCCTTTTAAACAAACAACCTTAGTCCACCTCCAGGGAGACAGATATATACTAAAGAGGGGCATGTGGTTGTTTTAGAACAAAAGTAGAATTGAATGGAGTATGTTGCCTAGGCAACAAAACATCTGAGCAGAGGTAAATTATAGAAAAACTGGCCAGCAGGGAATGAGTCTGGTGACAATGTCAGAGACTTCCCGGGTAATAACAAGAGAACAAAACAGAACATCCCAGAATTGAGCAAACATTTTAGAAACAAATCCCTACTTAGAGGCAAAAAGGAATAAAAATTCCTTCACTACATTGTTTTACAGCTTGATCTATAGTGGTGTACGGCTACTTTTGATGGACAGTCTCCCCCGCATTTGTTTTCATCAACTCTTAATCCTTTCAGGATACTCACCAATGCAATCCACAGCTTCAAAGAAAGAGGGAGAGGTATACAGAAATAGCATGATCTAAATATGTTTTTTTTTCAAATTGCGTTCCTGATAAAGTCAATGCCAAAGTTTGCACTGACTTTAATTAGGTGAAGAAATCAGTACTTTAAGACCAAATTCAAAGTCACTAAGCTCTGGAGAAGGCTTACATTTAAGAAGGCTGGCTTTGCTGGTATTGATTGGTATTCTCATGGCTGAGAATAAGTTTTTTCCTGTAATACACTTTTATAATATCAAGAAGAGTTAAATTAACATTTCTTTCAACTTCTGAATATTTTCTAACTTCATACCTTTCAAATGAGTACAGAAAAGCAATTCTAAAACAACAACAACAAAGCATCTCATTATGGAGTAAAAAAGGAGTTTCTATGACTAAGAAATGAAAAGAATTTATACATCAAGTCCTTTGCACATATAATGAGACTGGAGAAAAATAAAAAGAGAAAAATTTATTTTATCTTGGTACTGAAGCTAAAGAACAATTTGAATAGAGGAGCAATATTTAGTGTCACATCTGTTTATCTGCATGTGGCAATCTAAGGGGCCTGTCAGTGCTGTGTGTCAAGACTTTGTTCACATGTGCTTGTGGCTGTGGGGGTGGGATGTGTACACACAGAACAGAAAAGATAAAGGGAATGAAAGGAGGCAATTGAGGGGCTTGACATACATAACTTGGATAATGTGATTGACAAAGAATAAGACAAACAAAGGATAGAGAAATCAAATTGACATCATTTTTCTATTTACCACCTTTAAAAATAACCCATTTTCATGTGAGAATGAGATTAGAAGTGGAGACAGATAGAAAAACAGCTTGTCAGTTAATGGCATAGCCAGGTAAGTTAAGACCTTATGAATTTTAATAAGTGTGTTGTCTCTGTACAAATTCTTTTTGAGATAGTGACAAACTTTCTGAAAGGAAATAAGATGACATTTTTCATACTGATTATACTGCTTAGAGTTAGGTATATGCCAATCCTCCCCTTCCTCACCACACTCCCCATTCCCCGCAGCCCCACTCAAAACAAACTGAAATCTGGAATTATTCTGCATATAAAGAATAATCACTATTAGCAGGTAGAGATTACAGATGATTCTTTTGTCCTCTATGTCCACTGGTGGTAATAGTAGTTAGGCTAGAGAGACCATTTTGAGGTGTACAGAGAGGCAGCTTGAAAGGCTGTTGGTCACACTGAGCTCTTCAGCTGAATTTTTGCAATAGTAGTATGGAAGAAAAATTGGTGCTGTGTCAGCTCACGGAATGTAAATCATACTGAAAGAACGAAAATGTTGTTATAATGCAGCCCTTGGGAATAGAGAAGGTCAGAGATGAAGCAAAAAGAAATTCTAACAAGTATGTGATGAGCGAAGTTTTGAATCTTATGCAATCTAAATCTGGCTTCCTTTATAAGTAACTCCTTCTGTCCTGTGTCAGTCTTGGAGAATCCATCTGGCCTGACTTTTCAGCCAGCAAGGATATGTAGTTATTGAGGAATCTCTTTTTTCCCCCCATGTCTCACTTTTCTGAGAGTGCTTAGGCTTGGAGAAGGTGAGGAAGAGGTTGATGTACAAGAGCAAAATCATGGAGATTTGCCTTTCCTCTCTTCTCTCTTCTCTCTTCTCTCTTCTCTCTCTTCTCTCCTCCTCTTCTTTTCTCTTTTTTCTTTTCTTTTCACTGGGTAGGTGGAATCTTTGTGACAGAATTTCCCTGTTACTTTTTGACCCAAGGACAGAAAACTAAATGGATTCCTTAGCCACTTCCAGCCTCACACATGCCCCCTTCAACAAAGCAACCAAGTGTCAAAATCTGGATACTAAACTCAGCTCAAATCTTGTTAAATTCAGTGTAGAACTTTCTACTGAGTCAGAACTCACCATGTCTGCCTGAACATAACTAAATAAGTATTAAAAAACTAGATTCAATAAATATTCCTAAAAAGACAGTTGTCTAAATATCTACTTTATTGCTTATGAATGTTTTGTCTTAAGGTCTTGACCTCATTGGAGACCTGTTTTCAAGGAGATGTGTGTGGATAAAGGATATTGAATGAAGTGATTGTAAATACATTATTCATAGCCAGTCATTACTGATGACCTTATGTGTAGCTTGTGAGTGACAGAGCATAGCACAGCTATGAATGATTGTTGTGAGGTCATCAATCAAGGGCAGAAATTAATTCTGCATCTAGAAGTGCCTCATTGCAAATCTTGTGTAGTATAACTGCGTTGTTTCAATATTTATGATTTTTGTAATTCAGTATTTTTTAAAATTTAAGTATACTGCCTTGAGTAGTGGAAGACAAAAATATATCAACAGGTTTTCATCTAAAAGCGTCTTTTTATGCCCAGAAACCCGACACATCAGAGTATTGTTGGGCTTTTCTGGGAAGGGACAGATTATGCCTGTAGCAAGTTGTATTTATGTTAATAGGAACTGTGTCATTGAATTTTCAATAAGGACAGTGTCTCTGAATTTTGAGTAATCCATGTATTTGGAAGCAGCTTTTTAAAACAAGTTTATGAAAACATGGCTTTCTTTTTAATTTCCATAGGAGTCACTATTAAAGAATTAAGACTATTATAGAATTTGATAATTTTAATATAGTAGCATATAACACAATAGACTAACTTAAATACTTTCACAGTGTACCACAGCAGTAAATTAACTCCCTATTAAGAAGCACGTGTCTATCACTTGTGCATTAAGAAAAAACTGCTCCAATATTAATGATGAATTCATAATGGTAAAAATAATTTTGCCCTTGAAAACCGCCTCAGGTACAGATGAGGATTTGTCTGTATTTATTCAGAGAAGTTATTCAAAATAATAATAATAAAAAGTTCAACTTATTCAATAAATCGGTGGACAGACAGATAAATAGAAAGGAACATTCAAAATTAATGCAATTAATTATCACTACGGAAGCAAGTGGAATCCCCTGCAAATAGAAAGAATTTTACAACTGAATTTAGATTACCTAAAATAAGACATACTGCTAAGCATGCAGAATTTGGATATTCCAATCAAGTTGCACAAATATGAAGATTCAAGACAAGAATTAATACTGCTTAGGGCAATATATTGATGTCTAGTTCTGGCTAAAAGTGTTTGTGGAGCATGCAATACAAATCCACTTATCAAGTAAAAGTATTTTCAGTATATTTTACTAAGAGTCTTCCTAAGGACTCCAACTAAGAGTCTTCCTAAGCTTCCAACTAAATCGTCTTTTGATCAAGTTTTCCTTAAAATGCAGTTGAGGTGCTCTATAATCTAGTCTCATCTGGATAGTATGTAAGATGGCTTTAAATGTCCAGCCTCTTGAAAGTCTGGCTTGCACACTGAGGCATTGTGCAGACCTTTCTTCTGAAGATGCTTTTCTAATGCCCTACTGGACCTCAAACACATCTCAGGATATTTTTCAGCTAAAGCTACAGATTTAAATGGGTCATAATATCCTGCACAGATTTTAAGTCACAAAATCCTGTGTCAAGCAAAACTCAGACCCTCTGAGGCTTTATTGGAAATTTGGAATTGAGAACAGCTTACCAAAAGGCTTTTCAAATGAATTTAAGCCAAATAATGTGGGGACAGGAGAGCATTTCACTTTGATACCGGTAGCTGTGCAAAGAAGGGCTTGTCTGAAATGAGAGCTTGTTTGGAGACAAATACTTCAAAAATCATAGGTAGAGACAATACTCAGCCATGGACTGGCAAAGAGGACCAAGGACCAAGGACCTTGGCTTAGCAGCTGTGGGCCCAGGTGACTGCTCTTCAGTGCAAAGAGCAAACCACCCCCAAATTTCTACAGGACCTAGGTTAGACACATAGTGACTCCTTGCTGGGATTATTAACAAAATATTTATATTTGGCTTTACAACCTGACATTTCTTTTGACAAACCAAAATGCATCAAGCAATGAATAGCCAAACAACCCGTTAAGAAAACTCATTGCAGTATTTCAGTACTTAAAGGGCAGCTACTTAGAGGACAGAAGCACTCCCTTCCTTCACAGGAAGTCAGTCACAGGGAGCCGACAAGGGGCAACAGGTACAATTTACTTGGAAAGATGTTTCACTTGAGTTTAAGAAAGAAAATTTTTATGAGAACAATCACTCACTGAGACAACATCCCCAGGGACATGGTGGTGCACCTAGCAGGAGTCTTTCAAGATGTAGTTGGACAGGATGCCGAACAAACTTCTCTTGGCTTCCTTTCCTACAAAAAGCTAGACTAGATGATCCTTTAAAGTCCTTACAACCTGAGCTGAATAGTTTTATGATTTTATCATTATCTCAGTGTGGTGGTGTGGTTTTTGGTTTCTCGATGTTTGGATATGTTTTGTACCTTGTTTTATTGTATAATGGTTTGTTCCACGTACCCCCTTCCTAAGTTTGTGAGTTGGTTCCTCCCAGTTCTTTGTAATCCTCCACCCCGCCTCCTTCCCTGTCTATCACCCCTAAACCCTGCCTCTCCTTCGGGAATGTTCCCCAGATCCCTGCCCCTTCCCCTGTCCATCACCCCTGGGCCCTACCTCACCTTCTGGAAAGTTCCCCTTTACTCGGTGGGTGATTGGTGGGAGCCCTTTCCCCTCCCTTCCCCTAGTGCCTCATTTGCTGCCTGGTTGATTGGCGCCTCTGAGACCACCCCCTGAAACCTTGTGATTGGTCCTGAGCTAGCCCCGCCTGGAAGAGCCACCCACAGTTAAAACACCAGTGCACAGAGCTCTCCTCGCTCTTCCAGCCTGACAGCCGGAGGGTGAGGGAGCTCCCCGCAGGGCTACTCTCTAATAAACTCCTGGTTTGTTCGCTGGAGGAGTCTCCCTTCTCATTCTTCACCGTCGCCGCAGTGGTTAACCTCTCAGGGAAAAGAACCCACAGGAAAACAGGAGGGTTTCTCCAGTCACCCGACTGTTCCCACTCTGTGTCTGGGGTGTCTCCAGCTAGCCGGGGAGAGCAGCAGGAGAGGACACACCAACGCATCTCAGCTCATCAGACAGAACTTTTTCCACCAAATTTTCCTCAACGTCTGAGAACACATCACAGTTCCCCAATGTGTTTAGTTGTTCAGGAGACTGTCTAAAACCCAGTATTAATACTGTAATTTGGATTAAATACTGACCAAAACCCCCACTGCCTGTCTCCCTGTGCTGTTTGTGGGAAGCAGGGAGGGGCTGAGGGAAAATAAAGGTGTTTTTAAGGGCGTATTTTACTTCTCATTATCCTGCTGAGATTGTTAGTAATAAATTCACTTAATATCTTTAAGTCAAGCCCATCCTTAACTCGTGAATTGTTCATTAAATTTTCTCTCCTCTGTCCAGTTGTGGAGAGGAGTGAGAGGCTTTTGTGGGTGCTAGGCATTTGGCCAGCATCAAAGCTGGACAGTAGGCCATTTTATGGTTCTATGATTCTAGCAGTAAATTAAAAATCATAAGAAAATCAACAACAGATGATGAGATCTCACGAGATATATACTCAGGCAAAACAGGCAGTAATTTCAAATCCCATCCTTTTTCAAAGAATCTAAAACAAATTACAAATCAAATCTAAGAGTGGGGAAATACTTGGATTGGACTACTCAGAAGGTGGTAAATAATTACAGTAGCAGCCTGTAAAACTGATTATCTTCCCACAGAGGTTTATGCAAGATTCTATCCAAAATCAAATTTAAATTTAAAAAAAAATCAGTTTGAACTTTCTTGACCTGATTCTTGCACAAATTCCCTGTAACATCATTGGGATCACCCTTCTCTGCCCTGCTGCAAGTAGCTAGAACGATTTAAGTAGCTCAGCTTGCCAATTAGGATTGTGATTTGGCTTATAGTAATCAGAGCTGCCTGGAAGTGTTTCATTAACACACTGCTAATTCCCCATATATGTTTTTATATGGAAAAGAAAAATTTGACATTGCTAAAAACTTGTATTTCAAACTGGAGAGAAAAAGTCACCCTGAAATAGAAAAATTCTTCATTAAAAAATGAGGAGCTGAAACAGTGAGCAAGAATATTTACCAAAATACCCTGTTCATTTTTAGATCTTTTTTAATCTTCTCTTTAGTGCTTGCTTTCTTTTTGTTGTTGTTGTTTTTTTGTTTGTTTGTTTGTTTGTTTTTGTTGTTGTTTTTTGGTTTTGTTTGTTTGTTTTGGTTTGTTTTTTTTAAATTATTTTTTTAAGAACAGTATATACAGTAATTTCTAGACCTGTTACATTTCAGTTGGAAAAGTTGTTTTGTTTCTCTGTATTAACAGAGAGGCAAGCATTCATTCAAATTCAAATCTTGGCACAACTTATTATCAACTAGCAAATGTGTATTGTACTTCATCTCTCAATAGACAGCCTGTTCAGTGTCGATTCAAAGTGGCCTTTCCTTACTGAAACACTAATGGGAAAAATCTTTTCTTTATATGCCACTGGCACAGCTGCAGCAACACCAGTGGTGAAGATGTGCATTCATTCATTCATGCTCCACCTTCAAAACTTTGAGATTTCAATTGTTCAGAAGCTTCAGAGGATGTTCTTGTGTTTGGATTAATCTGTGGAGACTATCTCTGTGGACAAAAAGCAATCTCATCTTGAAATCCAGAGGGTACCACAACAAAAACGGGTAAACAAACAAACAAATTGAAAATAAAATAAAGAGAGGAAAATATATAAGTTTCTGGAGCTAAATCTGGCATTATGCCAAAGGACTAAGAGTTTCAATATGAAATAGATCTACACAGTGAAAAGGTGGGGTTTTTTATTAACAGTGTCCTCCCCTTTTCAGGTTAAATATACTTTCTGGAAAATAAATGCCTCTTCCTATGCTCTTACTTCCCACTCTGTTGCTTCTACATAGTCCAATTAGCATTTAAATCAAAAGCAAATCAGGCTGACATACAACAAGCTATGTCTAAACATATAATGTGCTCAAAGTACACATACTTTCTCATAGTCTCGGAAAATATAAAAAAGGGCCAAGAACAAAATATATATGGCCAGATGCTCAAATTGAATAACACATAAACCTCCATCAAATCCAATATGAGACAAGATGGGGAACTGATCTGTTTCTCAAGGTTCAGTAGAAACAGAAGGTAGAAGTAGTGAGGGGAATTCATTACATCAGTTACTATGACTACGTCTCGTGTATGGATGTTAAGCACAATATTACACAGCTCTTAATATTTTCTCTTGTTAAAAAACAAAAAAAAACCCAAACAAACAACCCCTCCCCCCCGCAAAAACCCAAGAAACCAAATACCCCCGAAACCAAACTCATAAGCAAAACCAACAACTCCCATCCACCCCCAAACAACAAAAACAGAGACACATTATTTTTTCTAGTACAAAAGTGTCCAAAGTTTCAAGAATTACTTAAGTCCTGTCCTATCTTTATCTGTTATCCTCGTTTGAAGAAGATGTCACACCATCTCCTTTGGATGCAAATATCATCTAGGCTTGAGATTTTTTCACTTTCTGCAGTGAAGATCTCTATTGGGGTAGAAAACACAACTCACGTACAACCTTTCTCAGACTTGTCACTGAATTTCGAGATGTAAAACTGTGCAGTGTAAAAGCCTTCTTTGGTTTGCTTGGAAATCTGAGCAAACTGTAAGTGAAAGTCTGTTGTCTGTGTAAGAACACGGTGGCCATGATTTTGTACAGCTACCGAATATGTTAATGTACACAACTGAGACAATGAAGTTCAGGACTATGCCTTTTACCTGTCACACTTCTGCCTAATGTGAATTCTAGAATATTAATTTCATTTTAAGGAGTGCTTCAAATAATGCTATAAAATGGTCCCAGACATTCATGTTTTCATGCAAAAATTGTCAATTTTGTCTTCTACATGCATAAAAGTGCTGTTGATAGTAAAATGGCATGTGTTAAAGAACTTGGATACCCTTCTAATCTAAATATTTACTTGACAGAGGCAAAAGTAGAAAAACAAACATCGCCCTTAGAAAAGATGGTATATCAATTTCACATCCAGACACATGATTAGAACCCAGGTATTCTGTTCTTCAGTGTTTTGCTCTTAACCAAGAGTTGCCACTATCACTCTCCACAATCCACTGCATTTTTAGTATAAAGTAATCATCCCAAAGTGCTCATACAATTAGAGACTTTTAACTTCGTTATTACTGATGGAATTTGGACTAATTAATAATTCCCAAAAGAACACTTAGCATAATCTACATTTTGACAATAGAGCATGAAAATTAAAAGAACAAATGTATGCAGATTTCCAGCTGCCTTTGAATTATGATGGTGACATCAATAATTTGTTATATTCATTGCTCAGCATTTATGGAAACTGCTCATAGAGCAAGATAAACATAATTAAAATTAATGAAACCTAAGGAATACACAGAGGATCAGAAGTCAATGTCAATTGTATTTGCTACTTACAGACAATTCTGAAGTTGAAGATTTGCTTCTCTGTGATTGATAGTTGACTGATGTATGATTAATTGACAGGTTTCTTATTTTACTGTAACTGAAATTCTAATAAGAGGTTACCAAAATGAAAGCAATAATTTATGGAACAATTCAGTGGTTACTTTTGCATTTACTTCAAAATATTTCTCGGAGTGATGGAACTTATAAAGCTTTAATATCTTGCAATGAAATTCTCCTGACTGTCCTGACAATACTGTGTCTTCAATTTTAGTTGAAAGCAGAAGAGTTGGCATATCTCTAATACAAGATCATTTTAGCTGTATGTTTATTATGTGGTCTCTGTCTAAAATCAACTTTTGGTCCTTGTCATAGATATTTCAAAGGTTTCTTTTAAATTACATTCTGTAACTTCAATAAATTCTTTGGATAGGCTTTGAGTCCCAAGCTTAGAGCAATAAGCTTTAAATTTGTGCTTTTCCCGTAGTTGGGAAGTAGAAGGCTGTCATCCAAGAGTTTGCATCCCAATAACATTTCCTCAGGCTATAATATGTGTCATAGGACTTTAACTTCACTTGAATTCATTTTTCTTTTGCCAGAACAGGCTTGTCAGGTGCTATGGAAACCTTATACTGTTTACAAGCAAGGCTTATAGTTATGAAAAATGTTAGTTGCAAATGATGCATCACAAGATTTAAACAGAATTATGCAGTAGAATTACTGCAATCACTTTAAATGAAGATATAGCCTCAATTCATTGCTGGAGGCAAGGAATCAAGGCAAATGGAGTTTCACTAATGAGTTTGACCATTCTTTGTTTTATGGCTACCTATCATCTGGAGAAACAATTGAACTGTTATCTAAAACACACCTCAGTGAACAGAAGAAATATTTGGCTGATGTGATTTGGTTTACCTCTCTCCTCTTTTTTAACCATGTTGTCCTTAACTAACATCTGGATACAGATGAACAGTATTCTACACAGCATCTGGCCCAGGAGGTGTTTAATTGTAAGTTCTTCTGCACAAAGCATGTCCAGGTAACTTTTCGGTTTGTATGAAGAGTTATGGCTACTCAGTCATATTTCAGGGAGAGTTATCCAGCAGACCCATGTTGTTTTATGCCACATCAAGAGCTTTAATTGTGATCTTTTATTCATTCAAACTTTTTGTTGAATTTCAAAGATCTAAAAACATTGTAATAAACAGATAATATATTTACAATTTAAACTGCCAACAGAGGCTTCTAAAATAATGACTCTTGAATAATTTTCAACTTGTTTCCCACTCAAAGTTCTGGTTTCTTTGTATGAAGTAACAGAAGAAAAATTAAACATTTTTTTCCTCAACTGACATCAGCAACCAAGCAGCAGACCAAAAGACTTAGATATCTTGTCTGTTTCTTGGTTGACAAAACCCACCGTACACCATAGCACCTGGCAATTTTAGATGATGTGCTCACCCTCCCAAGTCTGTTGGTAGTGTTCCAGTTCAATGCCACCTTGTCTACTTGGCACCCTTTTCTGGGATGGGCATTTGTTTTTGGACTCTGTGGTTTGAATTCATCACACTCACCCTGACTCATACCTGTTCCCAGTTAGGCTAGCCCTGCATGATGCCAAGCCAACAAGTCATTTTCTGTCTCCACCACTATGTAGTAGAAACTACAAATAAAGTGGAGAGTACCTCCACCGGGGACTTTGGAAGTCTAGCTGACCTGGATGTGAGTGGCAACATTTTAAATGGAAATAGTTACAAGAGGCTTAAAGTACCCCAAACTTCAATTTGACATTAACTTCATATACTGCTTGTGAAAAATGCGGAGAGAGAGAGAATTTATTTTGAAAGATAAATATACATATGTGTATATACATAGAAAAATAACTACACATGGATAAGAAAAGCTTTGGAAGATAGAAAACAAGGATACAAAGAAGGAATAATATCACAGTAGCAGAGCTTTGTTTTTTATCTCCTGATTTTCAAAGTTCTCATCTGGGATGTTCTTTTCATCACTGTTTTGTCTCTCAGCATATATGTATAGCAGAATTTTAAATGTCTGTGCAAAAGAATTACAAAGTCAGAAAAAGTGGCTCCAAAAATAATCCACAAGTGCCTCCCAAAAAAGATTATCTTCCCGTTTAGGAAATGAGTGCATTAAGAATCATTTAAACTATGGGCTATTATTAAATTCGACTTTCATCTGAAGGGCTTGATTACTCTCATTGGCAACTTTTGAAATAAAAAACCCGTTTACAAAATTGCATTTGCAGAAGGCTTGCTATTTTATTTTTGAATATTTCCTTCCCCAAGGTTGAGTACAAATCAAACGTGCTAACGTGCTTATCACTCAAATTCTACTCTTTTTTTGAGTAAGCGTGAAACAAGAGTGTATGCAGATAAATCCAGAATCTGCACACATAGCCTTCTAAAATTTGGCTCACAAGCAGAGGTAAGTAATGTATATTGATCTACACCAACACTATTTCTCTGGGTTGTTGGCTGCTATTTCTTTCTTGAACTGTCACAAAATTATCACATCAAACTGGATGAGAAAGACTTACTTATATTGAAGAATGGTTCAAAACCAGCTGACATTCAGTCCTATGAGACCTGTGATATTCATGGCAAGTGTCATTCTCAACATGAATGGAAATGTAAGGATAACTTCAATCGACTGTGCAGCCAGATGTGCCATAGATTTAATAAAGTGATCACCATAATCCAGATCACAGAATATATAGGTGTAATTTCTGTGATTCTACAGTTCCATACGATCTACTTATTGTTCACAAATTTATGTAGCCTTGACTTAAACTGTCAATTATAATTTTGTTTCATTGCCTAATGTAAAGGACTGTCTTCATCGAGCTGCTAGGGCTTTAATAGATAATGCCATGATGTTTTTTTCCTAATGAATGGTGAAGCTGAGCAATTCTAGATTTCAGAAATGGAAATTATCTTCTGGAAGCTACTTTGTCTCATTTTCTTAAGCCAGTAAAGAAACTAATTGCTCTATCTTATTAACTGAATATTTTTACACATGATTTTGTAAGCCCTTATGTTGACAAGCTTGCTTTTTAAACTGGTTTCACTGCAATTCTACTCATCCTGTATAACATCATCTGCTTCACCCCACCTGAAATTCCACAATTCTGAGTACAGCTCCTGGATAATAATAGCTCCTACTGGAAAAACAAATCAAAGCAAAAATCTTAACAAAAATGAAGCACTGAAAGTCTTCTAGATTCATGAATATTCAACAAATTTAAAAAGAAAAAGAAAAGTTAATTCTGACATTGTTTCTCTAAAAGTTTTGAAATAAAAATCAGAGAGAAGGAGGGGAGGCGGGGTTGATGAAAGGACAGATACAGAAAGGAGACTACGGATGGGAAGAGAAAGGCAAAAAGAGAAAGAAGAGTTCTACAGATAAAACTTGATCCAACGCTCTCCTTCAGCTGGGGCTCTCTGATCCTCTGCTTGTTTTTAAGTGCTTTGTCAGAACCAATATTACTGTGCTCGTTAGAATGGCATTTTGTTTGTTAGTGATTTAGATGTTGTGCCAAAATGCCAACATTCACGGAGACAGCAGCGTTCAGAGAGTACTTCTCTTGACAAAGTGGTCACAGATAGATGCTTTTCTTGATGTTTTACTGTCAATCAATATAATGAATCAGCTAACCATCAATGGTTTCTGGAGTAAGCCTTAATGCATATTGAGATGCTTACACAAGTACAAAGAGGACACAGTTCTGAACTGGGTCATTTGTCTTGTGTTTAAAGGTATTTTTTGAAAAAAAAAAAAAAAGTAATTTCATTGCCTGCAGATGCAGAGATGTTTGAACCAGAACACCTGTTGTTATGAGTGCATGTATAAATTAGGAGTGATTTGCTCTGAAGATGTTACTTATTGAGCTACTCTAAAAAAGCCTGACTGCTGCCAGAGGCAATGCATTACCCACAGCAGAGCTGAATATGGGATTCTGTGCTTTGCTAAACTCATTCCCTCTATCACTTCACTCTGTGTGAACTCCTTCTCAGAACTTACACTACGAAATGTGGGGTTTCTTTGCAAATCTGGGATCCCATGCAGCAGGAGAGTGACCAGAGATTTTTGTGGTGCTCAGAGTAGAAAGATACTTCAATATCTTGAAGGTATAATCTGTAACCAAGGTATTGAATATTTCTGCTGTGTTTTTGTCAAAGGAGTCCTGGTTTTTTGCTGAAGCCAAGTCTTTTTCCTGTGATGGTGACTGGTTAGTGCTCTCTCCCTGTTGTATGTCAATCCACAAGCCTTTCATTATATTTTCCTCCCCGTCTCTAGTTGAGGAGGGGAGACAGAGCAGCTTTAGTGGGCACCTGGCATCCAACCAGGGTCAACCTATCAAAAAAGCATAAAATTGAAATTAAAATAGCTTTTTTCCTATTAAATTTTGATTTATAGGTCAAACAATGAGACCATTGTAGGTGGAAATGGATGGCACTGCTCAGGATTCAGTCAAATATGAAAAGAAAAATCAGCAAAGATGTCAAAATCGTTCAGCACATTAATGGAGTTAATTTGTGGTTTGATTTGTTTTGTTTTGTTTTGTTTATTCCCAGAAGAAAAAAAAAATGCAGTTTCCTGTGACAAACTGATACTTCCAGAATGAAAATAACTGTTTAATTTAAGAGCCTAAATCTGACCAGACAGAGTCCTGAGCAACACACTCCAGCTGACACTGCCTGAATAGAGAAAGTAAACTGGACCAGAGGATTTCCAGAGTTCTTTTCCAACCCCAGTGACTGTAAGTCTATGAATCTATTTTCTACTTTTGCAGCAACTGCTGCAGAAACAACTCAATAAAGTCTACCTGCACCAGTCTGTCACCACTGGCCAAAGAAGAATGTCATTAGATCTGGTTTCTCCTGTGTCATTTCAACTTATCCAATATCAGACCCCATGATGATGCAAGTTCAGCTGTGCCAGGTGATCTAGCTGTGAAAAATATGTGATGTAAGATCAGGATGCTATATGAGAAAGTTTGCCTTAGGCAGTCAACAGAATTTTAAATTTTTTACATAAACCCATTTCTCCACCATTATAAGCAATAAAGGACTTTAAATGCTTTGTTTTTCCAATCTGCATCATGTGATAACAGTGATCAATCAATCTCTCCTTAAAAAATTAATACTATAACAGTAAATCCAGAATGTGACCAAGCATTAATCACTTAACAGTAGAATATATAATGTTCTTTAACTAATGGCTTTTTTCCCCAGTTTTATGCTAGATGCTTATCATTGCAGCATGCAATATCATTACAGGAGTCAACTTCAGAACCAAAAACTATGAATAATAATTAATTAGTATACATTAAGATTATTAAGAAATCAAAAGTTTTTGTATTTAATTATTCAATTTTTTAATCATTTAAATGTCAAAGGATACACATTAAAATATAATAACTTGAAGAGAATAATTTGAGAAATAATTCCTATTTTGTAGAAATGGGAAACTAAATGCTCAGGCTAAAATATTGCTTGACAAAGTTGGGTTTTTTTTTACTCTGATGATATTCATGGGAGAAGTTTAACTTTATTAAAAAGTGAATCTGTATGGATGTGTGTGCATACATGAAAGATGAATATTGAGTAAAATAATCACTACTCTGGGAAAGGTATTTGATTAATTAACATACAGGCAATTAAAATAAATAGTCTAAATTATTTCATATTTCTGACTTAAAAGCTAGTGTTCGATTAGACTGTCATGGAAACTGTCATATGTGGTCTGATTAGTACTTAAAAATGACTTGCTTTAAGAATACATAGTCTCTATACAATAAAAAAAAAATGATGGCACCAGAGAAGAGAATTAGAGATAATTATCTCATTTTTTGATGAGAGTGAATTTAAGTATTAGGTATTAAGTCTTCCTGAAAATAAGGCATTACTTGATTTTAAATTTGCACAGCCAACGTTATTATTACTGGCATCCAGTCTCTCACTGATTACTCTAATAAAATGATTTACTGCCAAAGTTAACTTCTAGAGGTTCTACTTAATGAGAGCCTACAAGTTTGGCTTGTTTTCTGTTGCCAAAACTTATGTATTTGACCTTTTGCCCTCCCATCACATACCTGTTACAGACATAATACTCTCACTAGATGATCTGCGGTGCACACCCTGGCTCTGGGGTCAGTATGTGGTAAAAGGGGCACTGATGTGTAAATAGATATGGAAGGAAGGGCAGTCTGCCTGCAGCCAGAGTCACTCCACGCCACTAAAGGTCTTACCAAATCCATGCAAAGTATTTGGAGCTCACTCTTGATGTTATTCTTCCAGTAGTGGAAGGCTAAACAGGGAGAGAGTCCAAGGACAATTGTGTGATTCTGAGTTCAGAAGCAGCATCCAAGCATTGAGTGGTTGGGAATGAGAGGTCTTGGATAACCCTGGCACTCCACTCCAGTTTGACACAGAAAAGCCAGTTAAGAGAATAATTCTCACTCACTCTCAGGCAGCTGCAGAGGGAGAACTAGCAACACTTTGTCCTTTTGCATGTTGTACTGACTGCCACAGCACAGCTCAGCTGAAGCAGTTTCTGAAAAAAGGGCTCGAGACCCTGAGGAGAGACTGAACCCTTTGCTATCGTGGTAGTAGCAGTGACCCCAGCCCAGGCCAATTAGAGCCTAATCTGCTAGGTGGACACACTCTAGCCTGTCTTGACCAAGATAGAAATCCATCTTGTAGAAGGGAAGCATATCTAACCTCCGCAGAGACAAGCACGGTCACCTTCATGGCACAGCAATGTTCCCAATGAGGACAGCTGTACAGTGGCAAAATCACCTCCTGGAGTTGTCCAGGGAGTGAGGAAAGGGGAAAAGGAGTCTTAGAGGTTTATAGGCTTATAGGAAAGAAGAATTCCTTCAAACTAGCATATGTTTGTTGTCAGATTTCAAGAACAAAATCTCATTTCTGTGTCCTGCTCTGCAAAGGTGGGTGCAATTGCCTTTTAAGGAGGGAAAAAATAATGCCAGAGGATGAACAAGGGCCAGCACAAGCAAGAGGGTATAATGTTACAAGCATAGTGGGGTGTTGATCAACAGCAAGACTGCTGGACTTGAATATTCTCCATTAAATAGATTTCTCCGTTGGACTTTACTGTCTTACAGTCAAGTCTATCTCAATCATGATATGTCTGAAAAGCTCAAAATTGAGCAAGTTCTGTTACTGCCCCGCTGAGAGAAAAGGAAGAAGTAATTTCTTTTATGTTCTTCCTTATCTTCATGGCTCATGGTATTGGCAAAACGTGCCTGCCCTGTGTTTGGGGCATATTGACTTCAATAGAGAACTACATTATTCATGATTCTCGTGTTTGAAGGACTTCTTGTACAGACAGATGTTCGTAGCTCTATTTTTATAGAGTTCCATTTTTAATGTATACATTTCTTTTTCTTCTCCATTGCCTGGGTGATTTTGATGTATAAACACTGTAGGTCAACTATAAAAAAAGTTTTGATTTCCTGAGATCTCTCTTTGAAAATGAAATGGCTCTTTTGAGGAGTAAAACTTGGCATAGATCTGAGAAAATAGTGGAGCACATATAAATAAAAATGCCCTTGTAGCCATAGAAAGATAATAATGAGGGTTATCAAAACTATATACGACCTTTATTCCCTCTGCTTCTGGCAGTTTCTGAAAAACAGACGACTTTCCTGCAGTAACAGTTGAAACCCCAAAGGCATATATATTACTATCATAGTGTTCCTATTCTGAAATGTTCCAAAGCTAGAAAAGTTTCCATTGAGCTGAAATTTTAGAATAAAAGCTAAGAAAAAATAAGGTCCACACACTCAAGATCTCAAAGAAACGTAACAGATATTGACAATTATTAAACTGTAATTTGGGCAGATGTCATCCTTACCTGCATATGGGCATGACACAATTAATCAATTATTATGGTTGCATTTTTCTATGTTTAGATAGAATTACATAAACTAGTAAGAAAGGAGAAGCAATCTGTACTTTATCTGTGTAAGGACTGCAGGATCTATGATATTCCATTACTTTTTGGGTGAACTACCTGTTGAACATAAAGTTTGTTTTCTTGTTTGCAGAAAACAGTAAGAAAGGGTTTGGAAGAAATCAGAATCAAACAAACTATGTTGCAAAATAGAAAGTAACACAGGAAGAAATTAAAGAAAACCAGGAACAAAGATAAACCTAAATTGTATGATCTACAGCAGAAAAAACATTGCAGACATGAACTATAGGAAAAAGACACCTTTCATAGTATGAAAACAAAAGTCATCAGTCTTAGAGGTAAGTCAAAAAAGCAACACAAAGTTAATAATTAATAATAGAAAATCTAAATTGAACAAAGTCCCAGTAGGCCTATTCTGAATCTAAGTGATCACTGTCTTACAGAAAAAGTAAATACAGATCTCTTGACCTTCCAGGAAATTGTTGCATACATATGTATTATCCCTGGAACAAATGAGAAATTCACAATTGGTTTCCTGCATTTTCTCCCCATGCTGTTTGACCACTGCTACTTACAATTTTCTACAATTCCACAGATCATTGTCCTGAACATATTCTCTCTTTGAATTGAGCAGGATTTTGTGAAGAACCATAATTCATACTTCTGCAAATGAAACAGATTTAATTTTCTTGATAAATGTAAAATGAAAAATGAAACCTAAATCCTCTGTTACACTGTAAAAATTTAACAAAATATCAACATCTAACTTAAAGGAAAATTAAAAGAGAGAGTTATAGTCACATACTGTCTTGTATCTGCAGATATTAATGTGATGCCATTTTTGCAGCATTTTTTGAGCACTTATTTTTCACATCAGTCATATATGGTTCTCTCCTCTGCTAAAAAAAAGAATTCTCCCATTAAACTACAAAGTAGTGCAGGAAATTAAAACTGGGAATGAATTAAGAGTAGTTCCACTGCACTAAAAAAAAAAAAAAAAAAAAAAGGTAGCATAACATGCTGTCCGCATCCTGCCACATGCTCTATAAATTGTCCAAAATAATTCATGAGCTTCTCTTACTGAGCTGTAGGGAATGTGGAAGCACATGACACTTTATGCATCTTAGGAAGCAACATCCTTAAAAGAAACCATGCTGGCAACTGATGAGGGAAATTGTCTGTAAGATGTGAGGGAAAAAACTCAATGGAAAGGGAGCCTTTTCCTTCAGATAGTGTTCAGCATCCACAGTCTGCAGCAGCCCGTCCCTTTGTGTACACAGGAGGGCTGATGAGTCATTTTACATCTCTGCTGGCAGTGAGGAACAACCTTGCTCTGTATTGAAGATCAAAACCACACGTATTTGTGGGCCATACTGAAGATAAAAAACAACCAGCCTTGGAGGGAAACAAGAGTAATTATTCTATTAAAATAATGATGCATATTAATTATACTGCTGTAAATGGCATGTGTCTTTCAAGTTTGGCAGAGGCTTTAGCAATCTCAGTGGAATCTATCTCTAGTGGAGTTCTTTCCCCAATGTAAGTATAGCAGCCTAGAGATTTGTGTTTGGTTTTGCACTGTGTAGGTCTCACTGTTTTTATTTGCCCAGTTTAAAGAGAATAGATTTTTTTTCTTAGTAGGACAGAGAAGTGTAATCAGTACTTCTCTTCAATTGAATGAAAGGAAGGTTTATTGCTGATGGGAAAGGGTTAGGGAATACACTCAAATTGTCACAGCTTCCACAGCCTTTTTCTACAGTTATTCCTACTGAAGACACTTTCCTGAGGATGCCAAACCAAACTGATATTTGATAGAAGAATCCAGATCCTTGCATCACACACATCATCTATATCAGCTTACACTGAACCCAGCACAGGGTCTTGTGCTTACACAGCCAAGGAAGAAGTTATTTGCTTTCAACTTCATGAGTCAACTTTATAAAGAACAAATATTTAAAAATGCTTTTGTTCATTTACACATTAAGGTAAAATACCACCAACAAATAAAATACCACAACTGCAGCTGCTTTAGGATGTGGCATTCCATCCCCTGCCTCACAGCCCCCTTGATAGTAGAACAGGTAAAGAATCAAACTTGTTTCAAACAGAACAGAATATAAAAATCATTTTTACTTCTGCATTGAATACATCCTCACAGAGGAGGTTATAAGTGTTTCACCATCAGCAGCTCCTTATTCTGCTTTTCACAGAGATTTATAAACATGATCAAGAGGGAAGCATTCTAGTGTTCTACACCAATCCTTATTAAGATCTTTGAAACACAGTCAGAATCAAACACAAGAGAGGAAAACATCATTTGTGAAAATACTCACTGAAATTTTCTTAGCTCATTCTGGATTCCTCTTTTTCCAGGTTAATATTTTTATCTGCCAAACAGTTTCTCCCTTTCTGCAATTGCAGTTCTGCAGTCAGTTCTACAATATGACAGAAGTTCATCATATGGCATGTATATTTGGGGATGTTACTGAAACTGGATTCTACCTCTCGTCTGTAGATGGAGAAAAGTCCACAAAGACAGTTCACTATGAAGAAGATGAAATGCTCTTCCTCAGGAGCCACTTTCTCCCCATTGACGGGAGAGGACACCCACGGTGACTACACACCTGACTCTGGTACTTCAGCTGTGCAGGACTGATGCAAACAGTCTATTTACTTACTTAAAATATAAGACCCATTTCTCTGCAGTAAATATAACTATATGTATACTTGGCTTTAAAATTTTTAAGGTATGATTATTCTTTGAGTTGGAATGATAACTTGAAGTGCATATTTTGGGGTGCTAAATTTGGGCAGCAAAATAAGAGGGGCTATGGAAAATCAGGATGCAAAGGAAAAAATGCCACCAGAGGAGGTCTCATAACCTCATTAAGCATAAACTTCAGTTTTATACAAATATAAAGCATAAAGTTTCTTTTTTGTACAAAATATCACGAGTCTTATAAACACCTCAACAGCTGAGCAACTAAAATTAAAATCATCTAAGCTTCAGTTCTATTTGCCCTCGTGGAACTGCTACTCAGCTCAATTTAATACAAACAAAAGTGACACTGCCTTTTTATGAGGGCACAACTGAGACTCTGTACCTTCAACTACCCCTTTACCTGTAACACAGATTCACAAAACATCAAAACCACAGCAAAATGCAATTTCCTCTCAACAGCAGCCTATGAAAGCAGAAGAGAATTTGATTATGGGAGACAAAGAGATGAGGTGTCAGTTCCCATTTTGAAATGAGGTATCAAGGGGCACCACTTAAGAAGAGAGATTGAATAAGCATATTTCAGTTCTAACAGCTTTACTCCCTGCGATGTCACTAAACAATAATTATAATGCATTGTAAGTGATCCAGGGAGGGCCTGCATAAATAGGAAAAAATCACCATTTAAAAGGGGCAGGAGCTAATGCCTTCTTCAGTTACTGTAACTTGTGTTAGTAGAGGGCTTCCTAACTTGTCTGTCACATAGCTCAGACACCTGAAAATTAAACACTGCAAAAACAGGATTAGATCATGCCAGGTTTAATTTGCAAATGCCCTGTCTTTGCTTGGTGTTATATTTACCATTAAAAAAGGATTATATTATATGTTGGTTTTCTTTTGCCACTTCACAGTACAGCTTTTATAGTGACAGATGTGCCGTTCTGGCAAGCTGCAAATGTTGCTCACCACTTTCATCACCAAGACCCATTCCAAGGGGTTTATAACAAAGCTTAGAAGTAAAAGCTTTTCTGTATAGACTCCATCTCAAACTGGAAAGAAAAAGCCCAAACACAAAAGAAGACAATTTTTGTTTCCCCAGTCTATCAGACCTACATGGGATAGAACAGAGTGAATGGCAGCTTTCAAAACGTGTCTTTGTTTCCTCTGCTGTCATGGAATCAAAGCTGTCTGATCAGGAAGAAACACCCCACCAGTGATTTTCTCTTGAACTCATACACTGGACTCCTGTACTTGTTATAGGCTAAACATTCATTGGTATAAAAATGTGACCCTTGTCAGTAGCAAGTAACAATTGGGTTAGAACCCAGGTTGCTTCCTCCTTTCTCTTTCTTGCTGACAACAGTACCTCTTCCATCTGTAATGGGCGAGCACAATAACCAATTTAACTCGTGGTTGGAATTATCTGCATCTAGTTTTGATTTATGTGTTTCATTTTGTGCTTTTGAATAGTCACATGCACTTCAAATTGCAATCACTTTGCTGTAGTACCTTTCAGTTTTCCTGTTATACACAGAAAAGGCAATCCAAGTCATAGGATTACTCACACTTAGAAATACCTTACATGACTAAACAATAAGTGAACAGAGCAATGCAAGCGAACAGTCCATCTGAAAGTAATCTTCTAGCTAAAACTCTTTTGAACAATTGGAGTATTACAGTTAATGATACGGAATATTCAAATTTTGAAGCCAACAATTAGATTAGGCTTGCCTGGAATTAAAAAAAAATAAAATTACTGAAATCTGTTAAAATAATTTTGTCAATGAGGGAAGAGAGAGTAAAACCCTGAGCAACTTGGTCTGATCTCACACTTGTGCTTTGAACAAGTTGTGTTAGAGTTTTTCTATAGTTCTGTGGAGAAAGGTGCTATCACATAAAATACCAACCGGAACTTCACTTAGACAATCCACAGGATATGGAATCAAAAATTACAAACTGAATATGCAAGAGAGAGGTTGTTATTTCAGCAGGCTCACATTTGATCATCACAGAATTAAAAATCACACTATAATACAAATTGTGCCAGTTAAAATCACCAGAGGAGAAACTTCTGTGGCCACACAGTTGTTCTGTACTGAAATCTTGGCACAACTTGTATCTTGGCACAACTTGTATCAGAAAGAGTTGCAAGAATAATAATACTGAAGCTGATGGGCAAATCTAAGAAGACACAGTGCACTGGATAAATTCCAATGTAATATAGCCTTTAGCAAGAGGAAAGGAGATATCAGAGAAAGATAGATATATTTGAAAACTAACCTTCAGTTTTGCAGAAATGTTTTTGGCAATGATGTTCATTTTCAGATAGTTCAGAGAAGTTCTTATTTAAAAGCAAATACAAGACTTTCTTAGAGAAATGACAAAGTACTTTTTTTGGTATTTTAAAAATATTTTGTATTCTTTTACATAAACTGGCAACAATAATGGATCTTTACCTGAGAAGCTCAAATAACCACTGTGCAACAATGTACATTGTAGAACAATCTTTTTTGGCCTAACTAGAGAGATTTGTCCCTCTTCTCAAATAAACACTCAAAACAAGACAAAATTTCTGAGGAGACAGCACTTCTGTCCACTTTTCTACACTGAGCTCTAGACAGTACTTTTCAGAGGACCACATGTAGCTGCTGTAAATTTAAACATTCACAGCTTGATCTTGGTTGATTTTTATTAATATTTATTTTAATTTTCATCTTGAAGTTCTTGGATGTTTGAAGTTTCTTATGCTGACCTGGTGGTGTGTCTTCAGTAGATTTTTGTCACGTTAACTCATAGTGAATTTTTCCACAAAAATATGGCATAAAAAATATTTTTTCAGCATTACAAAAATAACCAGGATTTTATTTGAATACATTTGAATATTTGAAACATGACCATTGCTGTTTTCAAAGCATTTTCTAAAAATTACTTGTAAGTGAAAAATGACAAAAGATCGAAGAGCATCATGGCATCTGAGTCTTGATTTCTTTCTTTAGTCTCTAGGCTAGAAGAAAATCTTGGTAACATTACAGTCTTTTATATAACACTTACAAATGATACTCAGAATATTTCCACTTTTCCCTTATGCTTATTTTTTGCTTTGAGACTCTCATCAAATGCACTGATTGGCTTTATTTTGAGAACTAGAACAGAAGTGATAGAACTATAAAAATTTCATGTGTATATTTCCACTTTATGGGATGGAACTTTCCATCTTAAGATATTTCAGTTTCGCATTTGTGCGATCATTTCTCACTCCCTTTTTTATTCAGTTGTTTGTTTGGAACCATTCCCCTTGATATGGAAAACAAACTGTTTAAGTAGGGAGAATGGTGTCTGGTGTTCAGACAGTGATTTTCTTGCTCTGTTTAAAACACAGGACAGTCATGTCCTTAAGCATTGCCTCATTCCAGTCTTACATCAGTTATGGGAAAGTTATTGCTGAACCACCAGATGTGGAATGGCAACTGAGAACAGGGGCACAGGGATGCTCCTGAATAGGCACCTCCTTGCTCTTGAGAAGAGGAAAAAGTGGGAATCTGTTGATTGCTACCAGTGAACATGAGGTCTTTGCTTTCTGTCCTTGTCTCTGTGATGGCACTCAGCTACAGTTTGAGCTACCCAGATCTGCTGACACTGCAGTACATTTAAAATGAGTTCTGGTGAAGAATGATGCTGCATTTCTACCAGGAAAGCAATATTAAATCTACTCTTTTGCATGTGCTTAAACTTTTCTTTATGAGACCAGTGGGCAAGTAGAAGAAAATCCAGACTAATTTCCTGGCAATTGTAAGAAATGTATGTGCTTTCTCACCCGTAATTCTGGGGCAATTAACCAAAACCATAAATACGTCATTATTTGATTGAATAAAAATTATCCAATCTGATAAATCTGAGAAAATTTTGAAGCAGTTTGTGAGCAAGTTTAGAAAAAAGCAAGAAATGCCTGATAAGTAGTACAACAATAAAGAATTCATGTCAAGCAAATCTATTTCTTTTGCAGACAGTGGAGAAACCATAAATCTCAACTAAAGCTTTTGAAACTGCCTCAAGGTGCCTTTCTGAAAAAATAATTTGGTTGAACAAAGTTTCCAGATTATGAGACTCAAACTTCCCAAAGCAGCTGAAGTGCAGGACAGGCCAGGCAAATGGGCTGAGGCAGAGGGACAGAGGGAGAGGCATGGAGGGAGCCTTCTGCTTCATGCAGCATTGGAATGGCTTCAAGCGTGGAGGCTTTTTGTTTCGGGCCAGATACAAAGCTTTGTGTTTGCACAACCAAAATAGAACTGAAAAATAAATCAGAAGAAGGGAAAGTATTGCCACCAGTATTTTTGAAAGACAAAATAAATACAGAAGTCACTACAGTCCTGTAGCATTCAAATGACAGGAAACAAAGGGAGAAAACTTTTAAAAATTGTCATACCTGTCACAAATAAAACAATCCATCATAAAGCAAATGCACAACACTTTTCCATAAAATTGTGCAGAAAAAAGGAAAATAAGATTAAACTAGTAGGAGAAATTCAGTGTGAATGAAAATAAGTACTTTATACAACAGGCAGTGACCTTCTGGAACTTTATGCCACAGGAGCTGCATTTTGAAAGGAGGATGAGAGATATATATGGATCCACAACCAGATGACAAAAGGACCAAACTCTTTAAGGGATTGCAGGATTAGGCATGTAACCTCTAAGAGGCCTGGGTGCCAGTGAAGTGTAAGGGCATAGAAAGCGTTGATGCTGATGTGCTCTCCCTAAGCAGCATTTCTCTCATGAAGAAAGCATTTTCACTCATGAAGTGAGGCATTTCTTACCTTCTTAGGGTATGTGGGACAAGAAAAACTTCTTAAGCATTGGCTCCTTCCAATTACATTTTCTTGAAGTAAAATCTGTAAAACATTAGAGCACACACCTCTGAAAATTAGGTAAAAATATTATATTAATAAAATAAAAGAGGTACAGTTAATTCTGCTTTAAATGACCTCTCAAGGTGTATGTCAAGTCTTGGATGCAGAACCAGAAGGTGCCCAGGGTGATAATCTATGCTGCTTACCAGTCAGTTTAGCAAATATTGTACTAGTTCAGGATCTGGTTGTACTTTATAAAGCTAGGATCCTTGGATCTTCCATTATCTTACTGTTCAGATTTCCGCTGCTGCAAAATTAGCATTGGCTTAAATCACAACCTTGTGGGCATTATGAACAGAAGTATATTTTTATTCTAAACTGTATCTGACATTGAAGATAAAAGGAAATTACAGAGAAGTCCACAGATATATAGCCTGAATTTAAACACTATCTTCAGTTCACTGTCAAAAATTCACTTAGTCAGGATAGTAGAAACATTTGTGCAAATGATCCTCACATCTTGAAGAGAAGTAGGGGCACCAGAGAAATATTATGCTAGTTTAGAGACTCGGGTGTGTTTCCAGACAACCCATAACAGTTATCAGCAGCTATAACCACTGTAAAGGCAGAATTTGTTAGTGCTATAACCCATCTGTGTATAGCAAAATGAGGGAGGATGCATTCAGGATACTTTGTTTTAAAAAAAAATGCATGAAGTAGTATTATACATTGCAAAAGTAACATCTTTTTCATATGAATATATAACATTAATTAAAATCTAAAAGCTAAGCAAAGACTCTCCAAAACAGTGTGATTCTTGAATGGTCTTACAAGTAAAGGGAGGAGGCAGTTGATGAATTCACGCCATCCTTTTTCAGGGCAGAAATTCCAATAGGTTTAGAGAAATTGACTCAATTCATGAGCCTAATGACTCAATGAATAGTACATTTCCTACTTTATCTGGCAGTGAATATGTAACTCACTGATTTATCAGGCTCCCTAAAGTATTTTACGTATATTTTATTAAAAGCCCCTTAAGAAAAAGTAAAACGCCAAGATCATTAGCTACTCTACTATTGATCACGAGTCTCCACTGACTCTAAGCTCCCTAGAAGGTGTTTTCACCATAGACTGAGTTAGGGTAGAGTATTACTTTTTTACATTCTGAATACTGGATATTTCCACTGTATTTGGATGAGCTCCCTGTCCCTTTGAAGCCAAGACTAGCCAGAGACTTCATTTTGCAAATTTAGGTACCTTAAGATTAAAACAGGTCACCAGCTTAGCACAGGTTATTTAAACAATTAACATAAAGCTGCATGTTTATCAGCCTCAATTTAAACTACTAATTGCAATTACAGTCATATATGAAGTTCCTAACTCCTTTCACTTCTGTTTTACAGAAAATTCTGCGCGGGGTAATTTTAAAGGACTAGCTTCTTTTAAACAGCAAAATAAGTTCTAAAGAAAAAAAAAAATCCAAACCCTTCAAATTTATGATTACCACAGCAAATTACTTGTGTTGTCTAAATAAAAACCAGAAGGACTATGTAATCTGTCTTAAGTACCTGGGCTACTGTATGGCTAATGCAATTTCATTGTAGGTAAATCTGTGCCTATTTCAGAATTGATACAGTATCTTAATAAATCTGGCTATAAAGGTTCAAGAGAGAAAATACAAATTACTCTAAGTGGAAGAATAATACAGCATAATGACTTCAAAAAGCCTCCAGCATCCCAATCAGCTATGTAACCTGTTTAATTTTCCCTGCCTACACTTCTCCATGCAGTTTCAAATGTCTGATATTTATCTTCACTTCTTCTCCTAAACACTTTCAACCAATATTTGGGAAATAGGTAATTCACACATTTCTAAGTTATGAACACCTCATAAGTAAAAAGACTCCACCTGAAAATATTTAATTATTCATCAAGTACAGTTTTCTCCAATTTAGGAAAGAATTCAAAATGTTAACACTGATGGGGAAATTACAAGTGTAAGGGATACATTTTCCTTATTAATGCTTTCTGAACAAGACCTGAGAAATCAGTGGAATTCCGAGTCAGCAAAGCTTTGTAGGGCAGAGCGCAGCAGACACACAGATGTCTAGGAATTTCTCACTATGAATTGAATGGTTACACTGTTCATCATAGGGAAAAAATTCATTTCAGTCCAGCGCAATGTCAAGCAGATTTGTCAGAAAACTTCTTGAGCTAAAATGCTAAGTGGTGGCTTCTGACACTGCCCTTACCTTAAACCTCAGTGAAAGGGACTATGGTTAGCACACTTTACCTGATGAATGTGATGGTAATTCAGAAGAAAATCAAGGCCTTCCTCAAGTTGTTCAGTCCAAAGAGAGAAGAGGCTAGGGTATAACTCTCAATTTATTATTTTTTTGACAGATATCACGTGTGGCAGTTGCAGCTATACTCAAATCTCTCTGTGACACTTTTCTTCTTATCTAATGAGAGACGAAAAATGCAAATATTTGCTGAATAGCATTCCCATCATTTATCATTGCTGCTTCCCTCAGCAATGTGACAGGACCTCCAATGCCCAGAGACAAGATGAAGTTATTTATTGAGATAAAGAGTGTGCTGGAAAATAGAATTACAGTGAAATACAACTTTAATGAACATTCATTAGGGATTTGAGAATAGATGGCATTGCTAGAACAACAAAATATTAAAGGCTTAACATCAAAAATATTTTGAACCAGTCATGACAGAGTGCTTTTTCTACCCATGCAATCACAGAAATGTAGAAAAAGGAAATACTTTTCAGGTGTGCAAAATAGCATCCTGTGTCTGGGTCTCTTGCTCATTGTCATTTCTCACTGCTACAAGGGAAAAGCCAAATATTTTGAAGTAGGATTGTAAATCAATTGTTAGTCTGAGACACATGACAACCATGGACATATAATAATTACAAGGGTAGAAAATCTGGGGAGAGCAGACCTGTATCCTGCTTAGGAAAGCTGCAAATGTTTATGTCTTCAACTCATTTGCATTCCAAGTAATTGTCAGTGGTAATAATGCCAGAGACCTTAGTGACTTAAAGGAAGTAATAACATAAAAAACAAGGCCCAGTGGAATTTTCTCTCTCCACATACATTTCCCCCCACCCCAGTTTTCTGCTTAATAAGTTTGGTTATTGCTCCAAGAAAAAAAATATGTATAAAACTAATTCAGCTTTGGCTTGCTTCTGACATTTTCTCCTTACAAAACATTGTATTAGCAGGGAGGAGGTCCCTCACCTTGCAAGAACTACATTAGTAATTTTTTCTTCTGTAAATATTTGTTCAGTTACCTAAACATTTTGCTTCCTTTACCAGTAGACTGGGCTTCTTTTACTTCCTCACTTTCATTTTGTATCACACCAAAATGGAAGTTTCAGCTGTGTGGCACTGGCAACTCACTATTAGAAACAGTGATTTTATGATTCAATATCATCTTTATTATACCTATTGCCAATACTTACTGGTCTTTTGTACAAATTTTTCCCTGTATATTTCAATAAACTCTTCACACATCTCTACTAAAGAAACTTATCCATATCATGGATAATATAATGCCTTTCAACTAAAGAACTACTGGCAATGCCCTTCTTCAGTTCAAAAGTAGATTTTCAGGTGAGGAATCAAGAGGTTCTCTGTGTTTCAAGACACAGGTCTGTGCCAGACTTCTCAAGTGACCATGGGGACATCACCTGTGATGGATAGGGGTCTTGTCTCTAGGGCCATTCCACAGCTGTGCCAGTCCATATCAGCCTTCTGCCATTCCTGTGCAAGGGATTTCTTTATGTTGAATCCACTTCTCTACTGTTAAACACAGATATGGCTCACCTGCCTTTGAAAAGTACAGATCAGCAATGCAGTATAAATGCCCAAGCAAATTATTTTAATTTTCAAATTATTGCAACATTTTCTTTGCTAGCATTTTACTAGTGCTTTATCTACATGGTTGTCCATCATTCAGGGGTAGCTGACACGCATTTTTCTCAGAAATGAGCAAAAAATCGCATGGATATCTGCTTCTTTCAGAGGTAAGATGTACATTAGGTAGAAATACAGCCCAGGATGTATATATGTGTATATTATATTGAAGGAAAGATTGTTCTTTATGGAAGACGTTTGTGTGAGTGTTATTTATGATATAAACTCAGTTGAAACAGTATAAGGGAAGCACACCTTTTTGAGTAGGAGTGCCTATTTAAAACACATTTTAAGGGTTTTGAATGTTTAAGCTGTTCTATGAAAACAAACAGTGATGCTTCTGAGATGCATATTTATTCATGAGGGGCTGTCCTTTGGTCACACTTGTGACCGTCATATGGCAGCAGGATGCAGAGACATTAATTTTAAGTTGATCGATGTCACTGTAGCAGTCCATCCTTGACAAAATACTTTAACTCTACATAGATCTGTGATCTGATAAATCTAATAACCCATTAATTGATTAAGCCAGTCTACATTAATGGGGCTTTCCTGTTAATGGGAGAGCTGCCTTGCATTGTGTAGACTTCATGGGAATAGTGGGTAGCTTGAGCATTTCCAAGCCTCAGAGGCAGGGTCTTTTAGCAGTTTTCCATTGATGGAAATCTTTTTGCCAGGGGCAGAAACAAAGGCCCTGTCTAATAGCTCTCTTACTGAATTAAAAGTCTTGTGCATTTCAGTTTCTGATGTACATTTTTACCTCTCCTGCCTCCCAGTCCCCTCAAGTCCCTTTGGAAGAAGTCTGGTTCTTTCATCTAAAAAAAGGAGAAAAATCTGTTCATGTTACATAAAGAAAATGTCTCAAGCAGTTGTAAATACAAGAAGTCATTGATTACTGACTCTACTTCCAGAAATCAAATAATATAACACCTTGCTGTAAACTCACAGGTCACTAACTCCCACTCAGAAAATTCTCTGGTTAGTCACCAATGGGCGAGTCTAACTCAAGAGGAATGCTTTAAATTGGGTAATTTGCCATGGCATGTGACTATTTTTATTAAAGCCTCACTCCCATTTTCAAGGTACTGTGGTCAAAAGTCAAAATTTCTTCAATCTAAAAATATGTTTTCCCACCAAAATTGCAGAACAAGAAATAGCAACCAGGTCTCTGTTGGTTTTTTTTAAAAAATAGCAATATTTTATGATTTTTTAAATGTCATTTTTATGCAAACACTATAAGTATTTTAGATCTCATGGGCCTGAAGCAACAAACACAATTATTTTATCTACAGCTCATAGAACAGAATACTTTAACAGGAAGTATAGTTATTATTTTTATGATTTCAGCAAGCAGTGGAGCTCTGTGAAAGTGTTATCTACCTTTAATAACATCTTAATTTTACTTGTAAAATTATATCCTTTTTCAAATATTACTGCTGAGAAACAATGGCAATTGAATTTGATAATAAAAATAGTATTATAGCTGAGCTATGTGATCTTCTGTCATACACTTACTGTATACCAAAGCCAAGAGGAAATCTGAAGGGAAATGAGTGAATAGTTTGGGGCAGGTGAAAATGTGACTATTTTTCTAAGGAGAGAGAGAAAAAATGTTTAATCAAAACTACAATTTTCATTTTTCATTCCAAGCAGTCATTGTAAGGAGTATTACAATTATACTCTTATGATCTCTCATGTAAATAGCAATATAATATATACAAACTACACAGATTTTTGAGAATTCATTCTATCAGTTGTCTACCTCTAAAACAAAATGGGAAATGAAGCTTGATTCAAGAACACTTGATATCAAAGTATAATAAATGGGAGTCACAAAGAAACAAAAACACTTTGCATTTTCAGACAAATGATCTACTATTCTGTAGTACTGAAGAGTAGGGCTGTGATGCAGATTTTCTAAATCTCAGATTTCACAATTCTGCAAAAAAAAATCAAGAATGTTCCTTGCAAGTCTTCTCAAGAGCAGGATAAAAAGTTGAAATTATAAGAAGTACCCAAACTGGATAGAAATTGTGTACATCTTTACTATATATCAGTTTAGATCCTATTCTTTTTCAGAACTTGTATGTAGTGTATATTGTACCTCACATTTATACTGTCACATTTTTATTGGTTTCTCTAAGAGTATTACCATGTGAATATTTAGATATGGGGTTAATTCTCATTTATATGCTTGCATGATTTGATATGATTTATAAAAAAGGGGGGAAAAAAGCAGAGAGCATATATTGTTTACCTGGGAACAATCTTGTAGATTGTTCCTGAATAATCTCTAGAGCATAATGATGGAAAGATAAGAGAATATAATTGCTCAAAGAATTAGAATGTGGTAAGATACCAAGATATTAATAAATCTCATCTAATAGAAGTAAAAATTATTTGTTTTCATTGTAATTCTATAATAAAATTAAAGATTATCAATTTTAATTACAACTCTGCTTTGAAAATCAAAAATAAATTGTTTTTATCATTTTCCTTGTTTATTACCTCCCATCAATTGATTTTCCTACCGAGAAATCTCATTCCACATACAAACTCATATTTCCTAACTTCAAACACTCTTCATATCCAGTCATTTTTTTTGGTCCAAGTATTGCTGTTATTAGCACAGATACAGTTCAAAGGGCAAACAACACTCGAGAAAATCTCATAAAACTCAATCAGAAAAAACTTCTGTGAATGTAGTGTTATTGGCTTTATACATCTCACATCAACATTCATTTAATTTCATTCTGTAGGCAAGAGCACTACCCTTGAGTGGGAAAATTAAAAAATGTTCAATTCCTAATCTAAGTCATGAGTAGATCAACTTTTCTTCTCTCTGTCAGTTATAACCTAAAAAAAAAGTTTCCTGGTACTAATTTGATTACAAAATTAAAATAATCCAGTTAACAGTACTGTTAAGGGGAAAGAAATGTTGAAACCTGGTTCAGTTTCAGCTTTGTTGTTTTTTGGGGTTGTTCGTTTGTCGTTTTTTAATGCAAAAGACTAACCATTCATTTCTGAGAATATAGCTTTGCAAATTCATTAAGCAAGGAAAAAACTGTTGCTTTTAAATGGGTGAGCATGACATTTGGTTGACACTTTCTGTAAACTCTAGCACATTGTCAAATTGGATGACCTTCCCACAAGCATTGATGCAAGATGGGCTTCTCCCATTAAAAAAAAAGGTTATTCAGTATCTTTTTGCTGGAATTGTATTTCAGTATTGCCAGAATTGAATGCAATTAAAATACTTCTAACAGTCAGAACCTATATTTCTTAAAAAAGCAGAACTTTTATCTATTATTTGGATGATTCATGAGAACAACATGATCCTATATATAAATACAGTAGTGAATCTTTTGTAGCCTAATATTCTTGACTATTTTTTGAGATAATTGAGTTTGCAGATAGCTTCAGTCTTGATCTCACTGAAAAATTGCCACAACTGTTTAGAACCAGTTAGATAAAAGATATGTTAATTTTCTCATTTAAGTTGGAAATATTATCCAAAATATCTAAAAACTAGTAACAACATTTTTAAAAGTAGTATCAAATTTCTACATTCTGTTATATTTTTAAACCATTTTTCCTGCTTTTGGTTTAAATATATTAAGAGATTAATACTAAAGAGTATTAATTATAGTAATTATTATTAGTATTATACTATAATTAGTATTATACTAATTCCCCACCAATGATGGAATGCTTCTGAAGCAAAAGAAGGCTAAAGGGGAAGGAGACACTTAATTTGAACTCTAAATGAACAGGACTGCTGGCCTTTAAAGACAAAAGGTTTGTAAGTGAACTTTTAAACTGAAGATTGGGGAAAAGCTGGGATGTTTAAAAGAGCATGTCTTTTACACAGAGCACCATACAAATTGTATGATCTGTGGAGGATAAGAAACAGTTCTATAAGAAATGACAGAGTGCCATTTAAATGGGATGCTAAGAGGACCAAAACTCATGATTTTATAGCATTGCTAAAAGTCTAAGAATTAAGACAGCAGAAAAGGAAAGCTGAGAATGAATAAGCATGCTGGAAACTTGATGGAATTAAAAAACTGTCACTCAGAAATAATCAAAGTACAAGAAAATTGAGAGGGTGGTCTGTGCTAGTGATGGAACCCTGTATCTTTAGAAGACTGTTCCTATTATGACATTAGGACTCAGAGTATCTTTGTGCTGTTTTACACATGTACTCACATCTGAGGTGAGAGAAGGTTCAGAAAAGGGCTACAAGATACAGAGTGGCTTCTGGATGAGGAAGAAGTAGATTGGGACACTCTAAATTGGACGAGTAACAGAGTTTTGTGCAATCAGAAGAGAACGGAACCATGCTATAGGATGGCCAACTGCTTGTGCCCTCTCCAAGGACAAGAACTGAGAGCAAGCTAGCAGCCAGGTTCAAATCCAGCAGGAAGACAAAATGCTTCATGAAACATTTAGATAAGATGTTAGATAAGAGAATGTGCAAGCTCAGGTTCATATGAAATAAATTATTAATAGCTAGTGTATAGATATAGATTAAGATGAGGTAAGCAATCTGGATGCCTATTAAATGAAACATGCCTGCCTAATCTTACTTTTCCTATATGAGATGTTCATGATCACTGTTAGAAACAGAGTACAGAGGAACATGATCATTTGGTACACTCTAGTAGAGCTATTTTTCCAGTTGTGATTTGAGGAATATTTTATTCCCAATTAGGTAGTTGTTATGTGTCCTTGATCATTCACTTCACAGAGAATATTGCCTCTGCTTATCTGACATTGTCCAAATCTAAAGGAAGAAAAACTTAAACCCTTTTAAGCCTACTTCTAAGATCAAATTGTACTTCAGATATATGTGTGTATATTACTATAAAAAAATATTGGTCCCAGAAGGAACAGATGTGCCCACAACGGGAAAGGAAATAAGTTGTGCACCTCTGGCATGTGTAATTTTTTTTTAAACAAAGTCTTATTCTGTAGAGATTTTGATCTATTTCTGTTCCTCTGAAACATACTGCATGACAGCAAAGAGGGTGAGGAAAGAGAGGGAAAAATAAACCAGTCAGAAATAAATGTCACTTTCATTTGTATCAAAATTAATTTATTATCACTAGATACAAGAAAACTGGAATATAGAACCAAGCAACTGTACTTGTCTTCACTCTTCCTGAGCCTATTTGACCTACACCTGATTTAGCAAAAACAGTGTTTATTATACTATTGGGCATTCCATACAATAGCTCAGATCTTTGAAGGATATAAAGGAAATTTGATCCACTGAAGACTGTATGAATCAGAAGAAAGCTGTTTCAATCTACTCATTTTTTTAAAAAAAACCATTGTAATATATTAGCTTTGTGCAACATTATTTGCCTCTTATTTTAGGATTAAATACAGACAGCAATGATACAACAATTATCCTGTCAGAGACTGATATTTTAATTTTACTGACTATATAAGCGACTTCCATTAAGGAGTCACTAAAAGAGACATCAAGCATGCTTTTTTGTTCTCTAGGTCTCATATATTTAGGCACTTAGTATTGTCTATAAGGGTTGCAGAAGCACTAAATGGTGACATCAAATATTATTATGGTCACAAGCTAAAACACCGTTGTTGGTTGTTGTTGTTGTTGTTGTTGAACCCCAGCCAGCAACCAAGGCTCACTCAGCTGCTCACTCACTCTCCTATCAGTGGGACTGGGGAGAGAACCAGAAAGGGAAAAGCTTGAGGCCTTGTGGGTTGAGATAATGACAGTGAACTGACAGATAACAGCAGATAACTAAAAGTTTAATAAGGAAAGCAAAATCCACACACACAAGCAAAGCAAACCAAGGAATTAATTCACTGCTTCCCATGGGCAGGCACGTGTTCAATCATCTCCAAGAGAAAAGCACATGTAATGCTTACTTAGGAAGACAAGATCACAGCAAATGTCCTCTTGTTTCCTCCTTCTTCCCTCACTTTATATACTGAGCATGATGTCACACGGTCTGGCATATCCCTTTGGCCAGTTTGGGTCACCTTTTCTGGCTGTGTCTCCTCCCAGCACCACATGCACCCCCAGCCCCTTCAGCACTGTGGTAGTACAGAAAGCAGAAAAGGCTCTGTCTAAGCCCCCTCAGCAATACTGAAAACATCTCTTTATTTTCAACCCTGTGTTCAGCACAAATCCAAAACATAGCACCATCCCAGCCACTGTAAAGAAAACTAACTTTATGCCAGCCAAAACCAGCACAAATGCAAGAATCTCAAGGAGCAAAATGATCCAACTGGAAGACTGGCAGCTGAGGTTAGATAGATCTCATCTGTTTCATCCCCTTTATATTACAAAATAGTCTTTGATGTAAGAGGATGTGTAGACACAAACCACAAGAAAATAAAAACATTAATTAGATGGTCAACAGGTGAAAGAAGGTGATATATCTAAACTTTTTTGGTCCTGAAACTCCACTTGGAAATTCCATACCTGCCATAATCCTGAAAGGTGGAAGAAGACACTGGAGTTTTGAAAAGGTCATCTGGAGAATCAAGTAGCATGAGCAACATGCCTTTCCTCCTTTCCTCACTGCATGTATTTCTGATACTGTTCTGCTTCTTTGAGCTGGCAGTACCAGCAAAGAATATTCATTATTATTATTATTATTCATTCATGTCTCCCTGAGACACCTTGAGGTGTGCTGGTGTTTCCTGAATAACTGTCTTCAATATTCTAATTACTGAAGCATAAAAAAAAAAAAAAAAAAAAAAAAAAAATTAACCCAAAGTCTTCTAAAACACAACCTCATACTGCCAGGCCACTGAACTAGCAAATAATCCACCCTTCCACACCATGACTGCAGATACTTTGTATCAAGTACCTCATTTCCCTGAAACACCAAACTATAACCCGCATCCTCTTTTTAGTTTGACTCCACCAATATTTCCTGACTTGCTTATTAGTTTTCCTAGATGAATTTAAACTTCTACAATCATAGGAAAGAAGAGATTCTAACATCCCACTTATTATTTTCTCAAACGTTTCCTGAGTCCTTCCTTACAGGCTTCCTTAAATCTTCCTTTCATCTGCCATTCATGGTTACTGAGACTGATACAATCGTGATGCCCTTCTGAATTTCAAAGAAAATTAGTAACTTCAACATAGTAAGTGCCAAGCTTTCCATCACTGGGCCAGCTACCCATATACCCCTGGCTTTTTATGTTTTGATCATCATAAACCACAGTTAGCATTGGTCTGTTCCCTTAGAAAACTGTTTCTGAAGACACTCCTGAAAGCCAAGAGAAACTGGTAGAAACTATGAATGGGAGGATTGAGAGGGGGCACTGAAATATAAACTGTATTAATAATGCTATAGATCAAAATAATGCAATGCTGGCTTCTGACACTGAGGTATTAAAAGGAGTAAATTCCCTCTAAGTCACTGTAATGGGGCGAATGCATCAACATAATCTTGCTCCTACTGTACAATCACCCACCAAAATAACTGCAGACAATCTACTTCTCCAACATTTCTAACTGCTCAGTATTATAAAAGCCCTATGTTCTCACCCTTTTCAGACTCAGTTCTTGACTGCTGTTCTACAGATGACTTATTCTCTCTCTTTCTGTGACACAATCTTTTATTTATATGCAAGAGGCTGTATTACAACAACTTGGAACAAAGCCTGATTTTGTCAAGTAGTTGATTTAAAGGATTTGCATTTCTAAACATTCTGTATGCATTTTAATGCACTTAAATAAGAAAACCATCTGTGCATTTCTTTCTTTGTTTGAAACTATGCTTGGCAAACAATCATTACAATTATAAGTAGCATACCATTAAGCATATGGTTAAATGACAACGTATTTGCTTATTTCAAGATCAATTCACTTGAAAGCACTGCTTTGCTTAATATTGAAATTCATAAATCAGAGTTTTATAACAATAAAAGACATACACCTATAAAATAATGCCACTTTGCCTCAGGAGAAAGCACAGGACCATCGTGTCTAGAGGTTTAGAGCTGTACATAAAGTTAGGTTGTTGGCACAGTTCAACATCCCGCTTGGCCTCCTGCTTAAGGAAACATTTGTTAAAATCTGACAATTCCAGACACAGGGCCTGGAAAATATTTACCAGTTTTATATGAACTTAAGGAGACCTCATCTGAGCTGTAATATGTATTAGTGCAGTTCTTGCCAGCCCATAATGAAATGTCACAGTCCCCAAAAGAAAGACACTGTATGAATATTTGCCATATCCCCCTGCCTCTCAGTCGTCTTTGACTCCCAGGATACAAGACAAACACAAGGCATGAGATCAGGCCTTATTTTAAAAAGGGACTCATACAAAATTGAGAAATTTAGAGGCTTAGGTCCTCTTTAACATTTATTGCTTCTCACTTTTGCTATGGAAGATGGTAAAGTTTACCTGTGAATTCCCACATAAAAAACATGACTGTGTATTATCTCTCAAGTCATAAAAAATTCTGCTTTAATTTGAATTAAAAATGTGATTCCATGAAGCCGTTTGAAATTCAGTCTGGGATGTGATATTTGGACTACATTCTTTCTTGCTCCACTGTCATTCCCATGCTAATGTGCTAAAAATTTGGATGTAAAACTGAAAGTTTCCAACACATTGTCTCAACAATACATTTAGTCAACTGAATGAACATGAAAGCATAAGGAAGTAAGAGAAGAAAATGGATATGTGACTGTCTGGTCTCAATTGCATGTTGTACTTTCTTAATTGCACTCTTCAAATGTCAAAACTAAATTAACAAAAGTATATGCAGACATATTACCTTTGGTCAGAGCTGAAGAAATTCCTCTGTAAAAGAGCTCGTTCTGTTTTACCAGTGAGGGTGTGTAGTCGCAAACCACAATGTGTCAACTACAACCTGGTGAGAAAATATTTATCTGAAAATAAAAACATTAGGTAGTCAAAGAGTGAGAGAAAGTAATGTTTCTGAGCTTTCTGGTCCTGAAACTCTATTTAGAAAGTACTTACCTGCCATAATTCTGAGAGCTGGAGGAAGATATGGAGTTCTAGAAGGGTCATCTGGTGACATCAAGTAATACGAAAAACACGGGTATTTGTTTATTAGTTACGAGAAATAAAAACAGATCAGATCCTGTTCTCCTTTTGTATATCTTGCCACGGGATAATGAGCAGATGATGTAAGGCAGAGGTAGTGCTTTCCATATTTAGGATTTAAAATCTAGTGTGGTGAAGGGCAGTTACAGTCTTCCATCAACTTGATGAACATGAGCAACATATGGTACAAAGAGATCTCTCATGAGGAACTGTTTTGTACACAGAGAGAAAGAGAAAACATTGTCTAAGATCAATGTATGAGAGGTTGGGCAAGTCAGCTCTGCTCCCTCAAGTAAATCACGCAGCTTTTCTCCTTTTACTTTTTCTCTCTATGCTTTTCCTCAGAAGAAGAGGTCTTTCTGTCCTCTTCACTCCTGCTCTGACCAATCTTTTAAACTTACCAAACCATATGGAAAACAGAATTTTATTTGTGACAGCATGAAGCCAGGGTATTGACTACATCTATTTCTCCTTGCTTTTTGCCCTCTGAAAATGTATTTATATTTATCAATGGAATACTCTCAGTAGGACAGCCCAAAAAGCCACCCTGAGGCTTTGCTACAACTACCAGATTAGAGCCTTACTCCCACATGCAAACCACAGGTTCAGACTCCTTATCAAATCCACTAGACATCCAACTAAAACAAAACTCCACTGTGATGTTTGATTAGAGCTCTACATTATTAACACCTGCACAAGGACAAAAACTGAATTCTACAACATTTCACTTTTTCCCTGTAATTTTTTTCTCTTAACCCACTGTAGCCTAACATGTTTTCTATGCTGCTTTTCACTGCGCTGTCTACTTTTTTTTCCATGGCGTCCTTCATAAAATCTTAGAAGAAATACTATCTTAGTTCTGGAGCCTTGATAGTTTTCATTTGTGCTAAATTACTAAATGCTTCCACCTCACTGATCACAAAATCATTCACAGGACTGCATACTCAAGTAGTGTCATATGGCAAAATTTTTCCTATCTCTCAGGGGAGAAGCATCCATGCAATTGTATGCTTTATCATTTCTTCCATCTTCTTTTCTAATTCACTCCTCTGATGTTTTACTATCTTTCTTCAGTGAATTCTGAGGGGTTTTGTAACCTAAAAAGTAGTCTTGTCTATGTGGATCTATAGGTCTAATTTTAGTTCTCCTCTAATGCATTCTTCTTTTTATAGCATTCAGTATTTTGCTTAAATTCCTTTTGTGATTTACGTCTTCTTTTGTTGTTGCTTACACTTTTCACATAGTTGTTGACTTTTATTCTTGTCTAAATTGGTCTAGTGATTTTATAATATATTTAGTCAGGATTGTTTCTTATGCTGGATTGATATTTATATAAACTAGGATATTTATTACTGAGTCCTTCATGCTTCACTCAAGTTCATTTCAGTCCAAAAAGAACTTTCAGATGCTTGTTACTTAAAGGAAGTAAAGGAAGAATAGTCATGCCTGGAATCCAGCAAATTATCTAGAGCTCCCACCTCTGCCACCCCAATTATGTTTTCTTAGTATTCATCATTTCATATTCTATTGTAAACTAATTTAAAATTTATTCAACATTCATTGTTTCATCATCTCCAAGAGTGATAAATAGCGTTATTGTGCCCTTTGGATGAGCCAGAGAGGACAAGTAGCCTTCAGAACTGTCTCTGCCATAAGCTCAACTCCCTAATGTAGGATGCCGGAAGCAGGAGATTTGCAACGATTCAAAATTTTGTTCTGCCTTTTGTTCCATGGGTATGATTATGAGCAACTTGGAGCCAACAAAGATGTTCCATGTGCGGAATTATTCTCTGCACAGCTAAAATAAAAGGTTTCTAAATGAACAATGGATCAGGCCTTGATAGAAGATTTTATGTAAACTGTAAATTATAACACTTTAGACTCCTTCAGGCTAATCTCTGATGTTGACCATTAGTCCTTTTCTGCTGTAATGTGAGCCATAATAGTTTCATTCACTTTGCTCTTTTAATTATACACATCTAATGAATATTATGAGGCTTTGTTTCCATGTTGTGTTCTATCTTTCTGAAATATCACATGACCTGAACTTAAGACTTAAATGATGGATCCTTAATGATCTGTAGGTAATGAGCCTCATAACTTCCTCTTGCCAAATAAGCTTTCATTTCAGACAATTTTATTACTCCTTAGCAATATAAACACAACTTCAGCTCTTCTTTTTTTATGAAAGCTTCCATTCTCAGTGTTTTATCCATCCCTCACCCATTTAATTTCTACAACTATCACGGCTTTTGCAGTCTAAATACCCAACTAGGACACCCTTTAGGATATCCTGAGAAACAAAGAACAATTGAACTGGCCACTCACTGCTGACTCATGCAGGGCATTCAAAAGCACAGGGTATGTAGATGATGATTTATAGTGCTTAAAATCATCTTGCATTGAAATGAGCACATCAGTATCTGATCTTAGCTGGTGTAAAGGTTTCTCTGCTCCCAAACAAGAGGAAAGACCCTAATTTACCTCTGCACATTGTGCACTTCTAGAGGATTTTCCTTTGCATGTCTTGGGCTGGGAAAGGCCAGTACCCTGTTAAGCTCTCCTCCTTGCAGTTAGTTTGTTCCCTTTCCCATCCAAAGCATACACTGGGGACACAGGTCTTGGGATGCTGGCTTCACCCCATCACCTTCCATTAACTGGGAAAAATTTGTGATTAGGACAGGCAAAATATAAGGCTCCACATAAAGAGGAGGAAACATTAAGCATTTCTGTTGACTGACAATTCCAGTTAAGGCTGGTAGGTGTGTTGAATATTCAGCAGTAAATCAGTGTTCCAGCTCCACTGTGAGTCGTAGGGATGGATATCATTCTATTATACTTGCAACAGGACTCACTAAGGCTGATAATGATGTCAGATATTGGATTCATACATCAGAGTAGAACATGTGGGCTCCCAGAATCATGGAATATAATAATAGAATATAATAATAGATTATAATCATAGAATATAATCATAAATTATAATCACAGAATATAATCATAGAATAGTCAAAGTTGGAAGAGACCTTTAAGATCATCAAGTCCAACCACCAACCCAGCATCAGCACTGTAATCCCTAAACCACTAAATCACATCATCCAGCACTAGATCCAAATGCCTCTTAAACACTGGTAATAGTGATTTCACCAACCTACCTGGGAAACCTATTCCAATGATTTCACCAACCTACCTATTCCAATGCCAGACCACCCTAACAGTGAATACATACATTTCTGAGAGGATGATTTTCTCTGTCATTTCAACATAAACTAATGACACACAAGAAAATTCTGGTCTAAGATGCAATATTTCATTTCACCTGCTCCAGGATGTTAGCATTTGTGGTTAACTTGTCCCATAGTCAGCTGTATTACTGACAAAATATAATAATCACATTAACAGAATTTACCTTAGAATTTTTCTTTGCAGCTATTCTGTATGTTTCTGTGCTATCATGCAGAAGGTTTACAGGGTGTACTTATAGCTTCTTAAAAGGGTAGAGAAGCTAATAAACAGATACCTCTCTAAGTTCTATTAACAGATCTTTGAAAACAATAAAAGTCTTCCACCGTTCAATTACGGAAATAGTATTCACTGAATATATCTGTCCGTAGAAACCTAAGGAAAGACTCAAGAATATTTGCAACAGCCCTTGCTCTCTTTTCAGTGGAAAATTGCAGTCCTGACTTCCCTGAGCATCAATATATGAATAATACAGAAAAAAAGGGAGCAACAAATGCAGAAATACTGCTGACTTGCTGTTGCCAGATGTCAGATTTGTTCTACTAGATAGGGAACAAAGAAAACAAGCAGAAAAATGTCTTTGATATATCTTGATTGTTTAACAGTTTGTTCCTGTCAGCAACCTCTTAGAAACTTCATTGCAGTGAAGAAGCTGTACCCCAGAGATAGATGGTAATATGTTTATTTGGTTGGGAATCACAGAGATTTTTGTGCTGTAGCTATGTGCTGTCATCCATTAGAGGAACTGCAGGACTGTCACAACCTACTGTTTGCTCTGATTACACCTGCAGCCCTAATTCCAAAATTCTCTGCAGTGTCTCCAACACAGCCTTCCTTGATCTATGCTGCTGTAGGAAGGCATAGTCTATGGCAAAAATTTACACCAAAAAGCACTGATTCATTCTCATACCAATAGCCATGAATAGAACTGTTGTCTCCTTTTATATGATGAATACTTGTAAGATTAAAACTCTACCTGGATTTATACATGCTACCTGAGAACTTTTTTACAAAACAAAACACTGACTGAAAATTGTAACAAATCATGATAAGGTGAGATCAAAGTGAAGATAGGAAGACCATGCATGGCTTTGAGGCACAATTGTTTGTCTAGTAGCAAAATCAACCATAAATTTTGGTCACAAATAAAACTGGGACTTTTCATACCATCATCTTTGATGAATCCATCCAATTTTTATATTAATCACACAATTCTAAATCATGTATATGCATGCAAGACCTTTTATTAAAATATTCTTTTTATTATAAATAATATGCTTGCACATTTAGATAGAAATCTACATGTGTATAGAGAAATATTAACTTTATCTGTGGGGGAAGATCAACATATGGTCTTTTTTTCTTCTTTTACAAAAAAAAATGGAGAAATACAAAAATACTATTAGACCCACACAACAGGATAGTAGGATGCATTGTTACCTGTTACCTTCCTTTACAAGTTCACTAAAGTTTATTAAACTATTATGCCACCTCTTCTGAACAGCCTCTTTAGTATCTACTGCTTAATAAAGAAGTTTAGTAAATGAGAAACTTATTCTTAGATAGGAGTTAGCTGTACAAATTCCTGGAGTTGTCATCAATCCAGTCAGGCAAATACAAAATCTTTGTGCGTTCTTTTAACTGATTGGATAAGAACACACTTTCCCTTACCTCCAACATCATTGTTATCACTCCATTCCACCTTGCTTTAGGAGCACATACTGGAGGCTGAAGCCATAGATACATTTAATCATTTGAATTTAGTGTCACCTCTTCTAGCAGACTCCAGCAATTCATACGGGTAGGAATCAGACTCAGCCATCTCAACCTCAAAAGCTTTGTAAATAAACAAAACCTGCTCAAAAGCTTTGTAAATAAACCTGAGATATTTACTGTGTGACTGATCCTCTATGCAAGGTAAACATACAGCTGAGCATCACCACTATCCTGAAAACACTACTGCTGTAGATTTCACATGGATTTTTTATATATCATATCAATTCCTGGAAGTGCTCAAGGACAAGATGGATGGGGCTTTGAGCTACCTGGTCTTGTGGAAGTTGTCCCCGCCAAGGGCAGGGAGGGTGGAATTACATGATCTTTTAGGTCCCTCCCCTTTCAGATATTTATAGACAAAGATTTAAGAGAGAGCAGCCACCATCTCTATCATTCCTCATTTTGTACCTGATGTTAAATATTTCCTATCTTCAAATATGTAGGTGTCCAGACTTCTTTTATTCAGTACTCTCAAATATGATTTCAAAGTATTTTATTTCAGAGCTGTGTGCCCTCTCTCACTTCTTCCAACAGCATTACTACAGAAATAGATGTCATCTTTTACACCCACTCATCCCTCTACAATCCCTTTTCTTTACTGAAAAGTATTACTGGCACTTTCTCATTCAAGGAAATTATTGTCAAACATCACTGTCAGATCTCAGGTTTTTTTTTTAAAAAAAACAAAACAAAACAAAACAAAGCACAAACTTTGCAATTTGTGCTACCATGCTACCAGAATAGTATATTCACATATATTTTAGTGAGATAAAAATGCAATATCATTTTTATAGATAATACAATTAAAAGGGCTTTGATTTAAGCTTTTTAAAAAGTTTTCTAACACATAACTTGAAAGACTGGTCAGCAGTGTCTTCAAGAACATAAATCTAGAAATAAAAATATTTTTATTTGAGCTTTCCAATTCATTTTTATAATGTATTTTTGAACCGGTAACTAGTGAAGTGCAATGACTAGTCTGAGTACTTGCAGACATCACCTACAGGGAGATGTAGTGATTTCCATTAATGTTGTCTCATGTGGAAAAGAACATTCTTTTGACTGAACAGCCTCCTGTGAAAATCTTGTAGAGTTTTTTTTTTAAGATAACCCACTAAAATGATTAAATATATTTCATCGATAAAAAGCACTTGAATTGTCGAGAAAAACATTTTTCAACTATTAGCTGAATTGTTTATTGCACATGAAAATAGAGCCCTGGCCTGAATAATTTCACAGAATGTTAATAGGTTGGAAGGGACCTTAAAGATCATTTAGTCCCAAATTCCTTGCCCTGGATATACACACCCACTAGATCAGTTTGTCTTAGGTCTCATCCAATCTGGTTTTGAACTCTGCCAGGGCTGGGGCACTTACAACCTCCCTGGGTAACTTGTTCCAGTGTCTCACCACCTTCACATTAAAGAATTTCTTCCTTTTAATTTGTATCCATTACTCCATGTCCTATTGCTTCAGTTCCTGATGAAGTTTCTCTGTCCAATTTCCCTGCAAGTTCCCCTTGAATACTGGAAGCTTGCTATGAGTTCTCTACACAACCTTCTCTTCTGCAGGCTGAACAGGCCACTCTTTCTCAACCTGTTTTCATAGTGGAGGTGTTCCAGTGCTCTGGTCAGCTTCATGGCCCTTCTCTGAACTTCCTCCAGCAGTTCCATGCCCTTCATATGTTGAGATAACTTTTTTCAACTTCCCTGACTTTGCATAGAGAATCTCACATTGCTTTACATACCTTTTGAAGCAGTATTTTTCATAATCTCTATTATACTAATCACAAGGCACAAGTGCCCAATTTAATATTTCCACTTTAATCACATATGGGAGAAGCGTTCACACATGGCTGCTGCTAAAAATTCAATGTTCAGTGTTAATTTCTAGGCCAGTGGTACCTGAACATTACACCTGCAATAAGGCACTTCAAGACAACCTGAGCACTGAAGAAATTAGGAACCAAGCAGGACATTAGCTTAAGAAGCATTTCTGCTGCTTTCAGTTGCAGTAAGCATTGAAAATCCAGTACCTCCCCATAACCTCTATGTGAGCTATATGACAGCCCTCAGAGTTTGTCTGCCCTAAATCGATCAGTAACTCATAATTGCTGAAAAGAAACAGTCAGGCAGTCATTACAAAGTGCTCACTCCCTCCCGCCAGAAACCAAAGAATCGTAGAAGAAGCTTCTCAAATTTTCTTTTCAAGCTGTAGACAGCTACAATCAGACCTGCACATGGAGAACAGAGAATGCAAAAAACCCCCAACAAATTCCATGTGAATTCAGAAATCCACAGAAGTATTATTCCACCAGAGAATATAAAAGAAAATCCTAGCGATATTAATCTGTTTGGTTGTGTGTGGAGTGGCATGCTCTCACTGAAAACAAAACAATGGTGGGGAAAAAAGATTAGTAGCTACTGAACATTTTCAAAGCACTGAAGTCAGATCTAGCTTCATGGAGGTGTCAAATCATCCAACTGAAAGAGAAAGGGGCAAGTTGAAAACATGAACCATAGTTAGCTGTCAGTTTTTAAGTGATAAAAGTGGAATTTTCTTTGCATGCCCTTGGAAAATTGCTGATAGTTACTGAAGCATGTGTTCTTTCCTATGTAACTCACTTATGCAGAAACACAGTATGTGAAAATGCTCTGATACAATCCTACTGCTCTGATAAAATCCTACTGTTCCACCAACATTCTTTTAGATTTAAAAGTTTTGTTAATGCATGAGAGTTAAACTGAGGATCTCCGAAGTCCAAACTGCCCTTCAAAATTCTGAAAACCCAAGAGTGACGTTTGTTCCTGCTCAGAATAAGCTCTCTGGAGCAACCATTTATCTCACACCCCATAAAGTCTACGTTAATAATGATCATAGTTGCCAGCAAGCAATCACAGGGGCTGTGCTTTACTGACTTTCAGGCTTGCAAACTCTTACTTTATGAAAGACTAAGGTGCTGTTCAAACTATCTCTTTGCATATAAATTATTTCACCTTCCCTTTTGATTCTCCTTTGCTTTCACAATTTCAAAACTCAAAATTGAGTTAAGAGAAACTCCAGAAAACAATGGTGTGAATATTCAAAGCCATCAGCTCCCCAGTAGACATAAACCAAGTAAAATGAAAACCTGAGAAACCTGCAGCGAGCTGGTGGATGTATAATAGTTGCAGTTTGCTGATGCCCTTTAACTGCTTCATTGAAAGAAAGAAAAGTTCCTGTAAAAATGCAAATTGCATCTTTCTTTTTACTTCTTAATGCACTGGAACATCTGTATCTAAGGCATCAGTCTACAAGCAAAGACTCAATTGAATAACAAAGTGTCAGTTCAGGAACATAAACCTGAGATTATTTAGAAAGTTGTTTTGAAGAGTCAGAGCTGTGCAATGTCTGAGTTCAAAGCTGGTTAACTGCAGTGTTTATTGTTGTGAAATTGAAGCAGGTGGTATCTTCAGTCAAGGATAAAAATATACAAAAATTGTTGATATTTACAAATGGGAAAATATATTTGTCATATAATATCCCCTGTTACATGATCCTAAGAGATATGCAAGCCCAAAACTATTTCAGAGGTGGTAATGGCATAAAACATCATCCTGAGGGATGATTAATGAGAACATCTGATTTATGTTCTAGGTATCACTCATCATTCTTGATTTGATCACCAAGGGAGCATCCATGTTTTCCCTCTAATTGCATGGTCCTGGGATTTTCAATCTTTTTTAACACAGTGGATTTTCTCTGGTTGTGGGGTGGTTTTATTTTTTAATGTCTGGTTTCCAAATTCCTGCATTCATAATGTTTTTTACTATGCTTTCCCTTCTTTTTAAGAAAGACTGTTACAGAAGGCAGTAGCTGCAGGTGGGCAATACTACCAACTATTTGCAGTCAGATTTTTACCTGTTGCTTTAGGTTGTGTTTGGGCACCAAACTCGTACAGGTTGAGTCCAACAGTCCTGTCTACAAGAGTGTTTGTGTCCACTGGGCTGCCCAAGGTGGGATTGCAGCCTGGGCGTGTGTAACACATCCGAACCTGTAAATGTGCTGGTTTGGGTGAGGAAAGTACAGTGGCTCAGCAGAGGATATAAAGCCCTCCTGGGAAGCCATGCCTGTGTATATTTAGGCAATCAGGCTAGGCCATACTGCTTTTGATGCAGCCGAAGACACAACTGGCCTTCTGGGCTGTGAAGGAGCCTTGCTGGCTCATGACCAGCCTCTCATCCACCAGTAGCTCTAAACCCTTCTCAGCAGGGCTGCTGTTGATCCCCTAGGGAACTTACTGATGCTTAGGAACTCACCCACCACACATATCAGGAGTGTTCCAGATTGCCTACGGCTCACCACGACACTTTTCAGTAGATACCAGGGAGGATGAAGTCCCTCAGCAGGACAAGAGCCTGGGAGTGCAATGCCTCCTGTAGCTGGAGCAGGATGGCTTCTTCAGTAGGTTCCCTTTATCATGCAGCCTGCAGTAAGCACCAGTCAGAGGTTCCCTTTGTTGCACCAGTCCCTGATTCTTACCCACAAGCTTTCAACATGTTCACAGCTACTCCTCAGACACATCCTCCCAGCCACCCATCCCCAAAGCTCAGAAGAAACTCATTAGTGTTTGTACTGGAAATTCATTAGTTGTCGCCTTTGTGTTTCAAAAGATAACACTAATGACACACTGCTTGATACCGTGCATTTTTTCTTGCTTTGAATTAATTTGAGACAGATAGGAAATGTTTGATTTTGTTTTGGTTTTGTACCTTTTGTATTCAAAGAGTAAGAGCTGTAATTTTCAAGAAGATGATGCACAATGGGGACATAACTTCTATTTTAAAAAATGACAAAAAAAATTCCCTTCTTTTATATCATTGTTTTGAACTGCTGCTTTAGGAACTCAGCCTTAATGATGCAATAATAAACAAAGCCTTCAAGTTTGAAAGGTGTCTTCATCCTGTGTTGAGCAAAGCACAAACTGAATTTTAAAACAAAAGAGATGGGCCTATACAGTTGTGCTGGCAACAAATCTAATTTCCAAGCTGCCCTCTGGCACCAAGACCAAAAGAATATTTGAAAACACTGCAGAGGATTATTGTTTGATCCCTGTTTCAAGCTCAGATTTTGCACTGTGTTCCATTCTCTGATGATAAACATCTCAGCCTTCATAGGCAAAGCCAGGCACTTTGCCTTATGACTCCAAATGCCTTTCTGGAGTTAGGTGAGCTTGCAGGGAGCAGGATGCAGCTCAGAGGATGTCAAGCCATAGGAGGGAAACAAAGAACACTTTTGTGCTATGGTTTCTCTCTCTCTTTTTTTTCCCCCTTTTTTTGGTTTTTTTTTTCCTTTTTTTTTTGTATTATTAACATTTTTTCAGCCAGAAGTACATGGAGCTGAACATATAGTGTGAGAACGACAGCAAATCAGTTTACCTAACTTTCTTGTGTATGAAAATAGGGAAAATGTAATGAGGCTGGGAAGGAGATACAAGGTTGTATCCTTGTACTTGTCTGAGATTCAAGGTTTACACCTAACTTCATGTGTTTAGGAGCTATTTGCTTTTGTAAATTTTCTACTATTCATAATGTATCTCCATTGCTTCCGTGATACCTTTCACCTCCCTTTTGTTTTCATCTGGAAATGAAATATTTCCTCTCCAAAACTGGTGTGAAAAGAAGGAGAAGAAATGAGGAGCTGGTCATCTTTGCTACATATAACACTGCTTTCTTTGTAAAGGATTTCTTTAGTACTTCAATTTCAAATGTTAGGGGAGACAGTGAAAAACTTCACAATTATCAGATCAATCCCATGACAATAATTTTCAGGAGAACACCATTAGCTACAGAAATAACAGAACACTAATGAGAAGTTGGGCCTAAATAATTTTCATACACTGTACATAAGCAATTTTTCTAAAACGACACAAATTATATTCCTTTGTCCTGTTTATTTTTACCATTAGTTCACAATGTTTGGGGGTTTATATATTTTAAATTTACAAATAATTTTGTTTTACATGTTTGAGATCTAGATTAAAACAGTGCTACTTTGTTGCCTTAGGAATTAGTCTTAACAAGAGTGATCAATCAATCAATTACTTTTTGTTCATGATTAAAATTGCTTCTGTAGTTTATTCAAGCACTTACTTGTACTGCAATTTGAATTCAGAGACCTATGAATATTAAATCAAGATTTCAGGACTTAATATTTAAGAATGATGAGAAAAAGAATCCAGTGAATATTTTCCACCTTCCATGTTATTTTTAAAATGGAAGTACATGAATTGGCCAGAGATGACCGCACTTGCCCATTGTTCGGAGAAATGTGTCTGATTATTAACTTCAGGTTATATTGCAGCCACGTTGTGCCATGCTGAGTCAAAAACCTAAAAGTTGTCTGTTCTCTCTAGCAGTACACAAACGTTTTTCATTTATGCACACAAGCATGCACATACATGCATAAATACATTGTGAGCTTTGTTGATGACTGGAAGACAGAAGGGGAAGTAAAGGCTTTAAAGACTGTTCTCAACCTCAACTTTAAACAGAAAAATTCTCTCAGCCATTGTTGCTATTCGTTGAAAAACATTATTCATAGCAGCAAAAAGAAGTGCTGTGCTTCACTGGACATTCAAGAAATCCTTTGTAGAAAACATAGCATTAGGTTGTGACAAAAGGAGAAAGCTTTCAGCGAGCAGAAATGGTAAAGGCACAAGCAGGGTCTCAAGTAGCTTTCAGAGGCTCCTATAATTACAATTATTTAAAAAGCAGCATACTTTCTCCTCCCCAAGTGAGCTAGGCCCAATAATGCTGTGCTTACTGAGAAGATAGGTTTCATATTTTGTCCAGGAACAAAATAGGATTCCTATAATAATTCAACTTCATGATGTAGAGAGAAAAAAAAATTAGCCTGGATAGAAAAAATGCCTGTATAAAAGGACTTTCAAAGCTAACATAAGCCTGTCTACAACAGATACAAACTTCACTGGCAACCTGAAGTGACAGTCACTGTAATTGAGGAGACACATGTTAAAATCAATGATTGAACTTTAAAGTGCTAATCAGAGCTACGGTGTTGATCGATTTTGAACAATTTTAACCCTACTTACCAAATTATCTATACTGACAATTAGTAAAATGCTTAAATAATGAGTTCAGGAAGAAATACAGAGTATTGATTGGAAACTGGAAGGAGAAGCAGAGAAGAAAAGACAGAACACATGAATTTCAGAATGAAGATTTTTTTCTTAGGTGATGGAAACACAAGTTCACTGCTGCCTAAATATGGACAATAAATGAAAACTTAATTAGATTAAAAACTCTATTAAGTTTAGATGACCGCCTGTAGTTCACTGCTCCTATTGGGCAAACACCACACTTCCAACATATTTCCCTGTGGAGAGGGAGCTCTGGAGGCTCAAGATCTGTCCCAGAAAAATGGACTGCCATTTTACATTATTGAAGTAGCTCTAAGCAACTGCAAGCATAGAGAAGGAATTGTTTTGATTTCCACTACCCAAGGAAAAAGTATGTTAAGCAAATATCTATCAGAGACAGGACAAACAAGTAATGGCATCTGAATGCACATGGAGAGAAACTAGAACCACTGAAACAGTCTGAGTGGTGAATGTGCAGATTAAGACACTCTCTGTCAAACTGATGTATGTCCATTTAACACAATGCCCTGACTGAGGCTGTGCTTTGAAACAATAGGCTGTGAATACAAATAATCCCTAAACAGCAGCAGGTCTGAATTCTGGCACAGATTCTGAGTGCTTGCAAACTGGAGAATGAGGTTTAAAAATACAGCCTTAAGCCCAAATTAACACTCATGAATCATCCCTGACTGTCCTAGCTGAAAACAGAAGCCACCAGCAGATTTGAGGAAAAGATTTTCAAAATCTGCAGCAGCACTACCACACCATGTGAATGACACCATCCTAATAAGACTCAATTTACAGATGACCAGACCAGATATTTGTGGACAAACACCAACACAACTTTTGTCATCATATATACAGGAAGGTGACTGATTAACAGGAGAGGAACAAATGTCCAACAAGCTATACTCTGATGATTTCTTCTTGTTGCAGTTTCAGACTCTTGACTGCAGCATATATCGCCCTTGTTTATCTCTCTGAAATACAAACAGGCTCCGAACCACTCAATGCTTCTTCCACTTTCAACTCTATTTTTTGCTGGCTTTGTAGGATAAAGCTCTTCATGGAAATGACAGAGCCTTTAGTACATGCATCAGTTATTCTCTGGCTGTATCAGTAGGATCATACCTGACCTACTTTCCTTTATTTTTTTTTTCCATATGCACTTTTGATTATGTTCCTATTTACAGGACTGCCACTTGATGCCTTCCATTTCCTGTTTGAAAATATCTCATATATGGGAACTATTTTCCACTACTGACCTTTCCAGATTTGATTACTTTGAGGCTTCCCTACCTGTTATTACAAATAATCATGCTGCTTAGGTTAGTGTTTAATGGCAAACCCAGAACAGGACAGGCCTACAAGACTATCAAACAGAAACAGAAAATATACAGCTGCCAAATCTGAAGATTTAGATATCAAAACACAACAGAAATCATTCCTTCAATATCCTACTTCAAAAGGAAAGGAGGGGGCTATAGTTTCACCAAATAGAATACCATGGGCAAATTGTTCAGTACAACTCTGATAGTGCAAAATATTATGAAGCATCTAAAAAGAGACATTAGCCAAAAGAACAGGAAGTAGTGGTAGATGCTGAATGGTACTTTTCATAAATTCATGATAAATACACTTTCAGAATACATGCCTTATTTTTCTTTTTTCTTTTCCAATCACTGAAATTCAAAACCAGAGTTCCTTTTCCAGAGTTCAGAAATCTCAATATGTGCTCAAAAAGAACTATTTGACAAAGTCAATAAGGGTACATAGTCATCACAGTCAGAATTTGGTTAAGTCAATTTTCCCTTTGCAATCTAAATTAATCATTTATGTTTCCTCTAGAGATGACAGAGACATTCTACACCTTTCTAGAGGTTGATTAATCCTCCCTGTTTTATGATGGGAAGAAGGCAATTTAGTACAGAGAAAAATAGCGTAACTAAAAGAATTTGCATATTCAGAAAACAAGGCAAATAAAAGAGAGAGATCCATAGATCACACTGGCTGAAACAACAAACATGCAAAAAAAACCCCCCAAAACAAAAAACAAACAAACAAACAAAACCAAAAAAACAAAAAACAAACAAAAAACAAAACAACAACAAAAAAACCAAAAAACAAACAACAAAAAAAAAACCCCACCCCAATGTAAAAACACTCATGGGAAAAATAAATAACTTTCAGAGTATTTTTGGAATATGGCATAGCCAATAACCGTGTCCCAATTTTGGTTTACATATTCATTTAACGCATAATGCAAAGTCATCAGCTGTTATAAACTATCATTTTCCCATTAAAGTCAATAAGACTTCATTAATTTACACTAGCAGGATGTTTGCTTAATAAAATTTACAATCAAAGGAAAAATTAGAGTAGATTGGAGACAGAAACTAAGGAACTATGTGAATTTAACTAAAGTAGAGAACATGAAGAAACAATGTCTTTATTCTTTGAAAAACAAACAAATGGACTTCATCCAGAAAAAAATCTGAAGGAGCAGAGATAAATATTTCAACATCATTTGAAAGACTGTCACATGAAAGAACTCAGGGTATACACTGACATCTAAGGAAGCCTTAGGATTTAAAACCAGGAAAGTGTATTTTCCTTCAGGGAACCACACAGAATACAAGTACATTGTTGAGCAAATCTATACAGATTGTTTTCAGCTGATTCCCATAACCCATAATCTCCCTGTCCTTTTTGAACACTGACATGACTGCTACTGCCATCATGGGGTACTCTGGAATTCTATGTTGCTGTTTCAATACCAGGAATATTCACTGAAGAGCAAATGTACACTTCAGTATGATGCACCTTAAAACTGGAGGAGGCAAAGTGCTACACTGCTAGATAATCTTTATGAGCAAGTTACTGTGCAAACTTCCTGGCTCTCAATTTATAAAATAAATTAGTTTATAAAAATTTGTGCAGTATGAACTAATTTACTTGGAGAACATAAGAGGGTATGAATCTGTGTATTGGGAAACATAAATAGTTCCAGGGCCAACTGTTGATATTCTTGAAATACTTACAACTGCATTTAAAAGAATGAAACATTGTCACCTGTATTTACCACTAGCCATGATTTTGTGTACACAAACAAATCTCTGTGTGAAAATTTGCTTTGAAAGGCATATAAGAAAGTTAAAGTATTAAGAGTGCTTTTCTCCCCTGGGGACACAGTCTGTTCTCTTCCATCTTAGCTGTAAATTACAGCAGTCAGCATGTCAAATATTCTTCAGATATACCAACATAGTTTTTATGCAGCTGTGCGTATCTGACAAACGAGAAGTGTTTGTCATCAGCATATTATACCAGACCTTTCAAGGGATCACTGAAATATTGAGGAGTTTTAGTGATATGCACACATACTTGTCTGGAGCACAGATGTAGGCAAGAGTTACACAAGTATTTTTCTAGTCTAATTCTGAAAAACTCAATAGACTTGGTATTTTAAATAAGTTTTAGGTTTGCTGTTTGTTATTATTTGGAAACATTGCTGATGATGCTACAATTAGATGGACTTAGGCTATTTATCAGCTTTTGAATTTAAGCCATCGTGGACCCTCTCATTAAATCCCACAATACAGAAGGTAATTTTTTTTGCATATCTTTACGCTTTTTAATATAATACAGAAACACAGAATAAGCTGAATTGGAACCACAAGGGTTATCAGGTCCAACTCCTTGCCCTGCACAGCACCATCCCGAAGAGTCACACCACGTGCCCAAGAGCATTTTCCAAAGGCTTCTTGGACTCTGTCAGGCTGATGCTGTGACCACTTCCCTGGGCAGCCTGTTCAATGCCCAACCACTCTCTGGGTGAAGAAGCTTTTTCTAATATCCAATCTAAACTTCCCCTGACACATTTTCAGGACCTATTTTATCTTCCCTCTTTCTCGTGCTCATTACATACATAATATGTAAATATGTGTGGATATATATGCATATGAAACTTATATGAAGGCTTCTTACATGCACCTCTCTCCCACAAAGAAAAGCCCCCAACCTACAGTACTGCTCACACTAAGCTCCTCATGCTGCATGGCAAGGCTTCCACCTACAGAGAGAGAGGAGTGGTGACCTCTGCAGATCATGAAATACATCAGGAATGAGGAGCAAAGAGAAACAGCATTCTCAGACCCCTCCCTTTTCAGGTTCCTGAAAAGTCTTCGTATTCTGTCTTTAGGTTTTTTAACTTCCCCAAAGTAGGGATAGCAACATAGGTCACTCAAAACTGTGTCTCAAACTGCTGTGTCTTCACAGGCTTTCCTCGAGTCTCGCCTCCTAATCTCAGTTCTTTCTTCCTGAGTCTTCACATCTTCTCTGTTTGTATGGCAAACAAGACAAGACAATATGATGCTTGTCTCTGTGTACAGGATAAAAGCTTTCCACTTCCCCTTCTGCCCAATGGTGATGTTGCTTCTCAAAACACACTTTCAACATTAAAAAAAGCATAGAAAACCAGCACACACTACAGAATTCCTGTTCTGTTGCTGACTACAAAATCTAAGGCATAACAAGCAGTCAACTGCATACAGAAACTCTGCAGTTACAGAGACCGTTTCCCTTGCAATGTCATCTATCACAATAGTACTTCATGGATCTGATTTAATCCAGCCAATTATTGTGTACTCTGAATGTGCCAACAGCCCCACAGAGTATTCTTTAAATGTCTAGAATTAATTGCCACTGGTTCTTGCATATGTAAAGAATTAAACTTACAAAAACCTGTTATTAACTACTAACTAAGCAGTATACTACACTGACAGACAGAAAATTTGGAGTTGAAAATGTTCCTATGCCTAAGAGTTACTCATGCCAAAAAACCCCAACGCAGTAAAACATGCCAGTTGTAGGACAGGATTGTATGCCATATGAAAAAGTATTGAATAAATAGTTTAAGAGAAGATAAAGGCTCTCATAATTTGTAGATGGACTTTTCATTGGACTGAAAGAAAAAGGTATAAGAGAAATAAAGGAGAATTCTCCTGTCAGCTATAAGGTTTCTTGAGATCATATAAAAGCACCTAAACTGACAAGAAAGCCAGCTGAAGGTTTAACATTTTGTGCATTTGTCAGAACAACTAGGAGGAGAAATAGGATATTCATCTATATTCTACCTTATAACTTTGTGGTCCAGCCTGATGTCACATGGTTTCTTCTCTCTCTTCCATGATGAACTCTCAAGTGCCCTTTACATGACCAGACACGTAGGCAAAAAGGAATCGGCAATTTCCATTATAGGTGCATCCCTCCATGGCAGAGGTAGCAATGATGTAGAAATATTTCTGTTGGCAGAAAATTATAGAAGGCAAGTACAGAATGAATTTATAATTAAAGTTTTATCTCTGTAACACCTCTTTCCTTGCCTTAGTATTGTCATAGTTTCTAAATACACTATTGGCAATACTGGGATAAGGCCGTAAAAGCATTATATTTAAAAATAATAATTTATTTAGCATCAGAATATAACAAAAGAAAAAGTTTCTTTTTCACATTGAATCATGCAAGAGGAAGAAATTATACAATTTATTAGAGCAACTGAGAACTGAGGAACACACAGGCAACCCTCAATGCCAGAGGCATAGTTGTTGCCAGCAGAGTTTTAATGAAAACATTTCCTGAGATGTTTCACTCCTTAACATTAGAGTTTCTTTAACTTCATTTAAAGGAATAAATGAGGAAAATACGACTATGTCTTAGTGACTCTTCCTTTCCTAAGTACAGCTGTAAAGAGAAAATAAAGAGCAACGTTCAAAAATTAGCCCAGAGGGAGGAGGATTAGCTGAGTGAAAAAAATTACCACTACTAAAGCTAACGTGAAGTCATTCAGTTTAAATCAAGAGGCTTTCTTTGTCATGTTGTGGGTATGTAGCCTGACACCACTTGTGCACTTTATGAGAATTATTATGTTTTCAAGTAGTGCTATGGAATTTGCTAAAATTTAGAATTTTTTAGGCTTATCTTGGAGTTCAGATATAAAAATTAATAATGCCCAGTGGTAGCTACTTGTATGTTACCATCGCAAATATTTTTACGAACAGCTATCTTATGTTCACAAGGGCACAGCTGTTTGCAACATCTCTTGTGTTCTTCCAGTAAGGGATAAGACAGAAATTCTGTTAAGAAGATATTACTCCTGAAAGGACTGCTCACCGAGTATACTTGCACTCTTGCAAATCCTGATAATTCTTGGGACTTATGCAAGGAGGATTAAGAGTTTCTGCAGGGACTTGGTTTTTTGGTTGTTTTTTTGTGGGTTTTTTTATTTTTTTGTGGTTTTGTTTTGTTTTGTTTTTGTTTTGTTTTGTTTGTTTGTTTGTATGGGGGGTTTTGGTGGGTTTTGCTTTTGGGGGTTTTGTTTGTTTGTTTGTTTGTCTAAGTAATTCAGAGACTTGCAGCAGCAAACAGAGAAACAGCATGTATGATGTTAGATTCACCTGTGTTCTATGAAAGTATAGGGCAGTGCCAGATCTTCTTCTGTAAAAACTATTATTTTGTCTTACCATGATAACAAAAGGTACTCTATACATAAATATCACAACTTACATTATAGCTGCAACTTAAACTAGCAAGAGGAGAAACAGGACTATTTGCTGCATTTCATTTAACAGTAACACAAAAGCATAGTGTATATGACATTTAACATGCCCTTGCTTTCTTTTTGAATTCCCTTTGAATTCAGAAGCTCAGCTTATCAAGGCATTAGGAGAACTGGACAGGAAAAAAGCAGTGAAATCAAATTAGAGAAAAAACAGCTTGCATTAGGTTGGGAAAAATTTACTCTTAGTAGTTGAATATAGAGACGCAGCATCTGAGAATGAAGGCACAGAGCTGACCTTATGAATTCTCTTCATTCTTTTCTGCAGATTCCATGTGGGATTTCTCATAAACATCCTAATACCACTAGACTTTGATGCATGTTCCATCAGTATGCTGAAAGTAACAGCACTTCTGTACCTCACAAAGATATGACAGCTGAATGCTGGGTGATAATGTGCTGAATCCTGGATATTCTTTTACGTCTCCTGTTTCCTTTATTCCTACATTTGAACAGACCTGTTCTGGCTATAAGTACTCTGGAAGCAACAACACCCAGAGGCTGCAGCTAATATCAGCTTTGCCCTTCTGCGATACACAGAGCATGAAAAGATGAGCGCATGTGCCGTAGATGACTTTGCCAGTTCAAGAGAGGTTTGCACTCCAATTAAGCCTTCTCAAGTAAATTTTTTCTGCATTTAAATCCTGTCTTTTTCCCTTGCCTGGGGAAGGCTGTAAGACAACCTTCTTCTTGTGCAGGCCCCTTCTTGAAGCATTTCAGCTGTATTCATAGTCTTTTATAATAAATATCTTACCCATTCCTAGCTGTCATTGGTTCCTACATTAACATGGCCATATAACTAGAGATGGTATCCCTCTGAAAAGGGCTATGTCTGAATAAGTCTGGTTGTCTACAGAACCAAACTATATCTGAAAGTCTGTTGGTGCACTTATTATCAAGTTGTTATCTTTGTTTCCACTCAATTCTGAAGACCAAAGAAAAGCAATGGGAAGCCAAGGGGATTTGCTGAATTTAGTGTACTTAAGAAGTACCTTTGGGGCTCTTGATATCACCTTTTGGCCTATCATAGCTGTGCAATAGCCCTTGGTATTGCACATTTTTGAAATGTTTGAGTATTGAATGACTTCCATCCAGAAATTCATTAAAATAACAGAAATTTTAAAGTTACTCAGTGAAATTTTTGCCTATCAAAATATAACTCTCCGCGCCACACTTCTTTCAAGAACACGTTAAAAGAAGTGGAAAAATATCCTAAATCTTTAAAGGCTCTGAAAGTGGGTGAAATAACTTGTAACAGTCTGTTTGCAACAACGTTTGCCCAAGATTGGATGAAAACATGGACAGACAAGCCTACTTTAGCGAGACACAGATATAGGAGCCTAACTCTCCCAAGCTCCATATATTAGCAACAGGCAGATAAACAGAGATGGGCTGAATCATTCCTGGGATGTGCTTATCTCTTCCTACTAATCGCAAGACACCCTAAGGTGACTATGCCTCTAACTCAAGCTTTGCAGCTTAGTGTGTCAGAATAGATTAGGGGAATCTGTGCATGAGTAAGGAAAGATGTCAAGTTTTCTAATATCACCAGATGAGTACACAATCAAGAGGTAGCTAGAAATCCATATCAAAGGTTTGTGATGTGCGTAGTGATGTGAAGCACAGGCTCTACTCCTGGTAATGAGCATCCTCTTGGTCAAGTGATTTAAAGCTGTACCAGTTGTGGAATACATTAGCATGTGTAGGGTGCATTTACCCTTTTCTTTGCACTAAAGAATTCACAAAACTCCTTGGTTGTGTAGCAAAGAGAGCACATCTCTTTAGGAATGTGTTAGCACACAGTTTAAATCTAATTTGAAATAGCATATGAGAATCACGTTTAAACAATAAGGGAAAAAAAGAAAATACACGACAAAAAGAAAGGATTGCTTTATCAGTCAACAAGACAAAGCAGGCATTTACCTTTCTGATGTATCACACTGCTTTTTGCTCTTGCATTAGGCTAGGTAGCCTCAAATCCATTATTTAAGGACTGAAAATTTCACTAAAACAAAAAAGACAAAAAAGGTAAATGCATACAATTCTTTCAGTAATCTTGCTGAAGTCATCTTGAAGGTTAGGCCAGGTTTGACCCTCAAATTGTCTCCTACCTACTAAGTTAAAATCCCCTAGTCTGAGTTTCCAGACACAGCTCTCCTCCTAAATATTGTTCACTAAAGGAAGTGTTCTTTATGGTTAGTTCGTAATGCATTCCACATCATATGAACTTCAATTCAAAGAGTATCTGGGTGAAAGCCGCTCCCAGGGCAAGACATCCTTCTTTATTATTGTTTGACCCATGGGTTCTGTCTAAAAAAACAATGAAAAAGAAATCCTGTACACAGTCTTAAACTATGATTAACTCTGAAAGATGTTTTATTAACAAACAAACCCGTTTCTAGTTTACAGCTAGGAGCTGTTTCCACTGAAATAGCTGCTAAAACTCCTGCTGACCTGAAACATTCAGTATTTCCCCTTCATAGGAGCAAAAATGCCATCCAGTTTCAGCGATTTGGTGGAAGGCCAACCCAAGTTTCAAAAGGATCAGGTTCACTTTCATCATTGCAGGTGTACATTCTCATGCTTGTGAATGAGAAAGTGATTCAAAACAAACATCATGGATTTACTAAGTGCAAATGACACCTGACCAGCCTGATTGACTTCTGTTTTAAAATCACTGGAGTTGTGGAGGAGGAAAGAACAATGGATTTTATTTACCCTGACTTTGGCAAGGCTAAATACATGCAATATTGTTGCACAGTGTCTTTTATTCAAATTAGGATCTTGTAGCCTGTATGGGAGAACTAGTGGATAGACAAAAAATATCTACGTGATCAGGCTTACAGTGCCACGGTTAATGGATGATATGGAGCCTGAAGGCCAGAAACAAGTTGTCATGGTTTAGGAATGGTGTTTCCCAACTTCATGCTGCCACAGAAACTGCCCCAGCACTCACTCTTCACTTGTCCTACAGTTGGAAGGAAAAGTGTCAAAGATCACGGGTGGAGATAAGAAGAATTTATTGGGAACAGCAATGAGATGAGAAAACAAACAGTAACAGCAACAATACTAATAGCAAAAGTATGCAAAGAGAGGATGATTTACATGGAAAATGCTTACCAATCCCAGAACAATAAAAAATAATGGTGGACAGACTCTCTGCCCTCTGTGCTTTCCCCTCAACAGGAAAGGAAAACCCTTTCTGAAAACAAAGAATCCTTTTCCCTGGCCCTGGCAATGATGTAAGATGGTATAAAATAACATCAGGGTATTGCTCACACTCACACATCTCCGGGCTGTGGCTATGGGACGTGATGCTGAAAGGAAAGCAGTGAAAATGTGAATTGACTGCAGTGCTGAACCGATAGCTCTTGTGCTGATACTGCCATGGGGAAAGGAGCAGCTGGGGGTGGCACCAACCCAGCCAGAACCGTGGATCCCACTGGAAGGAAGCTCAGCAGAGGCCAGCTGAACTGACCAAAAGGAGTGGAATGGAAAACAGCAACAACAGCAGGACTGATCTCCAGAACAGCAGAGCAGTAGAAACAGCATCTGAAGACCCTGTGCAGACCGGAGCCCAGCAGAGTGCTAATGGGATCTGATGGGACCAGCAGCTTTTGCAGGGTTTGTTTGTCATGCATTTTTCATTGGATTTGGCTAGCGAGTGGGAAACACCATCCATGGAAGCTCCCTGGTCATCTTGTCTTTGTTCTCTACTGCACATGGGAACAATCACCATATTCCTTTTGCCTGGGGAAGCCACTGGACATGACCTACAGGAACCATATGCCATCTCATTTTGGTCCCCAGTGGTGAATACCTTTTTGGGGGTAAAACACCTCTCTTTTCATACTATTGCTCTTATTTTTGTTGGGTTTTTGCAATTCTTATTCCATTGTTTCTTGTTTTCAGTAAATTTTTACCTCAACCCATAGTCTGTTTTGTGCCTCCCTCTCATACTAGAAAGAGGGAACTAGGAAGTGGTTTACTTGCAGTTTAATTAATTTAATTAAACCACCATTTAATTTAATTAAACCACCACATGGCTTCAGTGAGGAGGGTATTTTAGTACTTACAGGGAGGTTATCCAGGAAACTAATCCATGCTCTTGATGGCAGTGTGTATTGCAAAGAAAAGACACATCAGGCAGAAGTTTGAATAAGAGAGGCTCAGACTGCATGTAAGGAAAAGGTTTTTCACAGTGAGAACACTCAGATGTTAAAGCAAGGTGTACAGAGAGGTTTTTCAAACTCCATCTCTGGAGGTTTTCAAGTCCTGACCGAAACAGTCTTAAGTAACCTGGCCTGACCTACCTGGTTCTGCTTTGATTGGGAGGTTGGACTGGAAATGTCCTGAGGTCTTTTTCAACACAAATTAGATCCTGAAATATGGATGCAGAAAAACAAGAACAGCCAAAGCAGGATAGGAGGAACTATATGTCAAAATAAAGTGAAGCTAGAACAGTGAAAATATAACCAAGAAGGCATTTATTAGACATTCTTTAGAAGACAGGCATACCAGTCTCATCTTCATAGGCTGTGTTTCAAAGTTTTCTCTCTTGCACACATGAAAGATTTCTCCCTTCCAAACCTTCCTTCTTCCATTACCACAGATGGCCCCTTGACAATCAGAGGATTACGGTGAGTCTAGCAGCTATGATCCTTACTGACAAATTGAGTCTTCTTACTGATATGCACAAATCAGTAATTTTATCACAAGTTTCTCGTTATAGTAGGAACTGTCTTTCAAAATATTTCATTACACAATCCCTTAATAACTATTCTGCAAGATCTCTGCACGGGACAGGCAGCGAATCAATTACACATAAAGCTACTATAAGAAAAACAGCTATAAGGCATTAGACCTAAACAGTGCTTCCAAGAGTTACCTTGTTGAGGTTTATCTCTGCTAACTTGATTCACACACGCAAGTGTGAAATTGCTGTCACAAAGGAGCTCTAATTCCTCAGTGCTTTGCTTTGTAATCATATAACTGTTTCAGATGTGGAAGATACACAAAATCACAGAATAAATCAGGTTGGAAAGGACCACAGTGTGACCTGTGGTCCAACCTCTCTGCTCAAGCAGGGTCGTCCCAGAGCACGTGGCACAGAATTGCATGCAGACAGTTCTTTGATATCTCCAGTGAGGGAGAATTCACAACCTCTCTGGATAATCTGCTCCAGTGCTCAGTTGTCTGCACAGTGAAAAAGTTCTTCCTCATCTTCAGGTGAAACTTCCTGTGCATCAGTTTCTGCCTGTTGCCTCCTGTTCTATTGCTTGGCACCTCTGAACAGAGCCTGGACCCACCCTCTTGACACCCCCTCTTCTGATACTGTCAGACACTGATGAGGTTCCATCACTTTTTGTGACAGAACAACCCAAGTTCCCTCAGCCTCTCCTCAGAAAAGTGATGCTCCAGTCCCTTATTCATCTTTGTAGTCCTCTGCTGGACCCATTCCAGGAACTCCATGTCTCTCTTGAACTGAGGAGCCCAGAACTGGACACAGCACTCCAGAGTCGGTCTCGTGGAGGCTGAGAAGAGGGGCAGGGTCATCACTCTTGACCTACTGGCAACACTCTTCCCAATGCACCCCATTGCAGACTGTGCTGGAGCCAGTGAAGATCCCACGTGAAGGTCCCAAGTGAAAGGATGGCCCTTGCGAACGTCCCTGCTCACGTCTATCTCACACACTGGAGAACAGAAAGGCAATGCTATCAGACTTAACCCTGCAAGGACTCGTGCATCATCAGTCAGGCTTCATAGAATTCTTGTGAGTGCCATCTCACTTAAAATACTTTGCTTATAGAGAACAGCAATAACCCTCTTGAAATGGATAAAAGAGAGTGCCTCCATGCAGAATTGGTACTTTTGGAGAGGATAGAAAATTATTCTTTTCTTAGTGATCTTGTCCCATTATGGAGGCAAGATACTTGAAAAACACTTTGACAGGCAAAGCAATTTCATATCTTGCAAGTAATATTGGATCTTTTTTGGTATTATCCTGCATTTTCCCTTTCATATGCTGGGATGGTGTAATTTCTAGTCTTTCAAAAGTTTATTTCTTTTCAAAGCACTTCCACATACAAACTCGTATAAAAAACTCCACAATATTTTGTTTACTATAGAAACAGATAACTTTTTAAATTGAAATCATAATGGTTTATCCCAAAAAGCTCTTTCAAGCTCCCACTCCACCTTTCTTCAATTCATCTCTGAGTTTTTTCAATTATTCTATCTTGAAATTATGATCAATAAAATTCTCTTATAAAAAGTCTGAATTGCTCTTCTAAGGTTTCTTTTCTTTTATGAAAACAACAAGAAAAATACTCTTAAAGGTAGAGTAGTTCATTTAATCATCTCTGAGATCAGGGTGTTTTCTATGTGGTGTGTTGCAATACTGTTCAGTTAGTTGTTCCTTGAGTATTTCAGTATCATATCCTTGAAAAAGATTTTAGAGATGCAGTGAAAAAATACCTCCATCATCTACACAGCATAAGTGTTAAACAGATGGCAAAGTTTCACAAATGCCAGGTAGCTGTTGCAAAATAAAAAACCATGGGGGATTTCCATGCCATACATTGTTGAGTAACTCTGGCACAGTTAAAACTTTAAGAACTGTGTATTTGAAGAGAAAAGGGAGGTGCTTGGATGGAGTATACAGGTATTCATAATGCAAGCATTTTAGTTGGAGGCAATTGACACATCTGAATATTTCCACAATGTTGTAGAAGTTTTTCAAAACACTGCTAATCCTGGGAAGGCATTTTTGTTTCAAGACCTATCTAGGCATGAGGATGACTATTCTATGAAATAAAGGTAATAAAACAGCTCATGTCCTTTATCCAACTAATTCACATATGGGAACCGCAAAAGAGAATCTTGTTAATAACTATGGCAAATTATTTAATAGAGGGGTCAATGTATCTTTTAAAGGTATGAAGTAATTTTTAATCTCTAAAACTCTTTGCACAGTCAAGCAAAAATAAGTAAGTGCAAGTCCATATCCATCTCTCCTATGTAGACCTGAACTCTTCATACCTCTTACCTGTCGATGCCTAAATGCAGCAAAAGCCTTAATTGTTCAAATCCCTAACAGGTGCAATAGTAAGCCAGAGAAAGTTTACAGGAGGAGAGCCAGGAATCTGGTCTTCTAATCTGGGCACTTTCTGGCACTGTAGCCTTTTTAAGGTTGACTGAAATCTGTGGTTATATTTACTGCCTTCAGAATGTGATCCTTGACATCATCATAATCAGAGAGTGATTATCAAATTTATCACTCCAGCTCATCTGAAAAGCCTTTTCTGGGCACAGTCTGTGTGCAGCAAGTTGATACATGAGCAGGTCCTTGATCATCAAAATTCAAGATGCTCAGTTTAGCTTTAATTAAGTCCCACATTGTACCAGAAGCAAATGTATTGCCACTGCTCATGCCTTCTAGTTACTCACATGCCTTCAGAGTAACTACTCCCACCCTTACTAGAATAACTGGAGAAAGGAAAGTCTATTGGGAACTCTGATTTTATTTACTAAAAAAACCCCTGAAAATACAGTTTCACTTCCAAATGGAGGGCTGCCCACTACAAACTATGGTAAAAGTAATCATAAAATCACATTCCAAGAACAATGATGTAACTTTAAGCTATTTATAAGCAGCAATACTATCACTTCTTTTCTGCAAATTATAAAAGTCATCCTTTTTCAATTACAGACAGGCTGCTAATCAATTAAATGCAAAGCAAAGTTTTGCCTTCAACTATAAACTTAAGATTCCAGGCATCTTCTTTTTTGAGAAGCCTGTTTTTTAAAATCATGCATGAAAATATTTTTTAAAAAATTTTGTCACCCTGGGTTTTCATTTTCTTTGCTATCATTAAAGTAAACTCAAATTTTGAAGTTTTTCACTGAAGGGTTAAATGTTACGTTATACTGACTTGATGAGGCTTTGGAAATTTGTGATGAACATTAACAGATCAAAGGTATTAGCAACAATCTTTAGTAGAAGTGGGAAAAAAGAACCCCCTAATGATCCTGGTAGAACTGCAACTTTTACTGTAGTAAAAACACTTCAAACTGTGCCTTATTTGATGTCAAAATCAGAGTTCAGGAAAAATTGCTAGTTGCCTTTTGTTGTCAAGGTAATTGGTACATATTGTTTACAAAATATTTATCAATGTTTCCATTTTATAGTGTATCATCAGGATAGAGAGAAAATACAAAATATAATATACATTACCAGCAATTTTGAGGTGTTGTGTTGGCACTAGAAAAATAACAGGTCATTACACAACAGCAAAAGTAAGTATAATATATCAAAACCCCTGCCTGCACCTACAAATCTTCATAGCTACTGGAAAAACACAGCACCCAGACCTGACTCCCTCTGAGGTCCAGCTGGGGAGGTGAAGCTCTTCTTTGGGCAGCTTCACCCCCACTTTGCCGAAGTTTTTCACCAGGGCACATCCATTTGCACTTGGGCCTTGAAAATCTCATTCCACTTGGGCGTGCTGGCAGAGCTCAGAGGCTAAAAAAAATATAAAACATCTGAAGTATGATCCAAATAAGTCCAAAGCTTGACTGTTTCCTATGATAAATAGTGCAAATCTGCAGTAACGGCTGACACAGCATCTGAAAGCCAAGGTAGTTCCATGCTTTATATTGTGGGTATTGCACAGACAAAATGTGCTTTTGACACCTTGTGAACAGCTTAAACACTACAGCCCACATTACCCTGTGACTGGTACAGATGAGCCACATATTTAATTTCCACGAGCTCAGCTGACAGAAAGGGCTCTGCGTTTCAAATGAGAAGCACTGCTCTCTCTCTAGGGTGCTGTGTGCTGAACATCTCAGCCTCTCACTCACTTCCACTCATTCCCTTCATACATCAAAGAGGAAATGCAAGTAAAATAAAATTTTAAAAAGACATGCCCAGCTATTGCCTCAAACAAGAGAGCACCTAGAATACTTACCTTGAGGATCTTCCTTAAGTAAAAAGGTGTCCATTTTCCAGCTTGTCATAAGCAACTGCCAGAGGAAGACATTACTTCTGACAGCAAATATTCAAGCAGAACTAAGCTAATCCTATCTACAGATACTTATATGCATACAAAAGAAATCAAGAGCTATTCCTTTATCTTTCAATAAGTGAAAAGGGGCACCGGGCTGGATCTTTGAAGTTTGTTGCAAAACTTTATTCAATATCATGTAGAGGTAAAAAGGCTGAGCATGTTTTTTTTTTTGACCACAGATGCATTGCCTGATTTTAATAAGTGCTAAACACCTGCAGTTTTTATACAAGTGGAGACTGTCTCTGACAATAGACATATAATTATCAAAACAGCTGCATATCTGGGATATCAATATAATGAGCTAAAATACCGCCCAATTTTAAGAAGCCACATTCACATTGCTCTGTAAGTACATAAAAGGATTATATACACATATAATTGTATATAATTGCCATATATCATTGCTCTGTAAGTACATAAAAGGATTACAAAAATCCAGATGTTATTTACCTGATAGATCTATTTCACTTATTGTGTCTGTGTCTCCTTAGCCCAAGCAGTGAAGCAATAAATTGAGGGCACGTGAGCATGCCAACTTTCCCAGTTTCCATGATGTTCAATAAAAAGAAATTTCTTCTTCTCACAACTTTAATTTTCAGACTTTTCCAGTCTTCAACTTTATGCAATGAAGAATTACTCCAGAGTTAGCAACTATGAGTTCATACCAGGATAACTGAAAACTCTTCTGTTTTTCTTTTATAATCAGAACATCTGAAAGTAAAATGTAGTTCTTGCTTTCCTATATAAGAAATATATAATTTAAAAAGCCCTGCACTTATGAAAAAATACGTAATTAAAATTATAATGAAAACACATAAATAAAATGTATTCTATGGTTTTGGAAAAAGTATGAGACTCGGTAAGTATATTCAAGGAGGGAGCCATTCATTATTACCCTGGATAATACACAGATATTGAGACCTATTTAATCTAACGCTTCTCATCCAATGATTTCAATCACTTCAGTTTGGAAAACTGCGGGGAAGCTAAGACACATTTTATAGCAAAAACATACATAGTATACAAGTATTTATAGAGCCTGCCTCCTAGACTAGTTGGAACTCCAGAAACCTTCACAAGATGGAAAAGAAACCAAAAATATTCCAAATGAAAATTCTTATCATTTTAGCTGTATAAGGACTGTGAAACAATGGAAGGCAGCAAAAAACGAAAACAGCAGAAAAGTTGGATGCATTCAGAGCCTGTGTTGAGCTGGTCATTTGAACACAGAAGATAGTTCAAGATGAAAAGAGCTCAACAGCTTGGCAGATCCTTCACCCCTAATCACAGGACATTCCACCAGCTTCTTTAGCCTATGGCCTTCTCTGACTCAAAACATTACTATGGGCTTGGGGTGAAAGTTGAGCTCTGACCTAGAGAAGCATAACATGATCAGAACACTCTGAAACCAGCCCACAGCCTGTGAAGTTGGGGCAGCTTTGGTCTCTTACTCTGAGGAGAGTTTGGCTTCAGAAGAACACAAAGGATGGGAGTTAATGACTCTGGAATCTTGCATCCAGCCAGATAATCATCCAAAGATGGATTAAAATCTTCCTCATTGGCTGAAACACTTAAAGTACATTAAATGTAAAATGTTAAATTCCAGGCATCCATGAAAGTCTCATTGATCTCAGTGAGATTTAAGATTATTGAACATTACCTTCAGTGCTGTTTTCAGGAGCGATATTTTTCTAAACTGGGATATGTAGTGGCTAAGTGTCCTGGTTCTGGCTGGGACAGGATTAATTTTTGCAGTAGCCAGGACAGGGGCATGGCAAGGATCTGGGGTTATTCTATACTACCTCACTGATTTTCCAGGCAGTGGGGAAGTAGTCCCTTTGGGTCAGGGCAGTGTTCCAGAGTGAATGGTCAGGTGCCATGGTTGTATCTGCAGAGTGAGCAATAATGTTTCATTTCTTATACACTCTGTCATAAGTATTGTTGCTGATATTGTTCACTTTCTTATCTCATTGCTGTTTCCAGTAAATTGTTCTTACCTTTTGTGCGCCCAGTTCTCCTCTGCAGCCGCCCACGAGGGAGCAGAGTGGAGGCATGAAGTGGGAGAGACAGGGCAGAGTGAGAGAGCAGTGTGTGCTTTACAGTGGCTTCACTGGGGACACTAAATTGGAGGATACTGTTCCTAAACCACAACATTAAATTAATCTTTAGGGGCAGTGTTGTATTGCTAGACTGCACTGCAGAGGAACATGCTTCTGTACAAAACTTTTGTTAAGTGGGAAGAGTAATGCAGTTTGGATAAATAGTAACAGTAATTATTCTGGCCTAATCTTGTCAGACAAACAACCCTAATTCCAGAATAGTTTAAGCCTCAAATTAAGCTTCAAAAGCCTTCTTGACACCTAACCTTCCACCGATACCTCAGATTTGATTTTGGAATAGAGTTTTGTTTTCATAAATAAGGATACTAAGAAATAAATATGGAAGTGCTAGTAGAGGAGAGTTATTAAGGATATCTGCCAAAGGTTTGAGCAACAGGAAAGGTCCTATACACTGAATTTCCAGTTCAAGGGAAGAACTCTGTTTACAGGGATGATCCTGTCAGTAGCAGCTCTTACCCTGCAGCAGGAGTCACTGAGCACATGCCCACACCCTGTTCAGTACATCACTGCTTCACCCAATCATGAGGTGAAAGACAGTAAAATCAGAGAACTGGTATAAATTGACCTATTTTTTGTTCATTGTAACATCAACAGCAAAGAAAACTGGGGTGTAACAAAGATATCAGTAAATATAATCAAGGAATCAACTGAATTTTATACAAAGGGTTGGCACTTCTTTAATTCTTAAGGAATAATATAATTGCTAGGCAGAAGATATTATAATAAAACTACAAAAGATGCACAAATATTGACATAAAATGTACTATCTACATCCAACAGGGAACTATTAAAGAAAGAAGCACATCTCACTGCACACTGGTTTTTCATGCCACCATTGCACCTGTGGGTGGGAGGTGCCACTGCTGCCTGACACCTTGTTGATATATTTAGGAGGAATATTCCAAGGCAAGGGCCAAAACTTTCAACATGGAAGTCTTGAAGTGGTTGCACCTGCATACATAAACCAGGTGAAAGGAAGCACTGAATTTCTTCCCCTTTCACCTTCCCCTTCCCCGTTGAACCTTCACCTTTAGAAGAGGCAACTGCATATTGGAATTTGTCCTGCCTCTTGCTGACAGTGTTATAAAGCTCAAAGCATCTCTTGGCAAGTTGGGAGGGACAGAAGTGCAGCTCTCAGTACTGGGAACCTCCTGCTACACACGTTCTGCCTCTAAGAGCATTCCTCTAGCAAGGGCTGGGGCCACCTGCCCGCCCACAGCTCCCCCTGAGCCTTAGGGGCAGGTGTCACCTCACACTGTCCTCAGACTGTGCATGAGTTGGCAGATCTCCTAGGCCAAGCATCTACAAAGTTATCCTGCTCTTCATTTATCCAAAGCAGTGCCTAAAGTTTCCTAGAAATACAAAGGAGAACAGAAAAGAGAACATTTAAATTATTTAACACGTGATGCTTGTGGTGCCACATGAAAAGCAGGCTTTTTCAGCACTGCAGAATTGTATTTAAAATTCATTGTACTGGCATTGTTGTTCACAAATCCCAGAAGGAGTCAGCCAGTAATATCCAACACATTAAAATGAGAATATTCCCCAAATATCTTTGGCTTTCTAAAGCTACTGGCAGATTGTAATTGAGACAAACATGCAAGTGGGCTAATGCACTTGGGTAAAACATCTTTTATTGGCTCAGGGTCAGTTCTGTGAATAACCAAAATGAAATGCTGTGCTCACCAGAATTTATTATTTTATTCTAAAAATAGTCAATATGAGTGGGCAAGGGGGACACTAGGGAAAATATTCTCTCATCTGCAATATTATTTATTGCATACCATTTTTTTTTCTTTTTTTTTTTTTTTTTTTTACCCCTTAGGACAGAAGGATTTAGGTCAGGAAATATTTTTCGTGGAAAACAACTCGTTCATTTGCAAATCCTCCTTGGAATGCACATGCTCTTGGCAGGTTAACATTTGCCTAAAGGGGTCTCTGATGAGGAGAAGCAAGGACTTCTGGTTTCATCAGAGCCAGCCCTAGCAGTAGCCTAGATCAACACACACTCAGCATTCAGAGACACGAAAACAAAAGCATTCCCTCAAAACAATAAACAAAAAGGGGAGGGGAAGGAGGAGAGTGCTGTTAGTGTGTGTATGTGGGGGTGACCAATAATAATAAGAAAAAACACTGCAAACAAACTAAACTAAAACCAGTGTAAAATGTCACTTGTTTTGATTACGGTTTGTGTTTTGTTGGGGGATTTTTAATGGTGTAATAGTTTTATTTACCTGCATGGTAGGGTAGACTCCATCTCTAGCGATTCAACCTCCAAGTAAGCAGTTGCTTTTTCAAGAACTTTTACCTTCTTGCTCCCTCTAGTGCTCCAAGAAACCCTGCACAATTTTACACAGTACTAACGAGAATGTTTTCCTCATTATTTCCTTTCCCGTCGTGAGAAACCAAAGAACTTGAGAGGAAAGGACCAAGACTGGGTTTATTGGGGCAATAATTTGAAATGTATACCTTTACTTGGCATGCTGCTATGTAATCCAAATTGTTGTAAGGTCCTTTCCATTGTTCATATTATGGCTTACCTTTTGCAGACCAAGTAAAATTCAGATTTGAGGCAAGAAGTACAAATATGCACACCACTACAATTGCTTTTGAACACTTTTTCACATTGATGGCATAGACCCAAGTTTGTGATCATCAATTAAACATTCCTATTACCAAAGGAAAAAAAAAATGTGTCTGCATGTTGTACTTAGTAACTTGTCTGCATCATGGTGCAGAGCCATAAAGCTAGCCATGCTCAACTTCGAGGAAACAAGTTAAATACATTTCTAAGCTTAAAGGAAAAGCCAACCTCTACTAGCTGTCACCATCAACATGCCACCCTACAGACTGCTAGAGATGGCAACAAACCTGAACCACTTGATTATACATGAAAAGCAGCACTGGCACATTTGCACAGGACAGCAGGTAGTAAATTAATCCTATTCACCAAACACCGCTACTTCTACATTTTGAAAAGTTCATCTTTTATTTTTTCCTTTTTTTTTTTAAATTTTAAAGAGGAGATATAACGTTTGGATCGGAAAGATGAACACAGCACAACACCCTTACTGTCCATAACTGCACCTGGCTTAAGAAAATGCTTCTCCCAGGCACCTCAGTGGAGCAAGCTAAGGTCTGAAATGCCAAATTAGCAAGACAAGACAGTGATAATTATCTTCCGGAGAGTAGAAGTACTTACAGTATGGGCATCTGCAGACTCTGCTGTGGAAAACTTTATTCTGTGATCCAAACATGGGCAGAGCCTAGAAAACTAGTACTTCTAGTTTTTCCAGTCTGACTTTTGCCAATGGCAAGCTAGAAACCTCCTCATGGCAATAAAGCATAATGAGACCAAATCTGCTGCACCAGCACAATACTCCTGCCACTGGGTAAATTAGAGATGGGGAAGAGCAAAGCCCTTGATTCTCTTAGTTTTCAAAGACATTTTTTAAAGCTATTTTTGCTATAAACAGGAATATCATAGATCAGAATGATATTACAATAAAATGTCTTCTTTTTTTTATATGTATCTACAGATTACTGTGTCAAGCTTGCCACAGACAACAGCGGTCTTAATATATAAATATTATTTCAAGTTCCCATGTCAAATAAACTGTCGTATTCTTTAATGATACATCCAGATGCCAGCATTTTTTGTTTGCATGACTTCAATTGAAATTTTGCCTCCTTCACTATGCTCTGTGCCTAAGTCTTTGAAGGAAGACTTAAGCCTACTGCTATGTAGAAGAATAAACTATAGTATACCAATGAATACTGGAAAAATTTTAGCTACATGTCCAATGCTGATACAATGGCAGATGCTTTTGATACACAGATGTACTTTTTCAGAAATCAGCTCAAAACATTTTAAATGGTACATACAATTCAAAGTCTTATTCCTTTCTTTAGGAAATCAATTCAAAGTGAACGAAGAAAATGAGTCATCCTTGTTTCCTCCAAGTCTTTAATGTTTCTGTCTGCTCAGAGTTTGGTTTCAGATCAAAGCAAAATAAAAGTGAATTAAAGATTCTTCTAATCTGTTATTCATATCTGATTAAAATATATTTCCTTTTACCTATTGCATAATATGTCATATATTGTGTTTTTGTAAGAAAATGAAATACAATATGTTTGAAGAAAATGAAATTTTAATTAAATATAGTAAATTCTGTATCTGCACTTATATCAAAACATATAAAATCTCTACAGAAGTAAGTAAATAAGTTAGAACAATCATTAACATATCTGCCACCAAAATAAATGTTTATACTTGGTTGATTAAATTTGTATGGTAAAATATAATAAAGTTTTCAAAAGAATCTAAGCAATTAATTGTCATTTAGGAGGCTAAAAAATTAAAATATGGTATTAAGATAATTTTAAAAGACCTATTATTTAATTTGAAAAATGTCAGAGCCATAAGTATTTTTTTCATCCACTTCAGCTCCTGGCCATTAACTTTCCCACATGAAAAAAATAAGATACAAAATCCTACACAAATGCTGCACAAAACATTTTTGTTACCGCCCAATTAATTGAAAAACAAAACCAAAAACAACCAAACACAAAACCCCCACAAATAAAACCAAAACAAACAAGCAAACAAAAAAATACACACACACCCCTCCCCTCTCCTGCCCCCCACCCAAAACAAAACAGGAAGAGGAATAACAAAAAAATCCAAGAATGTCTTGTATCTCCCTAATCTATTATCAAAGACTATTTGCTATTCTTAGTAAAAGATGCTTTTGAGTAAATAAAATTCCATAACTGCAGACAATATGTCCCTACAAAAAAACCTTACTTTAATAGATGGATAGTGCACATAAGGATTTTTTGTTTCTTTAAACCAAACAGTAGAGGAAAAGCTCTGCTATATCCTCAGTTACAGTGCTATCTTTGCAATGCTGCTAATTGACATAAATGTTTCTGCTGGAAGAAACTGGCTGAAAGGGCAGGTCCTTAGTTTCTCATGCTCTCTGGTACACTGCCATTGTTCTCAGGCATTCATTCCCTTGCCTATGTTACACCTATCACAGCAGCTTTTCTGGGCAGGTATTGTCTTTTGGATGGCTCTTGCCATCTGACTTGGGCTTCATAACATAATTGACTTGAAGCCCGTTCTGGGCTTCACTAATGCCAAAGGGCAACATGGAAACATACTATCTGCTTTTATGCCACTTTATATTATTGTGATCTAAATCAGTGTCATAACTGTTTCAAATGCTTCTTGGCAGCACAGGCAGGAACTACAGTAACTGGGGTCACCTTGCAGCATTTTGTACATGTCTCCATGTCCCATTCAGTTCAGAAGGAAAGAGTGGACCTGAGGACACCAGTCAGACTGGCAACTGCAGCCCCACCTATCCCAGTATCAGAAGATTCAAACATTAAAGAGAAAAAAATAATTGTATAGATGTCCCAACTCTGTTTGGACCCACTGAAAAAGCCCTAAAACCTGACCATTGCTTCTGAGACACTTTTACTATTTGGACCCTTGATTGTGTCAAGAAGGATCTCTCTGGGAGACATCACCACTTTCAAAATGATATGAAGAAAGACAGGTAGTTAAGCTGATATTTTTCTCTAGCCCATGAAACCAACTAAAACTCAAATTTGTAGAGTCAATGAAAATTAGTTGTCAAAAGCCCTCCATAACTTTCTGCAATTATTGAAGAAGCATGTTCAAACCTCAGTACTGATTAGGTACATAGAGAAAATCTCACTCCCATCCTTGAATATTGAATGTTGGCTCAAATAGAAACAGAAGTTGCTTTCTTGATTACTATCTAATGTTTTAAACAGGTGCTAGGAAACATTCTTTAATACATAGACCCCCATACACATATTTTTGTAAGTGGTACAGAGTCTGTTTTCTTTAAGGTCTTCCTGAACCAGGAGTTTTTCACCTGACACCTACTGATGCACTCTGATGGAAGACATGGAACTGTTGGAGCAAGTCCAGAGGAAAACCATAAGTTGATAAGAGGACTAGAGAATCTCCCCTACAAAGACTGGCTGAGAAAGCTGTGGCTGTTCAGCCTGGAGAAGAGAAAGTTGTCTGGAGACCTCATAGCAATCTTCCAGTATCTGAAGGGGCCTAGAAGGGGCCCTTTCTTCATCAGGAACTGTAATGATGGAGGGAACCAAGAGAGAATGGTTTCAGACTGAAAGAATAAGTTTAGATTAGGTATTCAGAAGAAATTCTTTACTGTGAGAGTGGTGAGGCACTGGAATAGATGGCCCAAAGAAACCATAGATGCCCCATCCCTGCAGGTGTTCAAGGCCAGGTTAGATGGGGCTCTGAGCCATCTGGTCTAATGAAAGGTGTTCTCGTCCATGGCAGCGGGGCTGGAACGAGATGATGTTTAAGGTCCCTTCCAAACCATTCTATGATTCTAAGATGCCAGATAAGTGCAAGTATGAGTTCTGATACTGAGCAGAATAGAAGCAAGACATCAGTGGCGTCTTTGAAGTCTCTGAGAGCTGTAAATTTATTTAGAGGAAATTCTCTAGTGATTTAGCAGAAGTGAAACAGATAAAGTCCCAGCTCTTCAGTACTCCCTAAAGTGACAATTTTGAGGAAGCTTTTTGCATCCAAGATCTGGCAAACAATAAAGTGAGCAAAAGGCAAAACGTCTACCAAGAGAAACATTTTTCTCAGATGTTGAAGCTTTTTCAGCTGGGGTCTGTTTAATGACCAGTGTAACACACAGTATCAAAAAGCCATAGTTAGCTGCCACTTGACAGCATGGGTAAAAGCCAAAGCCTGAAAACACTGATTGATACTAAGAAAACTAAAGTCTTCTAAAAGAAGAATAATCTTGAGCAAAGTCGTAGCAAATGCAACCTTGCTGCAGACAAAAATCTCTTCCTTCTGAAAACTTGTGCACATCTATGTATGTGCAATCACAGGTATTTATAAGGGAACAAGGTTTGCAACAAGAAGCTTTTCAGTTCTTCCTGCAGTCAATACCTTGAAGGGGTTAAAAGAGGGCTCTTCACTCTTTTTAGAGACCTTCAGGTACAGAGTTACAGTCTGCTGTCAGTTCCCATCTCTGCATTTAGACACATAGCAGATCTTCAATGCTCCTGCTGTTCTCAGCTAAAGGTTGTGGGTTAAAGCTAAATCCATCCATTTCACAAACAGAAACATATAATTACAGACACCTTTATCTGCACTTAGATTTAAGGCAAAAATCTATATAGTATATGCAAAGAAAAACTCAATAATTTTTCAATCATTTCTGCTAAGACTATTTTCAAAAGTTACTTAACATTTTATATATAGAAATACTTAAAAACATGTATTTTACCCAGTTGCTGGGCACCCAGAAAATCTATTTTTGATTGTACAGCTTGAAAAGACCTCAAAATATAATTTTATGCATTAAATTTAATTGCCAGTTTGTCTACAACATGCAGGTAGTAAAAAAGAGACTACTAATTGATCAGCATGTAAACAGCCTCAGCTCTGGGCCATAAATAAGCATTTTCAGCATGTAGCTGGGCCACCGACAAGTGCCACTTCTAATCACCTAGTTAACTTTGAAAGGGAAAATAAAACCCAACAATACAACACTTCAACATGCTGTGTATGACCTTGATTATTACCTTTCACATGCTGAGAATACTCTTTTAGCTAGATTCAATCTATTTTGCATTCACACATTGCTAACAGAATTATTTATAACAGACTTCTAAGAAAACAATTTCAGGTTTTTCTTATTAGACAATTATCATTAGCTACAAAGTATCAGACTACTACAACTCCTCAGCTAGAGCATTACATGCATATTCCATTTGATTCAGAATAAATGTCACATACTCCTTCACTCACATACTCAGAAATAATTATATGAGTCTTAAGCCTTCACATTTTGAGGAAGTTGAATCACATTTCAAAATATTTTAGTCTGAGGGAAGTACCGAAGGTTTTTGGGGATCTGGTTATTGCCTATAGCAAGGTAAGTAGAACAGGATTAAGAGTGATGTAAAAATGACATATGGAATAAAGTTTGCATTTCTCTGTTTCAGCACATGCTAAGGACAAAAGTGTTTCTAATACTTTTCTCAAATTACATGCATTATGCTTTGCTATTAACCAGCATTTATTGCCTCAAAAGGAGGGTGAAAGGACTCCTATTTGATCTTACCTTATACCACTGCATGTTAGAGGATCCTACCTTTTTCTGCTGGGCACCTCACCGCCTGTTCATCCCAAGGCACTTCTTTAAATTGCCCACAGCATAGACAGGTAGCAATATTATGTATGTGTGGTGTTCTATAACTCGAATAAATCAGTTGCACATGTAAGTCTCACCTATTGAATTTTGCTTATAACCCTTTTATTTCCTTTTTCTCCATTTTTATATCACAGAAAGCAGATATGAACCTTGGTGCTTTGATCAGCCTAAGCTAAAGACATGCATACACCTCTACAGTGATCATGGCTTTTACAGCGCCATCGTGAAAGGAGTCAGAATTTTTCCCAGCACATAGCTCCATGTAGCAATAAGCATGAAGGCAACTGCTGGAACAATATTAGAATGTGATAGAAAAATTTAATAAAGAAGAAAGATGCTTTGATTTGTTTCAGTGATCTGTATCAGCATGGAGAATTCATCTGCTAAAACATTCAGCAGTACCTGGCCTGTTGATAGCAGCAGATTTCTGCTTTCTGCTCAAGAATGAGACAGCTGGGATTTCTGCTCTGTACCTGCTGCCCACCCCCATTGTACCTACAACAGCATCAGTTCTACTTGTAAAGCAAGGATCTCACACACAACTCAGGAAACATTTTCTCTTTAGCTGTTGTAGGTTTCAGCTAGTCAGCTCTCAATCATTTCAAGTAAGATCCTTTTGCTTCTAGCTTTGATCTCCCTATTCTTAAGAAAGAAAAATTGAAAGTGCTGACATAAAAAAGATTAGATTATATTAAACTGAATCAAAGAAAGTGTCAGCTTTACTACTTACTAGGAAAAGAACAGGAAAGCAATATTCTTACCTAAACTGGTTTTAGACAGATCTAAGAGCAATTCCAGTAAGAGTTCAATTCAGCTTCCAAATTTATGTGATTTCAGACCCCAGTGATTCAAATTTCTCAAGGACAAGCAAGCTCAAAAGGTACACAATTCCTTTACTGGAAATCATATTATACATCTTGCACTACCCTGGGCAAAATTTATCATCTCTGGTCATGACTGAACCAAACCAGAGAAATAAGTTCTTTCTTTCCAGAAGAAAAGATCTGTACAGAAATTTAATATGTAGCCATATTCAAAGCGGCAATTTGTGAGTTTTGCCATCTTGTCCACTAACACTATCACCCTTCCACCTCCACTGAATTTGTGACACTTTGATTTAAAGTTCAGACCTACTGTTTACTTTTGGTCACATCATTCTATTACTGTATGAAATTTTTTTTAAAAGGCCTGAAACAATCTGCTCAAAGGTTGGCCAAAGCCCTTCTTTTGACCTAGGCTGTGGAATAGTCCCTTTAAAAGTATGACTATCATCTTCCCAGTTTTAGCATTGAATATTTCAGATACTCAGTTGATTTTATAATTTTGAGCTTAACTCTATAGTTTATCATTTAAGGTGAAGGGCTTACTTTCAGAGTGAGAGAAATTTCCAGCTGAAATAAAATGAAACTTTCCTAACAAGAATCACACAATAAAAGTATTGTTTAAAATCCTCAGCTCTGTCTGATTCCAAATCCAGAGCTGTTAAAAGAAGAGATATTTCTTAATGAATTATGAATTCAAGGATTCTTTCATCATTAATGTATAATTGACCTTTTCTGTCTAGACTCCTAGTTCAGTGATTTATTTTGATAAATAAATAAATGAATGAAACAAAAAAACTTCAAGATATTTTTGTTGAAACTTGCATATGTTAGGAATGCCACAAGTTAAAGAAAGAAAAAATATCCTCTGAGACAGAACCTAGTACACCAGCACTCAATTAGATTTTGACCTTCTTTACCCATAAAGGATTGGTAGACAGACATTGTTTGCTACTTGCCTGAATTAAATTGGGTCTCCTGAGATGCATATGAAGTAATTTAAAAAAAGAAAAACACCGTTAACTCAATTTACTCAACCATCAGTCTGAAGCAAACCTTATTTACTGTATTCATCTACTAAACTAATATAATCTTTCATATTTTAATCAGAAAAAAGTGTCATTTAATTAGTGCAACACAGCCAAGACTTGAAGAAGCTCTCCTATCTGAGCCTTCAGCTAGGCTACCATTTTTCAGTCTCACCACAGTGAGTCTTGTATGTTTTTATGCTTCCCTTGGTAGAAGCACACTGCAGGATTGTTTTATTAATTCAACTGCCTGACACCCTTCCTCATCAGGAACAAGCATTCTTTTCACAATTTCATACAAATCACATCTTTTGGCTCCACTGCCTTACACTGCAAGGTCTGGAGTCATCTCCTTTCCCAAATCCCAAATTTTCTTCAGTATATTTCATCATCTTTTTAAGGACTTGTGGGGGTTGAGAGAGAGTTATTAGTTTATAAAAACAAAACCCAAAGGAAATCAATCAGTCGTAATATCAGCAATCTACAGATCTGGACATACCAACAAAAATAGAAGAAAAAAGCCAAAAGCCATGTGCATGTGACTGCCATAAATTCCTGTCTACTTTTTTCAGTTAAGAGCTAAAGAAATGTTCTTCTGTTGAATGGTTTCAGACTATGACTCAGAGATCCTTGGCTGCTCCTTGAACACAGAGTTTCTTCCATCCTGAGGTGCTGAAATCAAGCAGGTTACTTCAATGATGGCATATTTTCCATTTCTGCCCAAATTTTCCACATCTGCCTTGATTTTTCTTTCATGTCCATGACTTCTCTCACACTCTGCTTTGTAAAATTAACTGGTTTTTGTTCTAACTGGGGATCTTAGAAACCTTCCACTCACAGCCTCACAAAGAAAATGAAGATAACAGTTGTCACATCAAATACAGACATCCCATTGTGCTATGGCATTTCTCCCAGGGTGGTGGGTCTTGAGGTCTAATGGTTCCTGGGTGCTTTGGGTCCTGAGTAGCTTGGCAGAGTTCTGATATTATACCAATGTATTCTAATAATAAAACACTTTCATAAGCTCACTCAACTCTGACCCATATGTACATGCAGACAAAGCCTACAAAACTTTAGGGTTCTATTTATTTTTAAAGGACTTAATTTCGTCCTTTTTGAACTAGGCAATCTGAATTCCTGATTTTAAAAAAGCATAAGAGGTGAAAGCAACATGAACAAGTCAAGCCTCAATAAACAGTCTCCTGAGTCAGCCTGCAAAGCCTAAAACAGTTGTTTGTTTGTTTGTTTTTAACATTTCATCATTGTACAGCAGGGAATTATAGCAGCAGCTCTGCACTATTGGCCATTTAAAATCAAATTCTTCTATCTCAAAGTGAACTTCCCTCACCACTGCCCACCCAAAATCATATTGCAGCAATTAACTTCTAAGTCACTGGTTCTACAGTTTCAGCCGTTTGACAGTGTAGTCCAATAAAAGTGGCATGAATTGATTTCATAGGAGCTTCAAAGACTTGTTTTGGATGAGGCAGCCACTTACTACAAAAAAATGTTCACACTTTTTTCCTCCAAGCACAATATACAAGGAGTTTTTATTCATTAAATGTTCACTTATCTTACACAAGTATAGGCTGAAGATCACGGCCTTGTCTGAAGTAGCTAGCTTCATAATATATTTATTGAGAAGTTTATTGATCACAGTCTGAATGTTTATGTTATTTTCCTTTAACATTCCTGTTAAACACCATTTTGAAATTCTCTTCAAAGAAAAAGGAAACAAAAAGATGGGAAAAAAAACTAGGTCACTAAAAAGATACTTGAGAATACTTCCAGCAACAACCTGCAGGCTAAGGGGAAAGCTCATTGTCAAGTATGATTTATGAAAACTTTTTAAATTTACTTGAGATGACTGGGAGGCAGACTAGGCAAGTACACTAATAACCTCTTTAACATAAAGCCTTATGGAATACAGTGCATCCTTTATACAATAAAAAGGTTAATTCAGCTTGTCACAACACAGAACTGAATTAACAGGGAAATTGAAAGGCTCTCAATTTGTGTGATAAAATAAAAATACTGGGTGATAGCCAAGCTATTGCTACCATTTAATTATTTTTTCTTGCCTTATCATGTAGAAATTAGATATTAAGTGTGCATGCAAGAACGTACTACAGTCAAATGAATTCAGAGCCACCACCACAAAAAAAAAAAAATCTACCACGCACTGACATTTCAGGACAGCATTTTTTTTTTCCGTTGCATTAAGTAGGCCATTTGTAATTTAAAAATCCAATTAAATTAAGAAAACGTTACTTTTTGGCAGATTTTTGTTCCACATATAATCAGTTTCTTCCTTAACCAAGAACTGGCAGCGTTCCTACTGGTCTACAGATGAAAACTCACCTCTGCTTCTACTATTTGTTTCTCATACACAAATTGTTCACAGCTGAAAAGTTATTGCATGTAGCTTGCATGTACATATATGCAAACACACAGACAGACATAAGTTATGTTAAAGCTGTATCCTGTTCCAAGCCTAGACTGTGAGATGATCATGATGAACATCAGGAGATCCTTGTGAAGAATGCGAGACTCCTTGTTGCTGCGTCGCAAAATTAATGAATACCTGTAAGACATGATAAAAATTAGGATTTTCAAAATAAAAGCACTCAAATTCAGACTTTGGTGTCGCTCTTGGACAACACAAAGAACAAAAAATTCATTTATAGCCTAAAACATCTGACTCTGCCTTTATTTCCAGAGCACTTGCTTTTATACTATTGTACAGAGACCAACTGATTGGTTAAACAAAGGCATGCCCTTTCAACTACATTGGTCAATCAGAGGGACATCAAGAAGGCGCCTCCTTGGGAAAGAATGTAAACATTCGTCCTGTTTACAGAAAATACCCTGGGAAAGGAATTTCAAAGTTCAAAACATACAGACCAGGGCTACACTTTGGGGATATAGGTGATCATATTTCTTAGCTGCTCTCCTTAGCTTTTTTGACAAAATAATTAGTAACTCATGTTGAGGGAACCCCTCTTAAAGCATGTTTTACAGACTCTAGAAACAATCCCTTTTCTCCTGTCCAGCTAAGCCAGTGGTTGATAAATGATAAAAATTAGGGTAAAATGAGTTACCAAGATAAGAAAAATACATTTTAAGCACAGGTAAATGTGAAACAGTGGTTTCAATTGTCTTTGAATGACATACCAAAAGAATCTGAGTGTTGTTTCTGGCAATTAATATTACAGATGACGGTGCAAATATTTCAAAGTGAAAGCACACTTCTGATTCAACAACTAATGCGCCTCCTTGAATTGGTTTGGGTTTTTCTAGACACAGATCTCACTACATAAAGGCTTGTTTCATTTTTAATCACACAACTATTCCACAGCAAGGCACGTAGAGGGAAAAAATGGCTCTTCTTTATTCAAATGATCCTCTTTGTATGCAAACAAACTTGGGGTGCATTGTAAGTGTGTTTGTTACCATGAAGAACTATTCTCCTGTTTAAAAGTGATAGTCAGGGAGAGGAGGCAGTGGTAGGTGAGTGAGGTGATGCATCACCATGAAAAATGGAAAGGAAGTAGACCTGAGAGAACAATGCCTGAAGATACAGGCTGAAATTATCCTATATGCAGTTACTCAGTGAATAGATCATTTACAAGTAGTTAGCAGACCAGTATAGGGGAGAATACTTCAATAATGATTTGCACATGGGAAAAAGGAACAAATTCACACCATCAATCATAGAAAATTAATATTTTGACTAGATGTGCCTCTCAGTTTGCAGAATGAATAACAAGTAGTTGCATATGAAGATGCTGTAACACATCACAATCACCCAAAAATCCCATGCTTGCCATCAACGTATTCTTCTTTTTTTCACAATAGGATTTCACAGTCTTTAGCAGTCAGGTCTCTTCCATCTGATAGTGCGTTAAAATTCTCACAGGAAAATGTTCTGAAAGTCTAAGGTTTACAGAGACTGGTTCAGCCTTTTCAAGGACATTGGTAGGATCCCAACTTTTGGATTGTGGAGAGGAGTCCTGCCTTGTCATCCTGCACAGCTCCAGATTCATCTAAGCACAGATTATGTTTTTGCACACTACAAGTATGTGGCTTGCGGTGATGCTTTTACTATGCTCACCTCCAGCATAAAAGCAGCATGGGACATGGAACCACTGTGTGACCTGAGATGGCCTTGAACTGCTGGAGTATTGCATGCAATCAGGTAATCCAGCAAAAGACTGAATATTCTACTACATCAAGAACTACAACACACAGCACATTTAGGGAAAAAAAAAAAAAGAAAAAGGCATGGGGTCTGGGAAAGTATGGGAGCTGGGAATATAAAAAAAATAAAAATTATAAAATACCTGCTCTAATGTGGTTTGGCTAATGGAGTAGTGTTTGATTTGGAGAAAAGCTTTGTGATTCTCTAGGACTCTGAAGAGTTCTGCTAAACATCCCTGACTTCTTGGTACATGGTACTCGAGCAGGTTAAGATGTTGTCCCTAAAAACAAGCAAAAATTTAAAAACCAGATAAAAGTGAATGTACTTTGTGATGAAGCTACGCTTTCTTATAATCAATCTAACTTCAATAGGCTTTTATTGCAGATTAATATGGAAAATATGAGCTTTTAAAAAAGAACATATTTTGTCTACATTCATAGCACAAAGAGCAGTTCATACTGAGAGCACAGATTTTGTGTGTATTCTGTGGTGCCAGTTTGCTAATCTTATAAAAGATATAAAACTTTAAGGCAATTTTAATCTAACAGACTAGTGCTGTTACAATGCAGCCTGGGAAAAGGCAGAGCACATACAGATGCACAGCTGTCTGAGCTCAATACAGACTTATATACACAAAGAAGTTCATATCTAAGATAGACATTGCTTTCCATGACTCTTCCTGAACACAGTTAAAGTAAAAGCCCTTGAGAGTTTTCACTGAAATGTAATTGCTATAGGTCTTCTATAAGACTTTGTATTAAATCAAAGAATCTCAGTAAAGGCTGAGACTTATCATCTCCAGGCCTTATCAGAAAGCAATCAAAGCAAATACTCTTAGTGACTACACTGTAGTCCTGCTTCAGGTGAACAGAGATTTGAGTTCAACTTCATCAATAATAAAAACAAAAGAAAATTTTTGGTCAGAGAAAAAACCTTTTTATTTACATTGCCTAAATGCCTGTTTGGAGTTGATCTAACCAACATCACAAGTCCATTTTTTATGAATTGCTTAATAGAAAAATAAAAGGGATCTTCATATGTACTTTTCCCAAGAAGATCAATATATCCAAACACGTAAATATCCAAACATGTACATACTGTTCTTACCAGCCCCAAATAAATCCTGGCATATACTACAACAGGGAATTTTATCTGTACCTTAAACTGTGTTCCAGGAAAATGCAGTTGTAGACAGTCCAAAATCATTCTTCCATAACTTATTTCTTTGCTAAGCCAAACCTTGACAGAATAACCATCACCAAACCTGATAATGAGATGCAGAAACATAAATCCATGAAGACACCATGAAGAAAAGGAGAACATTTGGTTCATTTGATTTTTCCTATGATTACATCAAATGTCACACATGTCTACTGCCTTATCACTGTAATTTCACTATAATGTTATTGAACAACAGAATTTCAGTGAGAATGTTTTAAAATTGATAATAACAGAGGCAATAAACTTGATATGCCTAATTTTAGTGTGAAAACACTAGTGTGTTTCACTACTCAGCATACCTTAACTTTTGTTAAGTAAACTATGCTTTAATTGCTATATTGCTTTAGTGGTCAGTATAAAACCATGAAGATTACCAATCACATATACAGAAGAAGAAAAAAAATTCTTCAACTTTTCTAATGAGAAAAATAGGCATGTAGCACAATTTTTCAAATCTGTTAACAAAGCTGCACCTTCAAAAAGAGAATTCAGCAGTGTGAGTACAATGGTATTTTAAAGATATGCAAAGGCAAGTGTAGGGATATTTAGGGAGATGGAAAAGTTGACAAATTTTCTTTGTCTCTATGACCATCCAATCTCTCTCAGAATAATTTAGGAAATGAACTTCTCTTTCTCAACACAAATGTGATAAAATTTAAGTACAGGCAATCTAACCAACACTATATTTTTATTAGATTTACTCACTGCTGATAGTTATTTGGGAAAGTTGCAATAAACCAGTCAACACTGAAATGACAACCATGTTCTTATGCACATTATCAATGGAGGTTGTGTTGCACCACTCCCCAGACTGAGGTGCACAGACAGAGCTCAGCAGAGACATGAGACAAAAGGGGGCTGTGTTGTGCCCTTTTCCTTCATTACAGCTACATGTCTTCCTTCCTTTGGGTTCCCCTTCTTGGTTAATTGCTAGGGATGAACACCAGCAGGAGACACATCAGAAGAGCTTTCCACTGCCACTGCTGTTCCCTGTTGCCAGTGAGCAATGGAAAGGAAGAACTGAAAGGTGGACAGGGACCTTGGGCAGAACTGCCCATGTCTCCCCAGAAATCTGTCACTTCCTCTACCTTTCCACTGACCATCACTCCCACATCCTTCATTCTGGCATGACTCCCTTTTCTCCATTCTCTAGTGTGGCAATTACTCATTGCCAAATCCTTTATTCCAGCGGTTTGGTTCCTAGTGATTACCTCTGTAATATGTCCTTCTGCCAAAACCCTCCTCTCTTGTGTCTTTCCTGTGCACAATTCATGATTCAGGGCAGCAGCTGGCTTAATTGGGTCTGACATTTTCATGCCATCAAAGCAGTGGCCATATCACAGCCCACTCTACAATGTTTTCATATTTCAATACATTAAAAAATGCCTACAGATTATCAATCAAAAGATTTTTTAAAAAAGAACTATTTTGAGATATATATCCAGTTTAATGAGTGCATGAGTGATTCCCAGGAAACTATTCTACATGAAACACCACATGTTCCTCACCTATAATAAATACATAGCAATGTAAAGGCTTTAATTTTTATGTTGAGTCAGAAACTCTGTTGTTATAAAGGAATGGTCTGCATTGATTTAAGAGCACTGCAACTTTCCACAATGAAATAAAATAGACTGCAGATTTCATTCTATTAAGAATTCCACATGAATTCAAAATACAATTTCCAAGGATCTCAAACAAAAATCCTGAATTTTTATGTTGCACAAAACAGTGGCAGCTTCTGCACAAAAATGAAAAGCCTCATTACACATACATGAGCATAGGGATTTTTAGCCTTTGGTTGGTTTGTGGGGTTTTTTGTGGGTTGTTTTGTTGGGTTTTTTCTTCAGTTGGGTTTATTTCTTTGGTTTGTTTATTTTTTATTGCAGTCAAATGCAACCACTGAACTACTTGAAATTGAGTAAGAAATATCCTGATGCAGTGTCCTGTCTGTTGATTCCTGAAGGATGGTTCATGAACTAAATTGTATTGAGTCCAGACAGCAGAGTACTAAATATTTACTGGGGAGTGTAGCCTGACAGACCAACAGTGCTGATTCATCAAGGAGATCCAGAATTAGTGGAACCCAAAGCAGCGTCTGGCAGATTTGCTTTGCAATGATTTACTAAATTTTAAATAAATCTCTAATTAAATGTTTTAAATGCATAGCATCATCCCTGAAAAAAATACATGGGACAATAAAAAAAGTTGTTACAAAGATGGATATAGTTAACAAGGATATTCAATTTAGCTGACAGCTAACTCGAGGCAACATTTTACAAGAGATCATTGATTCTGATCAGTTTTTTGGCATTTCTATACAATGACCATTGAATTACAGTTTGAAAAATGCTGGGCTTTATGAGACATTCAACAGTCTCATAAAATGAAATTGCTGTATGCAATGAAGTTTCCAAAGAAAATGAATCAAAATTCTGATTAGCAAAGACAGAGGAATCTGTGCAACTTTGGTTTAGTTCTAAATTGTAAATGACATAAACGCCAACAAAAAGCTTTAAAAGATTTTCTTCTTTTGGCTAGTCGAGTTATGATGCTTCTATACCTTGATTTTATACTTTATTTTAGTACAAGAGCTCCCCATATAGAGTAAGCCGATCAGCAATAAACATTTCCCCCTGCTATAATCAGCAAGCTGCTTTCGGCAGTACACTGAGACAATGGAAACTGAGTTGACCATTTTGTTCACTCTGTTTTCCTCTCTGATTCAGACAATTTAATTAATTCAAAAACCCAAAGTGGAATTAAAGAGAAAACCACAATCTGGTTTGATTAGCACTGTTAGGATCAATCCTTTAGCACCTGATAGTTCAAGACCTAAAGAGGAATACATTATCATTAGAATGGCCTAAGTTGAGCCAGCAGATTCATTCAGCAGCCATCTGCTGTGAAAGAATCTTCATTCCCTCAAAGCTATTCAACAGAGAACATATTGTGCACTGCCATGTTACTTTAACACCTCCATTTCTATTTTTGTATAAACAAACACACAAAACCACATATTCTGATATTCTGACAAATTAAAATATTTTTCTTCTCTCTATACTTTCTCTTCTTCCTCAGTCTAACTACTAGTTCATGCTTGACTTTCACCTCATTAGTGGTTCTGCAAGTATAACTTATTGAGTGTTTTTTCTGTTAAAATGCCAACATGAGACTGAAGCTAAAATATAAATTCCCAAATTGACTGTAAACTAATTGACTTGACTATTTAACAACAGCATCAGCTGCAGAAGCAGGAGCTTAGCAAGAACTACAAGAACTCCACATTTTTAATTTACATAGGTCCTCAAGGTATCTGAGAGCTCAGATAACAAGGGAGTAAAAGGAACATAAAAAGGTAGAAAGGAAGGGAAATATTGCCATACCAGGAATTACTAAATAGGCTAGAATTTTCATCATGAAAGAAAGATGACAAGGTGGTCAAAAGGTATTTTTAGAGAGCCCAGAATCATGACTAAGCAACAAAAATAAGAAATAATTCTTCACTCATATGTTTCTCATGCAAGAGCAGGGGACATAAAGTTAAATTATGGGAAAAGAAATTCCAAGTCAGTGAGATGAAGTAATCTTCCTTATACTGTGCACAGAAACTGTGCAACTCAATGACATGGGATGTGCTAGATGTCAAAACTCGACATGAGTTGAATAAGAGACCAGAAAGACTCATGGTGGGGATCCACTGAAATCACTTCTGACTTAAGAAGCCTCTAAAAGAGAAACCAATGAAGGTGTCTGAGTAATGTGGTAAAGTAACTTCCTGTGCTTATCTTGTTCCTGTACTTGACCACTTTCAGAGAGAGCGAATACTGCGCTAACGGGTGTTTGATCTGACCTCAGGCTTCTTTTGGTATGAATGTCACCAAGAGGAGGTCAGCCTGGGTGAATCACCTGAATAGTTCCTCAGTTCTCAGAAGGGTTTTGCAGCCCCACAGCCACACTGCCAGCAGTACAAAAATAGTGTATGTAAATCGACTTCAGAGATATGTCTACACAAGCTCCAGCCACACACTGAAATAAAGTGTAACCAAATCTATACTGATGAGGAAACCCCCTGGATGCTTTCCTGGTCCTCTTTTAACTTTCCAATGGTAATGGAAGCAGATTTAGTGCCCCAAAGGGTGAAAATTCTCACGAATATCAAGGAGAGGAGCTGCCACTTGGGGCAGAGTAGCTTCTCAGTGTCTCTTCCCATTCCTTGAAGGGTCCTGGTTCAGAGGTTTGAATGGGGACAAGAGTCCTTGTTGAAGCATAGCTGACTCTGTATTTGGTCACAAGGATTCCATAAAGGAATTAGCCCAATGGGTTTTCTTAAGCTTAACCTATGAAAACCTGTTTTATGTGAAGGCAGAAAAATAAAGTATACTATCAGCAGATTTTTGTTTGCTTAAAAAAACCCCCAAAATCTGTGCTTTCATTTAAAAGCCTTAAAAGTTTGCTTGTCTACAAAAGAACAAAACCAAACTTGGAAACCACTGCATTAAGTTACAGCAGGTCCACAATAAACAGCTCATCAAATCACACTCTTCTCAAAGCCTATTTACCAACTCTTCTCTCCCCCAGTAAAATTTGCTGGATGTAACCTCAGGAAATTAAGAACATGGCCCCATTTCCTGAATTTTGAGGAAGAAGAAAAGCATCTAATCACCCATATGCTTTTTTTCCCCACTAATCAAAGAGTACATTTCCTGGAGAATGTTGTGCTGTATTTTTATTTATATCTATATACACACATCAAAAAAATTACAGCTCACAGAAAGTTTACTGATGGAAATATAACGTGCATACTTGGTGTATGCACTAGTTTGATCAAAGGATTGCTTCAAAATTACATTATTGGACAAAAAATTAAAAATAGTAAAGAGAACGTTGGCACTTAATGTCTGCAAGGAACTGCATCTTTTAGAATATATGCCATAAATCAAAGAGAGGGAATAATCTTCTACTGTGCTGCTTATCGCTCTGTTTTTGTTTATGTTCATTTGCAGGCAGATATGGTTCTGCTTTCCCTAAGTGAATAGAATCATGGAATCGTTTAAGCTAAAATAGGCCTCATCTGGGCAAGATAACTTAGTTACAGCAGTATAATTGCTAAAGCATGGGGTACACATCCAGGTCATTCCTCTCACAGCCTTAGTCACAAATACAATTTACAAACAGAACAAATCTTGAACAACATTGGAAACAAAACACTTTGAAAAACATTAGAAAAAAGCAAATAAAATTGAAATAAAATTATTAAAAACAAATTCATCACAGTTTAAGATAATTTTAAATCACACAATGTATTTAATTATTTCATCTATTAAAAACAAACACCGTCAATACCAAGGAGGAAAAAAGGTAATTAATTTTTAAATACTTGCATTTTTTTAAAAAATGCTAAAAAGAAATGCGAATACCCTGTCACTTGTAAAATGGGATTTCTGTCTGCTTTTATTCAGAACCTCAGCATTGCTGAACAGATAAACTTGATTAGATGCAAACAGACATAAATAAATTATAAACTCTCTCTTCTATGTACTATTCACAGAGTTTGTTTCATCTTTTTTTTTAAGTAATCATGATTTTCCAGGGTAACAATAGAAACACAAAACCAGTTATTTAAATGATGACTAATATTTGTTCAGGTATATTGTATAAGCACTATTTGTTTGCATACACTCAGGCTTTAATTTCAAACCATCTAAAGTTAATTCCTGTATTCAATAATAAAATTGTCATAACAGTGACTGTCCCAGATTATGAGCAGTGCAGGGAACAACTTTGCCTTGCTCTCTGTGCACTTGTAAATTCTTAGGTGTGATTTCCCAATATGTGGTGATAGCCTCAAAAAATCTTGTTAATTGTTTATATATGTGCACACACAAAATCTCTTCATATTTGAGCTTGTTTATCTGCACATACTGGCAAGTATAAGGGATTTTTTATTCTTTTATTATTTATATATTTTATTCCCAGAGAAACAGGGGCAGCAGTGCTGTAATCCTGCGTAAAGCTGATAGTACAGCCTATAAAGAACCTTAACTGTTCCCTCAAAGCATCTTCTGGGGCTCAGTAGTGAAAAGGCAGGAGTAACATTATCACCGTGTTGCTATGACTGGGTTTGCATGTATTGGTTTTTAATAACATAATAATCACAGTACTACACATTAAAATACTTATTAAAAGACCTTATCAATGCCTCAAGGTCAATTCTCAAGCTAAAAAGTGTTTAAGATGTAAAATTAAAATTTAAACCACAGTTATGTAATAAACTTCAGTTTCATAATCACACAGCACCTTGTCATGAAATCCCTACTGTGAATGCTTTATAAGATACTCTGGATGTACCTGCTAAGACAAGTGGCTTTATTTGCTGTGGTGTCTAGAAAATGTCGCAAATAAGACAGCAGATTGATGAGAAAAGGGAAGAAAAAGGGAAGAAAGTGCTTCACAGTTCTGGAACACCCTGGGGAACCAAATCTTACCCTTTCATCTTCATACAGCTGTGTGGTCTGTGGTAACCCACTTAGACCACATCTTTCTTGACTGCTTTCCTGTCTTGTTAAGGGCCCACCTGGAGACAAAGAGCTCCAGTCGGCAGGAGCAATTCTCAGTGCCTTCTGGAACACCCACAGCTACAGCTGAAGTTAACAGGAGATTTGTTTTGAATCCAATGTTGAACAAATGCAAAATATTTATACATAAACTGTTCAGATAGACTACCCAAACCCTTTTAACTTTAGCACCAATCTTCGGTGCTAAATCCCCTCTACAAAATGGGAATAATTATTTCAAATCAAGTTTCCCAGAAGTGCTGTGGAAAACAAAGATGTTGATGTCTGTGAAGCCCTGGTCCAATAAATGCTGCTAATGCTGTATTTAAGGACAGGTTTGAAAAACTCCTAGCAAAACACATGCTACAGAAAGAGGAGAATATGAAATCTTAATTAGCTGCTGCTGATTTAATGATTTATTTAGAGATACAATGCAGCATCCTGTGGAAAACATAATATAAAATGACCAAAAATAAAAGCATTCTAATGCACATGCACAGTAGGGCTGAATAAATATTGCACAAAGTTTTCAGAGAGTCAAAAGATGCTGTTCAATTCTGAACTCCCAATCTGTGTGGTTTTTAAGTTTTAAGAACTCTTTTACTCTGGAAAGGTAAACTAATAGCTGTATTACATGATTACACATCCACTGCCTCAATACATTTTTCATGTACAAGATGAAAGGGATTTTTTGGTCAAGAAGAATGAAAATTATATTAATTGTTATATTTTATAGCATGTAAGAAACGTATTGCTAGTATGTCAGTTAATAACACTGTGTCCACCAAAGGCTGAAATATTGATGAGAACTTTAATTTTAATCCTCTCTTTTCCATTTAAGAAATCTACGTTTGAGGAAAGCAATAAAATATTCTCAGTCAACCTTTTAAAAAAAGATAAAGTATAAATATTCTGCCAATACACTTTCCATTCTAACCCAGCTATAGCAAATGAATTAATTGTTGGGTAATTTAATCAGATGGCTTGCTGATAAAATTTGAGCAAGGACTTGATGTCCAGCACCTGACAAATTGGTATGGGCTTTTCTGATATGAGAAGTCTGTCCAGATGGCCCTAGAATGAAGGATAATATTCAAAATGTTGTTCTCAGAGAATTGGCCAGCTGTATCTCACACGAAAATGCTTCTGTGAATTTTCAAAAAAAGGCATTAAGTATAATGGAGAATACTGAAGAGAGCATTTAAATGCAATCCATTCACAATTTAGAGTAATTGACTCCATTGGCAGGAGTTGTCTGAAATTAGGCTTTAATGGGCACAACTGTTAACACATCAATCTCAGACAAACTACATCTAGAACTAAGATGCTAACTTTTTGAAAACTGGCCTTCAGTTTGTTCTTCTACCTAATAAATTTCTTGACACTGTTTATAAATTTGCCTCCTACAATAAAAAACCTTTCTAAGAAAGTTTTACACTTACTATTCCGCTGATAAATATCTGCAGGTGCTTTAAATCTGTTTAAATATATAAAAATATAGTCAAGGTTCGGCAGCTGGGAGCAAAAACCCAAACATTGACATTTGTAGTGAGAAGAGGTTTTTGGATGAGCATTTTCTAACAGCCTTGCAGAAGGGCTGGAAAAACAGAACAAGTCTCACACATTAGAAGCACCAACACTTTTTATATCCCTATGAAGCATTTATGTTTCACATTTGCATCTTCCTGGAGTTCACCCATACCCTTCATAGCAGAATTTTGTCCTGCCATCTGACAAAGCTGTACTCAGTCCAAGATTATGATCTTTCACATCTGCCAAGGGCTGAAAGTGTAGCCAGAGAGAGAGCTGAATCCTTGGACTTCCCACCACAGCGAAGAAGCAAATTTAACAGGGCCCCAAGGAAAACCCATTAAAACTTCATCACATATCCATCAAAAAGGTGATCATAATCTGGACTCTATAGGCTAGAATGGCACTAAAGAATAAACAAATGAAACAATTTTGAGAACTTCCATCCAGACAGATGGAATTCAACAAGAAGAGAAGAAAGAATGTCATTTTAGTATATGTGCCTACATTTAGAAGAGGAAAAAAATTCTTGAGACATACTAATAGAATCACATGTAATATCAAAATATGCTCATATTTCTTGCAGTACTGGATTTATTATTTTATAAATAAAAGCTGCATGAAAGTTTACATTGGTTTAAGTATTCATATAGTGGTTAGTTTTGTCTCCTTGTAATCTTTAAAGCCAGATTAGGACACTTGCTGATTTTAAAATATTTGTTCAATTTGATTTGTAGAAACAAATTGAAAACAGACTTAAGGATGTCAACAGCTCCTTATAAATAAGAACATTAAAAAAAAAAAAAACCAAGCTGTAAAATCTAACAAAGAAACCACTATAATCTACAACTATCACCCCATTAATTTATTTTAGTGTCATTCTTCCCTGTTAATATGAACATGTATATTACTAACCTGATTCACTCACACACATAGCATGAAAAACACCATCCAAAAATACAATTTTTTTAGGATATTGGTAATTAAGTAAATCAGATGCAACAAAATCAGTTTTGTTTATGCTTTCCTTGTATTTCTTCATGGAGCTTTTTGTTTTTTAAACAAAATGTAATAGGTGATGGGTTTTTTACTGTGAGATAGTAATGGGACAGATATAATGGACAGTGCTAATTGCAGGAAAACACTGAAAGACTAGGAAACAACTGATGATTATATCAGTAGAGGTGTCTGTTAAGGAAAATATCCTTCCTTCCAGGTAGGTATTTTCTAAATGCAGCAGCAAAGATTTACAAATCCTTGTGGTCTACCACTTTAGGAGAAACAGTATTTTCCTCTGTATGCCAATGAGAATGATAAGGCTATTAAATCATAGGGAGGGAAGGAAAATGGGAAGGAAGTCTTCCAAGTCCTGGAAGCTTTTCAGGATGATCACAGGTGGAGCAGAAAGTGAGAAAATGGAGATTTAAAAATTATTTAAAACTTAACTATTTCAATGGATTTCTTTGAAATTAGGCTTCTCAGCCTCTTCCCCATCTCATGTAGATGGAATATTCCATACAGTACAAGGTAGCATCCCAGGAAATTGTCTTCAAGAAAGTTTGTAACTTTAATTGCATAGAATCCACAATGTTTTTTAATCTTCTAACAATTACTGTAAGTGTTAGATGTGTGATAGCCTGGGTTTTATGATAAAGGATCATATTGGCATGTGTTGGAGGGGTGTTTAGAAGCTAGATTAAGCAACAAAATAATAGCAGTACAGGACCAGTCTTTGATTTCTTCCCAGCACTTGTCAAAAGATTTCCAAACAAAACATGGAAATGGCTTTTCTGTAAGCTTTAACAGCTGTGTGTATGTGAGCTTTAAGACTGCTCTCTACAGTGGTTTGTTCTTTCCAGCCAAGAAAATGTATCAGGCAGTCAGAAAAAAATTCAGAAAACTGCATGATTTTAATTAAATGCTTTGATAAAGCTCACAGCTATTTTTTCTTAATAAAGGGTTCTAAAGTTTTAAAGGAATTCAACTAGGTTCCTGAACAGTTAGCATGGAAAATTTGGAGACCAAATCAATCAATAATCTAGGAGTTAAAGGGATTTTAGTCCTGCCTTAAATGAAAAATCTTCGTGCATCTTGACCTACACAGTTTGTGTGGAAAGTCTCAGCAATACTCATCTCAAGTGCACATATTTTCCCATGTGAATGTCACTGATGGACATACATTAAAGAACTGTCACAAAACACAAACCTGCTGATAGTATGACATATTACTAATATAGAGAATCTGTGCCTTTTAAAATTACAATGATTTTTAAAAAATAATTGCTATGCACATGGCTGCCAAATATTCTTATTATGACCTTGCTTTAGAGAATTTGAAAGATGCACTCATATACAGCCTTGATTCCAGGATGGCTGATCTGTGACTATCTCTATAGTAATAATGGTACTAGTATCATCTCAATAAGAAGTAATATGATGACACTTCCAGCAGGATACTTCTGCATTGATTTGCTAACTGTGATCTGAAAGAGGTTTATCTACAGAGTCAGTGCAGCAAATTGAGAAATAACTGCCTTATTTATATGAATACGGTGCATACCTATGAGTATGCTTTTGATGCCTTGTTTCTGTAAGAGGGAAGATGAAAAGAGGCTGCTAAAGGAAACATCAGAAGTGGCAAAAAAATTACAAATTCACTGATAAGATAAAGGGGAAGATAGCCTTTGTGGACTGATTTTACACTCTCAAGGTCAAGTGGAGAAGACAGAGACATGTACTTACTCTAGAGGATCTGAAACATAAAAAGGGAAGACTCACATTCACCCCAGCTAACTTTATGCACTCAACTGAAGTGCCTAAGTAACGCTATTCTCTTCTGACTGGGGGACACACATCTTCAAAAAGCATTTTCACCTGTCCAAGAACAGCACTGTCCTCTACATACTGAGCTACACTGTCCTCTACGTATGAGCTGTTTCTCATACAAAAGAAATAAAGGACACCTTCACACTCACTAATCTTCTCCAGCCAGTGAGATAACAGGCCATTCTATGCCATGAAATTTGGGAAGAGACAGGATGGCAAAGAAAGACCTAGATATGAATGAAGCAGAAACTGCTGCAGATCAATTGACTTCTCATGCCTCTAGAAATTCAGGCAAATAGGCACTGAAACGTGTGCAAACATGGAAAGAAGGCTGCAATCACACAGAATCTTCAGAATGAGAGATGAAAACATCAAATGTTTTTCATTACCTGGATTGTAATGTCTCTAACTGAAAAATTTGCCTTCATGAAAAAACTTGTAAGGAGGGAGTTAGTGCAAGTCAGGCCCATCTTGCTAATGCAGTTGTGAAGCAAGGATCTGTGGTTCTACCCAAAGGGAAAACCAGAAAGCCAAAAGGTTGTTATAAGACACATAACTTCTGCCTTATAAACAGGGCAGACAGCAACTCCAAAGTGTTTCTGTAGAGCTTATTCCCAATGTCAAGTGCCTCTGCACTTAAGAGAACTAAGTGCTGAGCTAGTACAAAGCAGTGTAGCTTTGCCACTTGTAAATGAGCTGTATCATCTTACACAGCTGATTGTCTGCGTGTCCTAACAATTACATTTACAACTGAATGTAAATGTTCTAGCTATAAGTTGCAGCAACTTTCCCCTCAGCTTCCGATCCTCTTTCCTTTATGGTGGTTTGAGCTCATCCTCTGAATTAAACATCCTCATTAATAGGTATTAAATTAACTCACGAGCAGAGTTCAAGCAGAAAAGAGGCTTTTGCACACCAGAAAAAGGATGCAGAAAACAGCCTAAATATCTGCAATTGTCAGTGAATTTCGTAGGAAGCAGAGAGTTCAAAATAGATGTTCTTACTTGCTGCTGACCTGTTAAAAATGCTTCTTCCTGTTATGAAAAACCCTCAGAAGGAACCAAATTGTATTTCATCACCATGTTGAATTTTCACAATGTATTCCTTAGGTTATGTGCACAAGTATTTTGTTTTAGATGCAGATCTGTCTCTTTCAATTACCAATGCAGACTACAAAGCATTTTAGCAATGTCACATGTCAATTTAGTTTCCTAAGTTATCCTAATTGGCTCTTTTTTAACTTCAGCAGGAAAAAGATGTTTTTAGCTGTCATCAGTGCTTATGCCTTAGCACTACTAAATCATCTAGCTAGGTCTTAGATTGAATAAAGATACAGAAGATTCAATGTTGATGTATAATACCTGTTTTTAATGTGCTGGGGGGAACCAAGACACTTGAAAGCTCCATTGACCATAATAGCAAGCCTTGTGCAGAGAGCTTCACATTCTTCCATACTACAAAATAAATCAAGGGGAAAAAATAAATAATTAGTAGTAAAAACATTATTTATACCTAACTTTAGTTAAAGTGCAAGAATTTGGACAGCTGCAAAAACAGGTGCACAAAACTTTTGCCTTCAAAGGGTAACAGTCAAAGTTGAAACCCTAATCAGGTAATACCAACAGTTATTACCACACGACAGCTAGAAGAGATCCTTAAACCATTATTTATATTTTTAGTCCATGACTAATTGGACAATTCTGGACAAAATGTAAAGGTATCATTACCACAGGCAAATGCCTCATAAGCAATCTCAGGAATGCCACTAAGTGAGTCATGAACTCTGTTATTACCTTTAATACCTCTTTGTGATGATTCTGAGCTAAAGAATAAAGGGAAAAAAAATGAAAAGCTTGCTCAGCCTTTGTTTTGCATAGTACATGGCCTTGAGAAAAAGTTACCCTCATCCTGATTGCAGGAGAGAAGATCCAAAATACTACAATCCAAACAGAATTTAGGAAATGGAAACGCATCTGAACAGAAAAGCAGGGTCCTCCTAGATGTGACTGCTTCAGATGACAAATAATAGCTTTGACTTGTAAAACTTATGGCAGATGGGCTGTTACCCTACATGTTATGCAGAACTGTGTGAGCAGCTCTTTCAAAGAAGCACTTTAGACATAAGGAACCAGTCAGGATGCACCCATCATCTCAAAGAGGACTCAAAGAGGTTTGGTGTTCTTACAATTCACTGTGTACCCTCCCCAACCCTTCTGAGACAGCTGAACAAGAAATGTCTTGTGTGCCTCAGCCACGAGCCAGTCCAAATCAAAGTGCTTTGACTGAACAAACATCGGCAATTAAGTACTGCCCCAGGAACAATTTCTTTATAATATGACAGAGCTGTGGTGAGAACTGCCAAATTGCTGTGTCTGAGAGAGACAAGGAGAGAGCTGACACATCTTCCCACAAATCAGGAGATTCATTGAGTAACTCCTAATGTTCCCCTTGGCATAATACTCCCAGCTGTGGCAAAATTACACAAATTCAGGGACAGTCGATATTGCCTCACTCCTCCCGAGTCAACACAGAAGTTTTCTCTCTGAAATTTAAGTAAAAAATTCTCTCTGAAAAGTAGGTAAAGAGTCGTCAAAACCTGATTTTTACACAGCAAACCCTCTCTATACCTTACACATGTATTTGCTGACATATATGAAAGTTCACTTCATATGTAAAATTCCTGTAATTATACAAGTAAATAATCTCAAAGCCCCAATGGCCTTCAGAAAATAGTATAAATAGTATAGAATAATTCCTCCTTTCTTCACCCTGGGACAACAATGTGAACAGTATCACTGTACTTATTTTCTGCTTCAAGTCATTCATTTGCAGAGCTAAATGAGTGGTTAGTACAATTTGATGGATTTTGTTTGTTTGTTTCCATCATATTAGTAATGCGATCACGTCACAGGTCTATTTAGCTGGTGTTTGACAACTAAAGTTTCTTAATCTGGACTGAAAAGTGAAAGCATATTTTTTACTCAAAATCACTGAGCTGAATTCACAATTCATAACCCTGTTCTTTAAATAAGTGTAAAGGTAAGTACTTGGCCATCAAACACGGTAAGTGATTTTCAAAATTCAGCTTCCATAAATAAAACACTAGACACTTTTTGGAGAATTTTTCCGTAAATAATTGACTGGGACAACAAATACATTTTAAGAATATCTAAAAAAAATCTGAAAATAGAAAACATTGGAGGAAGTTTGGCCACATTCCTTTATTAATTCAACTATACATCAAATCTCATTTGGCCAAATGTTTCATTGCTATTTTGATTTTTTGAATTTTGTCTTCTCTAGACAAGTTTTCATGATCTCTCTCTCACTTAAAGGCATTTTATATAAAGTTATACATATTCTATATATATATTACTTAAGGGAACATTTAATTTATTTCATTTCACTAAAGATGTTACAAAACAGTACTGATGTTTCCTCCATTAAAATGATGTACCAGTGACCATATCAGAGAACTGACAAAATATCTAACATAGACGGACTCTTCCAAGAGGATGGGGTCTCCTACCATTTCCAGTAATGCATAAGAGAACAGTTGATGCATCCATCTTCAGGATGCCATGGCTTACTCTTTTCATACAGTGATGCAAAGCAGAAGCTTTATAAAATCGGAAGTTTTTTCACTCACATCTCTCTTTGTAAGGATTTTTAAGGTAGCCAGACACAAAAAAGCAACCTGAAGTTCCAAGCAAGAAGAGACACTACAATACTGAGTAAAAAGAGCATAGATAAAGAGGAATCAATTACATCATCTTTGCCATGCCTGCAGCGCCTTGAGCAACACTTTATTTTTTAAAAATTAAATATGAAAAATATTTGGGATTTAAGTAGGTTCCTTTTCCATAGATAGGAAGGAATTGCCATTAAATTTCAAGATTTAATCTGTGTTTCACAGCAGAGTGAGCACGTCTTCAGAATATACTCCTCTGCAGCACAGGAACAGCCGGCTGCTGGGATAAGAGTGTTACCTGTGGGATGTCAGCACAGCTGCACAGCCATCCTGAACTTCCTTCAGGATAGCTTTCCAAAGGTAGCGTTTAGAGCAGGGATCCATCCCAGAGCTGGGCTCATCCTGTGAGAAAAATGAAAATGACATAGCAGCATGGAAAAAGCATACCACGGGTTCTGCCCAGCATGAAGAATTAACACAATTGACAAAAAACCCCATGTATTTGTCTCTTTAAATGTCACATTTTCAGAGGGTCACTTAAGAGACACCCTGATCAATGTTTTGCTTTAACGCATACAGTTTAATGTCTAAATTTATGGAAAGCACATTTTAATAAAGAAGCATATATACATAAACAATATTTAAATATAATCTATTTGTATTTATAAATGCTTATCATATATATAAATTTTTATATATCACATACGTATAGTTATATGTATTTATTATAACTCTATAATTATACACATACATTCTTTTTCACAAGAGAGACTTAAAAGTGGCTTTTCTCACTTTCTGGAAGGGTTTGATGACTATTTCTGATCTGCATACATTGCCATGAGCACAAACAACTGGAGAAGTTCCCAGATGTCTACTGGTGTTTGATAAGGTGTTTGGATTTGACATCCTGCACCAGTTACTCCTACAGCCCTTTTAACAGGAATTTTCACCCACAGTGGAGAGATTCATAGTATTAAATAACTAACTCAGTGCAAACCAACTGGCAAGCCCATTTCCCATTTGGATGGCTTTCATGGAGAAAGACATGCTGCTACAAAATCTACATTTCCCCTTCTTATCTATTCCTCCTTACCTCACAAAATCAAATTTTTACTTCATCCACTCATAGAAAAAAAAATTATTATTGATTAACATATCCAGTCTCTGTTACTACAAAACTAGGAAGAAGGAAACTCTTCCATTTGCTTTTTATCCAGTGGAAATCCACAGGGAGTGTCAGCACCTGTTAGACAGATATGGCTTTGGCTAAAGTATTTTCAGCAAAGAATCCCAGCTGAAACCTGGAAGCAAAGTTTTCAAGAAACAAAGCACACAAAACATCCAGTTTGAAGTTAATTTTAGTGCTTCACTACCAATGTCAGAGGTCAAAAAATTCAGTTCAGTCTCCCATTATCTGGTGGATTGCTAACAAAGAAAACATTAAAAGCAATAAACATAAAGCAACCCACAATATTGCTCAAATTAATAGCTTTGATCCTGGATGCAATTTAGAAGCAGATTCAGTGGTTTATATTGGTGTCTTTGTTTTCAGAAAAAAATAATAAAAAAACACCCTTTTAAAATACTGAAAAACTCCTTTAAAATCTGCTAGCTTTCTAAAGACAACAAATATTTTAAAGAATTTGACATGTTTAAATATCTTTCTTTCCTCTTTTCCTTCTATATGCAACAGTGCCCTGCAGCAAGAAGTAGGCTGAAATGGATACTTGCAGTGGTACCCTGTCATAAAGACATTCAAAACCAGTTGGAGCATTTCCTAAAATCAGGAAAAAACACTGATTTAAGATAATCTCCTCCTTTTACTAGCTGAACCAGGGTCAGTTAAAGCATAAAATGCAAATAAAATATCTTCACTTAGTAGTGAAGCGATGGTAGGCAGTTAGAGGCAGCAAAATGTATCTAATCTTCTGAAACATGAACTCCAGAGAACATCAACTTTATCTGGTTCAACTTAGCCTGCGGTCCCTTCCTGGATGTCCTGGTTTCCTCCTTAACTCAGAGGAGCAGCTTTGCTACCCCTGACTGTTTTGAAAGGTTTATTGCACTATTGAACTCTTCCCAGCCCAGTTTTAAGAAAGCAATGTTCAATATTCTCCAGTGAAACAATAGGCAATGGTATGAAAGAGAATATAGTGTTGCAATGATGCAGTTCTCAAAGCTTCGTAGCTCTCTGATTTTCAATACCAAAGGCATTGTTTACACTGGAGTGGCCAGTATCAAGCCTAAATGGGCAGCAGTTTGCAAGAACCAAAGCAACCTGTGGTAAGTAATTCAAATTAATATAATTCATAAATGTTACTTGATTGTGTGACTTGTGAATGCAACAAAATGTAAAAACTGGCCAGATTTATGAAATAAATACAACTGAGCAAGAATTACGAGTATCCTGAAAGAACATGGGTCAATTAAACACGTATTCGGACCATAGAACACTGCAATTTTATTTGTGTTGAAGGCTTTTTTTTTCTTCTGCTCATCCAATTTCTCCAAGGAATAAAAAAACAGGAAAAAAGACCAATTTCACTTTCTATTTTTGTGAGCACTGGAGAATAAAATTAAAGTAATTCATATAGCAGAACAAAGAAGACAGTTATACATCTTTGTATCAATTACTCCCTGACTGATCAGGAAACTACCTGATTTTCTTCAGAGCAACATCCAAGACAATAAAATTCAATGTAGCCCATTTTTCATAAGCACAATATTACTTTTACTCACCAGTAAAAGTATTTGGGGTTTACCCACTAAAGCCACAGCAGTAGAGAGCTTCCTTTTTGTGCCAGCACTGTAGGTTCTCACCAGTTTGTCAGCATGGGCATTGAGGTGTAACCGGTTAACAAGGTCCTCTGCAACCTGTGGTTTGCAAATTTGAAGGCCAGCAAAGATGAGCCAGATTAGGTAGCATTTGTGCATAGATGGAAAGAACATTTTGTTCATGCATGTTAAGAAAATGTACATGTTGTTTCCTTATTTACCCACATTTGCTGAATATTATTACTTTTGAATCTTAAACACAGACAAAAAGCTGCTCTGGGACCCCTTCGTTCTTCAAAAATGATAAGGATTTCCTTGTATAAAAATCTGGCTTTGTCACTGCTCAGCACAGTCATTTGTATTTGGTTTGTGTCCATGGATCAGTGATCTAAAATGTCTCTCATTTCAACTTATTCTCCAATATTTATTTGATCAAATACCTAAATAACTGAAAATGCAAGCGAAAAAATTCTCCATCAGCTACAAAAAAAAAAAAAAAGATGAAAATGTCAGAAAAGCAAGTCACACTTGTGGATTTAGAGTTTCTTTAAGACAAAATGTAACAGGATTAAATTAATATAACCTTTGTAATAACTGAGGGGGGTAAATTGATCCTAGCTGGATTGTTTTTAATTGCTTTAATATGAATGTATGATCTGAGCAAGCTGAGAAGACATGTGAGCACAGCTGGAGACAACACTCATGCTGTCCCCTATGGCCTTTCTTCTCTACCCTGTCAGAGACAGTCCTGACATACAAGGCTCCCTAAAATACTGGTGGCTAGAGAATATTAAATGTATCAATAATCTTAATCCATCTATATCAGCCACTACTGGTGGACTGTCCAAGGAGATATCGCTCAAAACCACGAGGGACACAGCAGCAACTTTTGCACTTGCTGCTGCCAAATGCGCCCTGCAAAGCAGCAGGTGTTTGGTGTAGACCCCTTCGGGGCTGGGTCATTAAAGAGTGATCAACTTTGTAACAGAGCAAGTGTGTCTTCTACCTATACGTAGGACAGCTGGAAGATTCTTGTAAAGCAAGGAGTTGCATGATGCTCTTATGGCCCAACATGAACTGCCAGAGCACCTCCAGCAGTATGGTTCATTCTCTCTGCTTCCTCTGTACGAACTTCAGCAAAAAGCAAGGAGAGACCTGAAGGCTTAATCATATCAGATGGACAGTCTCCAATTAATTTGAAAGTCCAATAGAAAATAAAAATCAATAAACAATGTTGTGAATTAATATTCACTATCCATCATAGACAAACTGCCGCAAGCATAGTAATACTTTCTATGGGAAAGTATTATACAAACACCTTTGGAAATGATCAAGATATTCATGACCCTTTTAGCAAGATAAGTGATACTTATAAGAGTCATCTCTGAGAGCAAGTTTTCTGTAAGAAGAAACAATGCTGCAGCAGTGAGAATCTACAGTATTCTTGTGATGATCCTTGGACTGGTATCCACAGTCACTGTGGTTGGGGTACCTGGATGTATATTTAACCTAACAGCACTGCACATTCTCATACCACAGCCACATTTCAGAAATATTGCTCTGTCTACATTAGATGAAGAAAGGTTTTTTTGTTTGTTTGTTTTAAAATCATAACAACTGTTAAACTAGGCACAGGTAATATACTGAAAAGTTCAAGGTTTTTGCTATATCAAAGTTAATTCACAGTAATTCACTTCCAATTAGAGATTATAGCTGTGGTTTTAAAAATTATTTATCACCTAAGCTATGTGCTAAGATAGCTGAGCTTTGTTTTGATTTGTTGTTTTTTTCACTTCCAAATATATGTCCCATTATACACAAAAGCAACACACAAAGTCAAGTCTTCTAAAGAACATGGTAGACAGCTTATCCTCTCTATAAAACTGACTCGACTGCTACCGCTGGGAATGCATGAGTGTTAGTGACTAAAGAATTGTCCTCCTACATATTCACCAACAATCACACAAATTACACAGAAAAGCTCATAAGAATTTAAGACCAGAAAGTGAAAAAATATGCAATCCATATTGTGTACACCAAATATACATTTTAAACTACAATTATACATAATGTGTACACCAAATATACATTTTAAACTACAATAAGCTTCAAGAATTATTAAAAAATAATCAAGAGAGGACTATGCATCACAGATGAAATGTAGTCAAAACTATCCTTTAGATATAACTGGAACCACTTTTTCTAAGACTGCTTTGAAGTGTCATCTAAAGTCAGCAAAATGCCTTTTTTTAAAAGAGAAAATGAATTCTGCATGGGGAAGAATTTAGAAGGTCGAGGAACAGTGCCAGAGAAACAAGAAAGTAACCATACAAGTTAAATGGGTCTTCTTGTAGTCAGTAGCTCCCAAGGAAATTCAGTCATGTCGGTATGAACATAAAGCTCTTTGTAGGGAGCAACATTAAAAAGAATTAACTTCGCAAGATTTGTAATTCCTCACATAGAATTCTCCTCCCTCCAGTGTGTGCTCAAGCATTCAGCATGACTACACAACATCCTGTTTCATAAAAGGAGATAACACCTGGCAAGCGTCCCGCTATAGAAAATTTTCAAGACAAGGTTTAAAAGCTAAATAGGTGAAAAGAGAAGGATGGGAATCATTTCAAAGTACCCACTTTGCTGCTGCTTTAAATGTGGAGAGCTTCCGAGATAAACCTTGCAGATCATCACAGTGCACAACACAATCTGGCCTGATATCTGGATATGCTCCTTTGGTGCAAAACATATCAAATTAGAACTGATTTGCAGCTGAATCACATCAGCAACATAAAGGCAGATGGGCAGACCAACTTTCTTATTACTAAATATTTCCCAGTTGCACCTAAAAGAGTCTCCTATTCCTGATATCCCAACTCTTACATTTCAATGGAGCACTGCAGGCTATGGTTCAGCAAATATAAGAATATAGAGCTCAATCTTCTCTGAAGAGATAACCCCAGACTTTTTTTTTTTTAATGCATATCATAAGATTTCCAGTAATGTCTCAGCTTCATCAATAATACCTAAGTAACATCAAAACAGTAATTTGAATTAAATTAAAAATATTGCATATTAGATATATATTATGCATTAGCTATTTTTAGAGGAGCCTAAATATCTCCATTATAACTTCATTTGTCTGTATAACTGGTGGTTTGCATCATAGTACACTGTAAAATAAATCCAAAAATCCCTCTTAAACTACTTCAAATGAAAGTCAGAATTGAGCATGTGATCAATCTTCTTTATACACATATTTATGCCAGAGAATTACAGTTCTAATTGTTTCCTTCCTGTAGTGAATGTGAGATATATACAAAAGCACCTTATCTCCATCCTTCTTACATTCACCATGATGATCTATTTGAATAATGTTTCAATGACCTTCAGGAGCATAGAGTGAGGAAATACATCAACTTATTTAGCAAGTTTGTAACATCAAAAGCTACAGCGTTATATGCAAATATATACATTGTAAGCACACTTGAACCATGAAAAATGTCAATTCACAGCTCTAATAATGTATTTAAACTTTTTCTTTCCTTCCTCCCCACACCAACAGTAAAAATTATAAGAGACTTCACATCTATCAGTTAGCTATTTCCCTATTTTCCAATATTTCTTAAAACTGTTTATTTTTTTCCTCATCAATTGTAATATATTTAGCCAAAGATTTTCCTGAAAAATTAATTTGGGCTAGTCTGCCTAGCTTTAGAACAGGCATTGGAATGAGCCCTTCATTCTGTAGCATTTAAACAAAATTCCCCAATACTTTGTGTAGTTCCTAAAGACAACATTCATTCCAGAAGAGGCTAGAAGACAACTCAACTTTTTGCACACACGCCACTATCTGTGGGAATAAAGGTCAAAACAGATATGGTCTCCTCCATCCACCAGGGAGCTAAGAGGTACATCCATTCCACTGAAAAGCAGTAATTGTGTAACCACTAATGCCTATAATTTTCCACTGCCTTTAGAAAAAGACCTCTAATATTCAAGTAAAAAACTAAGTGGTGTTGAGGACTTTCAGTCTGTGTCACTTCCAGAAGAATTTGGAGTTAGTGAAGACCTAATCTATTCAAAGACTGGGAACATCATAGTGTTTCTATCTTGACTTGAAAGGCTGTATCCATCAGCGTATTAGTTTTCATCATTGCTGATACAATAAATAAAATGCCTATCTTCTTGCTGTTTATTTAAACAAATCCTCATAAAGCAAATCTGACCCAACACTGAAAATATATATCATATCCATTATAAATGATAATAAACATGCATTGAATTCTAGAGTCATCTGAAAAATAATTTTATGTGTCCAAAGCAGTAATAAAGTGCCAGGTTCTGAGTAAGTGGATACAGTGTAGTTTTTGAACATCCTAAATAGGAATCATTCATCAATTCCACAAAAAAAGAGTATTTATTTGGCTTTCAAGTAAACTCAGAATTGTTAGATTTCTTCCATTTGGAAAGTGTATATCCATCCTCAAGTTTCAGGGGAACAATATTTTTTTATCCCAAAATCTCATAAAACTATACCCACTAATTTTGCTTAGAGTCCAAAAAAAAAAAGTAAACATACAAAGAATGAATTAATTTACAGATTCCCATTTCCAGCACCTATAGAATATAACGTTTAAGGAAATCATTGAGATTCTAGAATCAGAGCAAAATCTTCCTGGAGACTTAATGAAAAGAGAAAACATACTGACATTCCTAAACCTTACCTCAGAAGACCTGATAAAGCTCCTTTTGAGACTTGCAACAGAAATTTTAATGCTAATGAGGGATGCCATTTGATGCTCTGCTAATAATTTTAATTTTTTAACAAGCTGAGTGCTGTATTTTGGAACAAATTGAGATCTAAGAATTTGATATATTAAAGAAATAAAAATAAAAATTAAAAGTACTATGCTTAATTGGAATCCCTCTAAATAACCTAAAAGCTTTACTCTAATTTTTCCAATTTTGAAAAAAATCCCCAAATTTTCAAAGCAGATTTGTGAAGTACAACAAACCTTCACACTATATGTGAAGTTTAACATTGATAGTTAATGACCCATTTTTCTCCTCCTTTCCCATTCGTTTAATTACTGTTTTGGAACATTAAGTGCACTCAACTTTATGTCAGGCACTTAACTCCTGCTGCTGATAAATCTGTGTAGCAAAGGATTTGGTCCTTGAAGTTAGTGCTTCAATATACAGCTTCAGCTGCAAAACAACCTGCAAGTCATCTGCCTGCTCATCAATTTCTTGAAAACAAAGTGAATGCATGTTTCTTTCCTTATCTCTAGAATATATGTGTTTGTGCATATTAGTGTAATTAGTCATGGGTAAATATTCAGAGGCAGGCTTGGAGTGCTGTACCATAGGCAGGAGGGAATGATGAGAAAACAGCTTACGTTTCCATACAGCTGCTCCTTGAAAGCATTCCAAAGCCTTATTTTCTTTATAGGCAGATAGAATGCTCACTTTCTCCAGGCACCAGCCATTTCTGAGTTGAAGCACAGCAGCTGTTGAGTGCTTGACAGCAGTGCCACATAGTAAGAAGGGAGCACTGACAAAAACATTTGTTTTCCTCTGAGATAGCTGCATTTCAGTTTTTGATGGAAACAAACCAGAGCAGCTAAATATTATTTGCAGGAGTGCCTTGATGCCTTGATCGAAAGCATATGGCAGCAAAGTCTGCTCTGCAACCTATGCAGACAAAAAATTAAGACAACTGAGAGGAAGAATGATCTCTCACAAATGTGATGCTAAGGCACGGAAGGCTGACTATAAAGAATAGTCTAAGCCTATACCTAGATCATCTGAGGTCCAGGTATGTTAACGTTTGTCTTCTCTCATTGACATAACTCATATCTAAAGGAAAGATTTTGCTCCCTTTCAAGAGGGACACGCATGTGACATACCTTACCACTTCAGGAACTCTTTCCTAGCCACTATGGAGGACCTGTCATTTCATGGAGAAAACAGGTAATTATAGTTGAGGGCATTAGTGCAATAAAGACCATCCCTGATAATATTTCTTTTGGATAGAGGGAAACATATGCAATTTTTCAGTACTCTGCTAGAAGTCTGAAGTAAAAATTAACACCAATAAGTTATGAAGTAAACAGTCAAACAAAAGACTGTAAGATAATTTCTGAGCAGTCTGCAAGTAACATGCTGTTGAAACAGGTAAATGGATACTCCCCAAGATAAGCGGCAAGGACTTGCAAGAGTCAATTATTTTCCCCAGGCTTTCATCCAGAAATACCCAAATGATCAGCTTAAGACTGTAAAAATTTAAGATATTGCCTGTCCTGATGAATACTCAATGTCCCTTACAGGAATTATACTTCTTTCTGAAATAGCATCTATCTTCTGAGGAAAAAGAAAACAGGCTGCAGATAAGCAGAAAGCAGCTCTCTCACATACAGTCAAGGAACTGATTGCAAACCACTTATTAGACCCCAAGGCAACAGCCAGAAAAATGCTAGATAGTTGGGAAAAAAAATTCAGTTCATGCAGTTTTGCTTCTGGAAAAATGAAAAGAAAACAACAGGCAGTATTCTGGAGGTTAGGAGGGCAGTGCTAGAGGAATAGCTACTACTTCAGACCAATCTGTACAGCAGGAATTGACAGATAACAATTTCATATCCCACTACAGTTTTCTCAAGTTAGCAGAGATGCAATTAAGCAGAAAAGACTGAGCAGCTCAAGTCAGGTCATATTGTAAACTTCCATCTGCTGATACAGAACCCCTCCCATATTTTACACTATATCCATTTCATACTTAATTTCTAGTATTGGCTGACTGGTTGCTTCATTACAGAAAAAAGAGCTCAGTCTGCTGATCAGCACCGCTACACCTGTATCTGTAAATCCAAGAGCTCACAGTGCTATTCCCAGATATTGTCAACTTCTATTCTAATTCTCTCTCAAAGCATTTTCTTTGGCCTGTTCTCCTTGGACAACCCCAAGCTTTGTGTGGCAGCTGGAGCATTTAAGAGACCGCTCCCATCTTGTGAAGTTTATGACAGCAGAGTGCTGACAGCTCCTATCCCAGGGCCCAGGTGTTTCATTTATTTATAAAGAACCATACAATAATTTTTAGTTCCTTCAAAGTTAAAATGTATCACTGAAGAAAAGTTTTTTAGAGGTACAAGACACAAAACATGGTGTTCTCTCATAGTTCTTTAAGTGTGATAGTGAATACATTGAACCACTCATAAATTTAATTTCTTTTAGGGTTTTTGTGGCCAGGATTTCATTTGCAATAATGCTATTTTACTATCTGCAGTGATGTTATTGTGTTTTGAACTGCCATAACAGAAAAAAAATCCACATTATTTAAATAAAATTGTGGAAATGAAAAACCTTATTACTAGAGTTGTTAAGATGAAATATTAGATAGTTCTCACATTAAAAAGATACTATAGTTCTATATAACCCCACAGTCCAGCCTGGCAATTGTTCCCTCTGCAAATCTGTTTTGGATAGTTACCTTATGGATATCTTGTTTTGGAATTCCACGCAGTGTGCAGTAATAATAAAGATGCTCCCAACCTGTTAAAAGTTCATCCAAGGCATCTTGCTGTGGACAATATCCAATAAGAATACCTTCAGAGCTAGCAGAGAGTATATCCATTTCAGACCTGTTTAAACAAAAAGAATTGAATGTTGCTTAACAAATCCCATGGCCCTGGGTTCCATCCTTGGGATACAAGACAAACACAAAACCTCAGTTCTGCAGATAAAGGAGACTGAATCTCTTTGCTGTGGTTACTTAGTGCAGCACCACCCACAGACAATGCACATTTTTTGTCCCTTTTGGGTTAGCACAGCCACCAGCATTTCACTATTGTGACAGCATGTGTATCAAGGTCAACAAACCAACACAATTGCCCATGACAATTAATACACAGCAGTTTTACTTCTCTTGTCTTTTTGGTAGTACCTGCTCTAGGAAGACACATTTCAAGCCATACATTGCTCATATTGGATATTATACTACATACAGTATTATATTCATATCAATCACACTGAATATTGAGGAGGAAGGACTTGAGAGAGAGAGAAATGTTGCTGTGTGTTCTTTGTGTGTCTATGGCCACACGTGCACATACGCCCATTCTCTAAACAAGAGTAAAACAAAGCACAGGATATTAAATATTATATTAAATATTAAATATTATATTATTGTATTATTATATTACAGGATATTAAATATTATATTATTGTCCTTAAAAGACAATACAGGAAAAAGTATAAAATTATCCTGACTTAAGAGAATTTGACCTTCACTTTGTAGCTCTACAGCATTACTTGAAATTACATTCATTGCTAAGAAGCAAGCTTGATTGCAAGGGTGTCTCATTACCCATAATGACACTAAATCTATCCTATTTATTCTAACATCAAATTCAACACTCAATGCTGATTTACATGTACAGAAAGACCTGTCAAAATGAAGACACTTAATAATAAAAAATCTGAGCTTTCAAAGAAAAAAAGTTTTCAAAAGATTCTGAGTAACAGAACATTTTTCCTCTTAGTGGTTTTTTACATTTCTGATTAGAAGAACTAAATATATGATTAATCATTTAGACACAAAGTAAATGCATTAACTGCAGGATCTACAACTACCAGCACTAGTGAAAATATAAATATGTATCTCCTGTTAACAAGATTCAGGAGTCTGGGGAGAAAAAATTCTGCATTTTACATAATGAACCACAGCATGAAAATATATTTTAATGCTTTCAAAAGATAAATTAACATGATTATGACAAACCTTCTGTGGACTAATTAGAATGGTCCTTTGCTGTTAATGGCAAAAATACAAAATCATGGTATCTTGATTGGTTTGGATGGTGCTACCTAAGTTATGTGCTTATAGACACTTCTCTAAATGATGAGTTAGCAAAAGGTAGAAGGGTGATAGGGGAAAGAGGATAACAGAAGTGTTCCTGATTAATTTACATCCACTTACACAACATTTTCAATGAAGTATATACAGAATTTTTACTGTCACAGTTTCCAACCATACCTATGGCAAATTAAATCCTTTTTCTATAGTCATCTTTACCATAAGATATGGATTGAATAATGCTGATCTTTTTGTATAACCAGTCAGAAGCAGTGGATTCCTTCTTTAATTAATTCTAACATAGCAAAATACTATTCACAGTGAAATATTATCTAGATGCTGTCGAACATAGAGAGGTTTGTTTTGCTAGGAAGATTCATGCACAAGGTTTTCTTTTGGTGCAGCTGCTGTCTTGTGAGAAACAAGAGACTGGGCTTTTGGTAATATGCCAAGTTCAGTCAGAAGAGAACAAATCACACTCAGGGGTAATTTCAGGGATATTTACTCTGCATGAATCCTGTGGCTGGACAGAAACATCTTGTTTGCAATGGGCCCCTACCATGAAGAACAAAAAAGTTAAACATGGACAGCTGCAGAAAAACAACAGACATCTAATGTTCTTTAGCTAGAACTATATTAGAGCATCCTTACTTGGTTTGCATCAGGAAATAAAGTGTCCTCAGTGCTAATTGTACACACAGGGTCCAGTGCTCTGGCTATGTAAAGCACCTACTCTTAGGTGAACAATATCCCACACACTGACCTTTAGCTTTCATAAAGTGAGGGCAAAGTGAAAATGCATCATTTAATATTTTTACGCATTTTGGTCCCTTATCTTGCAACTTTATCCATTAGTGCTGACCCTGAACACTTCAAGACTTCACATTAACACAGACTCTACTGCAATAACTAAAGAACTCGTGGACCTTTCCACCTCACTCCTCCTCCTCATCTCTGTACCTGTCAAATCAAAAACAAACCAACCAGAAGACAAAAAAAAATTAAAAGCCGTAGGATTCCTATCTTTTAATCAGTTTTGGGTTTTTTTTTTTTAATGTGCAGTATAATGCCTCTTCTTCCCTCATCAACATCACAGAGTAGATTTCCAAATCAAAATTCTGGATATTATCATTCAGTTTTGTTTAGCCATGTCCTAAGCTTTTTCTGAAGATATAAACAATATTTTAAAAAAATAGATTAAAGAAAAACACATTATAATTTTTAATTATAGTACATATTATACAACAGAAAACAAGCTCCCATTTTAGGAAATTAATTTTTCTTTGAAATTGAGTTAGTCTCTTAGATTTAATTTTTATGGGTCTAAATCAAATGGACATTGAAAGTAGTGATGGCATGATACCAGAAAATCTTCTCACTAAATGATATACTGTAAATACTTTTCCCTTTTCTTTTTCTAATTTTTGATTTGATTCATTAAACTGATTATAATCCTGTTTTTCCTTAACAAGTATCATCATATATGCTATTATCAGAAGTAAATTATAAATATATTTTTAATATTTTCTGAAATATAGATTAGCATGCAGCAAAAGGCTGATTATTTTTTTTTTCTCAAGGTAGAAAAAAACAGCTGTTTGTTTTCTGCCCTATTATTATCAGGACGCCAGGACTTTTTATTAGACTATTCACATTAAAAACAAGATATACAAGAGGAAAAAATCAGCTCATTTTATAAATAGAGAGAAACAACATGTAAGTGTGGATTCCAACCCCTCTCAGGCTTTTGTCCATGGTACAGCAGACACAATGAAGTCTTATGTAATATCTAAAACCTATAGGGAGGAAAATGGGCTTTTACACTAATACATGACTTTCTGTATCTTTAGAATAACACAGTGTACTTGTTATCTTTAAATTCTGTTGGTAATTTTTGATTATATCATCTGATCAAGTTAAGATATAAAACTCCTTCATTTTTGTCCTTCATTTTTAGACTACATCCTTATTCTCAGTCAATACTTCCCCTTGTTAGTTAAGTTTTTCTTTAGAGTGAACAGCTGCAACAAATGACATCACCAGAACATTTCCAGAAATCTTTATATTTTAAATATAGTCTTAAAGTTGCAGAATTGCATTTCTAGAACTCTTTTAGAAATGGCCAACAGAACATCTGGCATCCTCAAAAAAAATAGTACAGTCTATTGCACTTGAAGTATGGAAAATTTTCTATTCCATCCCTGTCTAAGTACTTTGGTGAGGATCATGATATTTTGGTGCAAGACATCCTGAGAAAACATCCAGGACTCAATAAGACTTTCCTCACTATGGAGTGCTCATTGCATAGTTTTGTACTATTGAGGAAAGAAACTTGCCAGACTTTCAAGATACTGGGATCATAAAGTAGAATCAGAATATAGAAAATTTTTGATTCAAAGTTGTTCCTCCACTGACTATTTCAAGGCTTTTAACATTAATCTACTTGTTCTAAGCGCTTAAAGAACACCCTGCAGTCTGATTACAGGTTAGATGGGGCTGGCATGGATCACTCCAGTCAGAAAGCCTTTGCTGACACTGAAAAGAAACGTAACCACTGGGATGAGGGAATATGATCTTGGACAAAACCTGTTTCCTTCTGTGTAAACTGGACCTGCGATTTCCAAAGGCCAGAGTGGCAATTGCAGAACTAGATTTGGATCTTGTTTGTTACAATAGTTACCACCAACGTTGCTTATAGAGGGTTGTGGGCTGGCATTAAAAGGTAAACCTCAGTGTTGGGTTTCCAGAGACAACTTAGTACCCCTGATATCAGTCTCATGGCTGGTTTTGGAAAAACTATTTCCTTTTTGGCTCCACTGTGCACTTTGTTTCACTTTTATATGCTTTTTCTGCAGTTTTTGAATGCAATTAAATGCAGTGATATATATGGTACTTTCAATACTACTTACACATATATCTGCTTCTGCAGAGAGATAAATTCCATTAATTAGTCAAAATGAAATATAAATTTACAAATTACAAAAGTACTTAGACATTTCATTGTAGTCATAACTGCAAATTCAATTCAGTGCATACTAATGCTCAATTAACATTACAAAAAATCAAGGTTAAAATGTAATTAATGTAACTATAGCGTCAGTATAATTAGACTAATTATACTGATATACTGTGTAAAAACAGCCATTTCAGCCATTATATTGATGTAAATTTATTCTTCCTTTCAAATTAAGCTATTTGAACTACATTTTTAATTATTTATCAGGCTGAATATCATACCTATCAAAAGAATTGAAGTTCTAGCTATAAAATATTTTACTTTTCCCTCTTTGTAGAGCAGTTCTTTGGTCTTATGACTTTGTAATCCAGCAGCTGAGACGACTGACACTTAATTCAAATAGGATAGGGAATTGCTGTCATGGAGGATCATTGTGCAGAAGGAAGATGGAAATTCATGTGAGATAAATTAATTACACAAGGAAGACTGCCAAATGCTTCAGTCCTTGATGGGGCAAGTTATGAACAAGTTGTCACCTGGTTTATCTATTTTTTTGTATATGCATCCCACTACACTCTAAGCATGAACTTAAAGTCATCTCTATTCAGCAAAGTACAAAAGAAAAGATTGCAAAACAGAGGGCACAAAAAGGCAAACAACCACCAGTCACATTATTCATTATTTTACATTGACCTTGCCATGATGTTTGAAAGGATTTTGACACTTTCTCTTCAAAGCTGTGTTTAGCTCTCCTCACTTGAGAGAGGTTTTATGACAGTCACTGAAGAGGATTATATACAAGTACAGAAAGAAGAAGAAAACAAAGCTTGGCCAAAAAACACACAAACACAAAAAATTGGAATAGATGTACAATATCTGCTGATATATTAGCCCAGCAGACATTCAAAGACTATGAAGACTCACTTTGTTCTCCTTTGTTATACCACTTTGTTAAGTGTCAGCTTTTCTTTGTACATATGTAATACAGACATTACTTCTTCAAGCTGTTTGACAGAAAAAGTAACTACAAAAATGTTTAGTTTCACACACTACCTTTCATTTAGGCAGCTCCCACATTGGTGGCAATCTAGTTATGGCAGTAGAGCCAAGCATGAGATAATTTTAGTCCATTTTTAGTCTTGTAGAGCAACAGCTGTGCTACAGAGAACACAAAGAACTCTTCTAATTGTCAAGCAGACCATGCAGTTAATTATTAAATATATTTAAGCTTCACAACTCTTTAAATGCCTGTTTGTCTCTTAATGTCTTATAAAACCGTACTTTCTTAATACAAGTAAACAAATGTTATTAAAATAAGCTAATTTCTAGCAATTACCCTTTTTGCTTTTGATATTTCTGCCGCTTATGAAAGGTACTGCTGGTACTCTGCTGTCATTATTTTTTTGTTTCCAAGCCTTCTGAAGTAACTGTTTCAATGCTGTATGTTCCTTTGGCATTCTTCAATATTGGGGTGGCACATAACCCTGGTATGGAGACACACTCTCTAACAGCTAATTACTTCTCTGTTTCATTTGCACAGATATGTCACTGATAACAGCAATATTAATGAGGTACAACAAACAGTAAAAAAGTAAAATCCCCTGTGAAAGACATTATCTTCACAAGACTACCTGTGACTGGTGATAAATTCCTATTATTTCTCTGACTGGGCTCATTTAATCACATAACAGGAACAACTAGAATGGGCCTGCAAAGGTTATATAAGTTGCCTAAAACATTTTCTGCAGAGGAATATGAAAACTTTTTTAAAACCCAGGTTTTTGTAGACTGCTCAGCTTGTATACTATAAATGTGTGTTGGTCACACAAATTGTAGGATACAAAGTTCAGGGACATTTAAAATATCTACCTCATTTGTATATATAAATATATAAATATCTATTTGTATATATAAAATATCTACCTTATCTACCAATTAAAACAGATCAGAAGGCCAAATTTTTTCTCTCCCCCAAAATCATATCCTGCCAAAGAAGGCCAGGAAAAAACAATTTGCAGAAAAGATTAAGTCAGCTCTAGTATTTGACATTCCCACTTAATGACACCCTGACTTATGAATCCCAGTGATAGTGAAAACTAACATACAGAATACCTAGCTTCTATGGATTTTATGAGCTTTTGTTAAGAAAACAGACATGGATCTCTCAGATTCTTAGGAATAAGCTCTTTTTTTGTTTGTTTTGTTTTGTTTTTGTTTTTTTTTTCTTTTTTTTATGTGTGTGTGTGGTGTTAAGCATACAGCAAACAATCAACCTAGAGGCCAACAAATCTTTCAAAAGTACTTGAAGATGTTGTGAATCTGCTCTTATGCCCTTTTAGAAAGGAAGTTCCTTCTCAGAGGTATATATTTTAAATTTCTTTGAGATTATAGCAGCAGTTCCTTGAATACAAGTTGATTATTGATGTGTGAGGCTCTTTCTCTATAACCCCCTGCACTTCCAAGATGTCTTAGGTTGACCTTTCAAAAATTCTACTTGGCATTCAACTTTGAAAAATCCCATCTTCCATTTCTAGAATTCATGTTGTTCCAAGGTACAGTAGCTGTCCAATAAAATTCAAGGCCATTATCAGTGCATCTGCCTCAAAAAGACACTCCTGAGTTCATTTTAAATTCAGTATCAATCTGGAAAATATATGCATGGATTTGTTTGGGGTTTTTGTTATGTTTTTTAAATTTGTTTTTTAAAACAGAAATTTTCAAGCATAGTTATTCAAGGAAATGGAAACTGTTACGCATTAAGGACTTTCTGCATGGAATAAAATAAGTTAGGTTTTCCAATGTTTATAATAGTAATTTTACATACTGTTATATTTAATTATTTGATCATGAAGAATACATCATCGAGATAGGGTTAGATTAGACATTAAGAAGAAATTCTTTACTGTGAAGGTGAGTTTTACTTTACTTTTTACTCACTTTACTTGTGAGTCACAAGAACAAGTTGCCCTGAGAAACTGTGGTTGCCACATCCCTGGAAGTGTTCAAGGTTAGATGTGGCTTTGATGAAGTTGTTCTAGTGCAAAGTGTCCCTGCCCATGGAGGTGGGTTGGAACTACATGATCTTAAGGGTCTCTTCCAACGTAAATCATTTTATGATTCTGTAAGGGATCCATCGGACTACAGTATCTGGTCCTTTCATGGTGACAGAGGACAAAAGTTGTTCTTTCCAGTCAAACCCAAAAGAGGTGGGATTAACACCTAAGCTGCATTATTTATCAGGAACAGGATAGATATCAGAGGTAATTTTTTATGGAATCTCCTTCATGATGTAAATTTTAAACAAAAAATCTAGTTCTGCTGACCAAGAAATGTTCTGCAGCTATGATCAGCAGCTGCTTTCTTCTGCTCACTGCAGGCTCTGTGCCAGGAACACCAAGCTTCTGTGTACACTACCAGAGCAAGAAAAGGAGAATCTTCCTTACCATAATATCCCCCCTTCCTTCATTTATCTGAGTCATAAACACAAATCAATCCACCTAAAATTCCCCGTAATGTTAGTTTTAGTTATCCTTAGCTGCTGAGGAATGGTTCTTCAGACCTGTTGGGGTTACCATCTCACCTCTAGAAGAGCCAGTAAACTTGCCTCTTAGTGATTTTCAGGAGTACAGCAACACAATGCATCATGATCTGCTCAACAGCAACTTCCAAAATATGAAGCAAGGAAAAAAGTCAGGAGGGACATAAATTTCTTCTCACATACTCAAATTGTTTCTCTAAGTTTAGCTACTGTATAATAGCAGCTCTTGCTTAAGATTGCCTTCTTGAATTAGCATTAAGTTTTGAAAACTTGGGAATATGGGATTTACACTCACTTCGACCCTCGTAAACACAAAAAAATCCATAAACTCAATTGACATGATCATAATACAAGGTGATAATTAATGTTGTCAAGGGTATTTTGTACACAGAAATTCAGTTGTCTAAGGCTTTCTCTCAAGCCTCCTAAATGTGTCAAATTTCATTACCTATGTTTTAGTATGTGGTAAATAACATTGCATCTTAATATTTGTTTTCATGTTGGATTTATAAAACACAGTATGGGACATGAAAGTGACACACACAATGTCCAGGGACAGCATTTAACCTACTGTCAAAAGTCAGTAGCACACTAAAGTTGACCTCAGAAGCATTTTTAGCTGTTTAACCACAGGTGAAATACAACACAGCTGATGAAAAGGAATCCGCGCACTCTTGAATTAATTTGTAATATTTTTAAAATTATCTTAGGGGGGTTTTAAAAATATATCTAGTAGTCAGCAAACATACTGTAAGTGCCAATATAAATAATAATGAATTAAAGTCTTATAAATTTATATTTGCTTTAAAGTAGATGTTAAAATTTTGGAATTGTCACACCAGATCAAATCATTTGCCCAAATACAGACCTGGGAACCACATTGCACATTGCAGGGACAGCCATATGTGATCCATGGATGCACAGGTGGGACCCAAGGCAAGTCCCAATAGAACCTACACTAAGATACTGCTCAGAATCTAAACAAAACACGGGAGCTTAAATGTCCTGATGCTCTGAGAGCAAAATTTTATATTAAAAAAATCACAGATAATTTTATTTCTCCAAATCTCAAAATCTCTCCAGACCCATGCTATAAACTTCTGCCTTCCATCGTATCCTGGTACAAACCCATCCATCTGTTCCAAAAAATAAATTATGTTGATTTTTATCTAGTTTTACATTATTTCTTTTTAATTTTGCTTAATGTCTGAAAAATTTTGTCTTCTGTTTAAGAAAGTAAATTATAAAAATTAAAATGTCTGGAAAACTATAAATGAAAACAACCATCTTAAAATGCTCTCTAACCATTTTAAAGTCTCACTCACATCACTTCTTCTTTTAAGAATAACTTTCCCAAAATGTGTTTGGTTTTTTAAAATCATTTCTGCTTTATGATCAACATTTTTTATGACTTGCTATGAAAGAGAATGAAAAAACACATTAAAGTAAAGTTATGTTTGGTAGTGGTGAAACTGTCCATTTCAAAAGTGCAAATTTTCCAGAAAACTGAATTCTGCAATGACTGAAGCTACTTATTCTTTGGAGATAAATCTGATGATCATTATCTTTGTAAAGAAGTAAGGAAACACTGACCTATGAAAGCATTTGATCTCTAAACCAAAGAAATGTAACTTGCCATTTCGAAAATTCAAAAATGCTTGCTTTAAAAATTTCTTAATTAAACTCGTGACTTGTCCTTGTCCAAGAAATATTTTGAAATGTACATCATCTAGGAAAAGAAAAGAGCCCAAAATCCATTTATATATGTGTATTATACGTATTTACTACTGCCTGAAAAAAGTAGCTTTCTTTCCCCTCCAATTTTGCTGGGAAAAATGAAAAGTATTGGTTACATCTAACCCAAAGTCCATTATTCATTTATCACTCCATCAGAATGATAAATCTCACCAACAATATCTCTTATCCTAATTACATAGCATATTGATCAAGTAATTAATTAATGACTCTGAAGTACATAAGTGTAAGAAAATATTTTAAAATTACCCACTGGAAGCACTGCTCATCTGCCTAAGCCTGGAAAACTTTCAGTGCAGTAGTTGTAGGGGGATATATGTCCATGCATTTTAACATGTGTTATGACTTTTTACAAAGTTTTAAAACTATGTATATGAAGACTTCTTAGAATTTTTCTTTTGCTACCAGACAAGTTTATTCTCAATTAACAGAGCTGTCAAACAGAATTAAATAATGCTAAAATAGTTTTCCACAGAGATATAACAGCAATAAAGCAATATAGATTTAAAAGGGAACAAAATAGGTCCCTAGAGTACAGTATAAAGGACTGAAGACATGCTGAGTCTTTGATCATGTGCATTATCAATTAGCACTGTTCTGATCAAACCCTGTGTTATTTACCCAGTAGGAGTCCTGATAACAGCACGTCCTGCAGATGGGATGATATCTCCAGTCAGCATCTTAAATGTTGTGCTTTTTCCAGCTCCATTTGTTCCCAGGAGTCCAAAACACTATCGAAGATATTAAAAAAAAAAAAAAAATCAATATGCTGCACTGAAAAAAATAAGAAATATTACCCTTTCAAATTTCTCCCCTTTCCACATTTCCTATTGTATGTCTGTAAGAAACTGTATATGGATATAATGTGTGTGCAAATTCCCTTTCCCAGAGAAAATGAGTTTAAAAAAATCATATATATCATATCTTGATTATCCTCTATTTACTAAAAGTGACTTACTTAGGATTCTAGCCCTCCCATTAAAACCCTGCCCAACAATTAAACTCATTATTTTTCCATGTTATTAGTAAATGTTACATTTGAAGAGGACGATTGTAGGTCCTGCTTCCAAACCCTGGATGTCAGTCCCTAGAGTCAATATTTCCAAGCTTCTCATGAGCTGCTTCACTCTGCACAAGTTTACATCAAACATCCAAGAGACACATGCATTTTGAACTCTTGTTTCAGGGCCCTAGCTGCAGTGATTTAATGCTTAAGCTAGGATAGGATTCCTCTTAAGTCTACACATAGCCCTTTATGATTTTGAAACACTTTTTTCATGAACTTTCTTGTTGATTTATAGGCTTTAATCAACGATAACATCTTCCTGGTTGCCTCAGTTACCCAACAGCTGATCAGTAAACAGCAGGACATCACTGCACCCATGCTGCCATGTGCAAGTTTCTCAGATCTTTCAATTTTGTATTAGCAACCAAAAAAACTCTTTTCTTCTCAGTGGTTTAGAAATTAATATCTGTAATACCCCAAACCATCCAAATAATAAATAAGGCCCCCAAATTCAAACATGTTCAGCACTAAATTTCAAATTATTGAAATAGTTTATTTGTATATGCTGTATTCAAATATACTTTGGTGATTCCAACATGGGAACTAAAAGTGTGCTGTGATAACAAATTCAGGATTCAGTCCATAGTTTGCTATTGAGTTGGGTATTCTGCTTTCTCTTTGAACACTAAACTGCTATGGTACCTTACTTGTTTTTTATGTTACCCTATAATACAGTAATTTGGTAAAGATAAGCAAGAAGTTAAAAAAAAAATTTAAAAAAAAAAAACCTTTGATCAATGTTTAACCAAAAAATAAATTAACAGTTGCTTCTTCAGACCACCAGAGTTTCTGCTTTTATCCAGTTATTGATTTTAGAAATTACTACACTTGAAATTTTTCTGTTGCTATCTACAGACCTTTCACTGTAGACACACTGAGTATGTCTCAACAATTGCTCAGAATAAAATGTTACTTTATAAAAGGGGGGAAAGAAGGACCCCTTACCTCTCCCCTTGGTATGCCCAAGCTTATATTTTCCACAGCTGTATTCTTCTTACTGAAACCTCCATAACACTTCCTGAGGTTGTACAGAAGTAGGACATCATTGCCAGTTCTTCCACCAAAGAGTCTCTGTCGCTCCATTTCTACATCAACATCTTCTGAAGGGCTGTCCATGCTATTAAATGAGCAATGACCTCTACAACAGAGGATGATAATAAGGGATACACAGCATATTGGTCATTGCAGCACTCTGCATAACTCTTATTTTCCTAGTTGTAATACGTAGCAGTTGGTGATCAATTCTTGTCAGAATTCAAGGGAAAAACACTTACTTGTATTTTTTTCTGTAGTTTGCATTAATTCCAGTACACCACATTATCAGAATGATTTCTCTTCAGTTTATAGAAAAACACACCATTCTCTTTCTCCAAAAATTAGTTCAGTGCTTACTGTGGCAGAACAAAAATGATAACGCACCTTGGTTTCCAGAGGAGATCCCAGTGAAGGAAAAGACGTAAAAGAAGTAGTAGTGTTCCCTGAAGGGACATTTCCACAAAAATCCAGCCCAGGAAATCCATCTCAAAGGGGCTCACATATGAATCTATTCCAAAGTTACTGGTCAGGTCAAACTTGATCTGATTGTATGAAAGCTCTATTAAACCCTGGCCTAGGCAGAACTGTGGGAATATGATGAACGCCCATTTGAGGATATTGTAGATGTTCTGAAAACTCTGTGTTAAGACATGGCAAGGATGGAGGAGGATAAAGAAAAAAGGGAAAAAAAATTAGTTTTCTCTAACAGCCCAATGAGCACACTTGCAAAACCAGACACTGCATTCAAATCTCTCATGGTAAACTGAATTCTAAAGTGCACATTGTGAACTATTTTGGGGACGGGGTTTGTATCATACTGCATTTTAGACTTTCTACAGCCATGGCATTTTAATCTGAGTTGAAGTTCACAGAGGGTATGCATGTAGCCATGGTTCTTCTATTTCCCTAACATTTTAATATTTGAATACTATCGAATCTAAACCATCAACTTAAACCCAAGTGAATACCGAATTTGCTTACACACTTACATGACACATAATCCAGATTTGACTTCAAACATCAAATTTTTGACCTGTACATGAATAGAGAGTCATACTCACTCTGGAACTCCTTTCCATCAAGTTGTTTAAATACCATTATGACAATTAAAATTACATACATGGAGTGAGAATGCACTGTATAAATTACTATTCATACAGTGCATTAGTGATCCTAGGAATATGCAGCTTATCTCTTATGTCAATATTATTCAAACACATTTTACAATGCATATAATCTATTTAATGGACCAGAACAGCTCCCATTATGTGCCAATTACAACTTAATGGTCTAGAAAATGTCAAAGTTTCAATTAACACAGTTTTTCCATTATTACAGCAAGCTTTTTGGGTTATAGGCAAGTTAAAATTCAAGACGGTAACAATATTCTAGGACAGAAAAATCAAGAATATTTAAAAACCATATGGTTTTCTTCTGGAAAAAATCTTATCTGTATAAATATATAAGGACACATATGAACATTCTCAAATATATGCATGTATGTGTGTGTATACATCTCAGTTTTGAAAAAGGTAAAACAAAAATTTCATACTGACCTGCACTTTGGAAATTATAGCTAACAAGCGAGGTAAGAGAGTCACCAGCATGGTACACAGGCCAAACACAAAATTTAAGGAGATGTAAGAAATAAAAGCTACATCTGAACTTGAGAAGAATCTGGAAGCAAGATACATCCAAGGTAAAGTTGCGTATCTGAAAGTTTAAAGAAATAAAACTGTCAGAAATAAGTTATGGTTTTGCCTCACCACCCCAAAATATTAGAAAAACCCCACAATTACTGTTCCTTATTTTTAAGACAGGCAAACAACTCGTCAGAATAAGTGATTTTAAAAAGGAACAAATTTGGGATATATATTCTTAAAAAATTTGGCTTATAATTCCATAGATGTACACGTATTTACTGCCATGTTTTGTGCAGATATGATCCATTTTTGCACATATCAGCTGCAGATATTTACTTTGTCTGTTCCAGACAACTCACAATCCTGATTTCTGAATGATTGCAAACCCATGCACCTTAGCAAGCCTCTTACACAGATGTAGAAATAAAATCAAATATTTAAAGCTTAAATCATGGATGCTGAGCAATTATCATTTCTAAGAGGCTTTCATAGAAAGAAAAAAAATAATAAGAAGGAGGTAGTGAGCAAAGAAAGAGAAGAAGTAAAAGCAAATAATTTTTGAACTGGAACTAATATTTGTGTGAGTGATACGTGAGAATTAAAAAATCCTACAGACAATGTTATTACCTTTACCAGGTTGTCAGTAGAGTAATAGCTACCAAAAATGAGTGCATAACACTGTGAGGATAGGACAGCACATCCAAGGCTGTATCATCTTTAGTGAGAATTTTTAAGGGGAGGAGGAACACACCTCCGTTATGACAACTCAAATGATTCCTATCCAGAATGGAGCAAGCCCATGTTTTTATTTATAAAGAGATATTAATAAAGGTTAAAACAAGGCCCAGGCAATCAGAGCATGCATGCCACATAAAGAAAATTTATTTTCTGTTCAACATTGTGCAAGACATATCTACCAAACAAGGAGTACAGCATAGGTATCAGAACACACTATTACACAGCAATAAGTATATATGCAGTGTATATACAAACACTTCCTATATAATATTATTATGTATAACTGGTTTAATAGTGAGCTCAATGCAAGAGTACCTAGTCAAAAATCTGTGAATTCACTTCTTCATTGCCTTAAAGTGTAGTTTAGATTACTAAACTAAGTCATAAAAGTCCTTTTTGAATTCAGTATTCTGTACTTTATAGATGAATCTTTTGCATTGGAGAATGCCAAAATCCTTTACCTTAAAAAACAAACTTGTAAGACCTGCTGGGAAGTAATAATAATGTTATCTTCCTTTACAGGAAGATGAAGGTTAAACAACTCAATGTTTGGGTCTCAAATGAAATTGTAAGTATTCAAGATCCCACTATACTTTTCAGCATCCTTTTGCCAGTCTTAATCACACAATATTTTCTTCCCTTCATGCACATATGAAAATCACTGTTCTCAGAATAACAATATCATAAATACAAGTCCATCCTTGGAAAGAGCTCAGGAAAGAGACATGATTTATAGTGCTGTTGCTCTGCTGTAAATGACAGCAAAATTTGATTTGTTTGCTTATAGCTGCTAAGAAATGGGTAAGACTTTCAGATTCCTAAAGCTACATGATGTTCAAATGCAGCCTTTAAAGTTGTGGCCAGGTGCACCTACATTTCTATCCTGTTTCTCTTCCTTCAACTGCAGTTGAAATTTAGTGTTTTCTATTTTAAAAGACAGAATATTTTGGACAAAACTGCGTAACCATTTGGACTAGAAAACACCTCTGCAATCATCTAAAAGAGAAAAAGGTGTAGTTTAGTTACATTTTTAAAGGAAGTCACTTTTAAAGTAGCGCACTAAGAAACTTGATTATTCTTTCAAGCACACCCTCTTCTCTGTAACTTTTTTATAGAAGCGGGATATTTTTATCTTTGCTCTAGATCAGAAAATTCACACAAGTGCACCCTGAAGAGAAGAAACATTTTTAAAGGAAAAAAATGCAGATGATGATGGCGTGCAGATGAATGAGGATTATATGCACAGTACTAGGGAAGAATAAAATGGCCACAATAGGCTTCATCACATTTACACCGTAGTTAGGCTGAATAAGGGATAGATTAGGGAGAGTGGCAAATCTGAAGTTTATCAATGTCCTTGAGACATGTTAAACTTACAGACAGCTACTGGATCTTTAATATATGTTAATACACATCGAATACACAGATTTTCTTGTTAAAAATCACTGCAACATCTGTTATGTCAGCCAAAACTGAACAACACAAGAGGGATTATATTGAGCTGATTAAGCTCCATCTGCAGTCAACAAAATAAGATCTATTTTCATTCAATGATTTTTTTTCAGAAATACTCAAAATTTAACTCAACATTTTGGTTAAAACAATGCCAGCATAACTGGCACTTTTTAGTACACTGTGGGCAGGGCCAAAGCCCAGCACACCAGAAAAACCTGTCATGACTTCAGTAGACATACAGGTCTGTACTGTACTGCTTCAATTGCTGCATGGCTAAGATTTCTACAGAAGCCTATGCCTCTCTAATATGGCAGCAACTGGATCACAAGAAGGATTCAAAGGTTCTAAAGCTAATGAAAAAAAGGTGTGAGATTTCATAGTGTGAAATCTTTGCACTAAGGCTGGGAAGAATTTGTGCCTTTGACTTGAAGGAATCACTTGATGGAAGTGCAGAAGAAAGGAAGTGAGGCTGGTACACAAGAAAGCTACAGAGAGGAGGAAATTATGAACTTTGGACGTTTCATACAAGTTATTTACAACATCCTAGCATCATGACCTCTAGAATATTTCATATTAGTTTGTCTATTCACATCCAGGAAAAATGACCTCAAACTGGAAATATAAGGAAAAATTATAAATACAATTATGCAAGGAATTTGGAGGGTTTTACAAGACAGGACTTGGTTTGCAAAGGGCATTTGATGAAGGACAATTATGAAGTATGGTTCTGAATAAACTTGGGCTAGAATTTCCAAGAAAAGATGCAGCTTTGAGGATACCTAAACAGTTTCCAAAAAATGAGTTGCTGGAAGCACAAAACCTTGAAAACTGTTTCAAGGTACAATATAATAAATTGGGGGGTTTTTTGAGGGGTTTATCCGAGACTCTTCCTGGGATAGAACGTGTCCTGATCTTGTAGAAGGTTCTTTCTTCTTTCCTTCCCTACCATTCTCTCATGAAACAGCTGTATTTCATTATCTAAACAACTGCTGTGTAGGATGTGCACTCTCCCCTGCAAAGGTAGCAACAATTAGTTGCTTGAAATAAGTAATAAACTTCTCAGAAACTTTTTCCTTTAGCAATTCATCTTCAGCATTCCTAACATCACCTTAGCACAGGGGAAGAGTTATGAGTCCCAGTATGTTTCAACAGACCTGGGGCTTCTGTCTTTAAATAAATAACTTTAAAATCAAACTCTATTGGAAATCGTACCCTGAAATCATGGTATATTACAGAAGCTGTGCATGTACAACAAAACAACTTTTATTTTGCCCCTCTAATGACACAATAGAATAATTTGATTTGATATCAGATAATTAATTTGATTGATCAGCCTTTGATTGAATAGTCTTACTTTTATAGAGATATCCATCCTCTGTTTAACCAATTATTTTAACCTTCTGTAACAGGATTGGTTCCTTAGTTGTTTTTCCTTCGTTGGTTGCTTGGGTTTTTTGGTTTTGTTTGTTTCCTTGCTTGCTTTGTAGGGGAGGGTTGTTGTTGTTTTTGTTTCTGGTGGTTTTTTTCATGTGAAGCTAAGCAAGAGAGTGGTACAGTAGAACTTTCCTTTCTCACAGTACTATTGGGAGACAAATCTCCAACCAGACCACTACTTCACATTGGATAGACTTCTCACTGGAAATATAAACTCCTGGAGTTATGCTGAATTACAGAAAATGGTTAGAGTAATAAAAGCCGTCTCTTACCTTCTTGATGATATTCTATACAGCTAAGCACTGAAATTCTGACCTATGTTAATATTCCCTCATTTTCTGGAAGATAACATACAATCAATTTCTAACAGCAAACTACTGTTATATAGGCTGAGTGTCTTCTGAGATGTTTGCACTGCTTTTTTTTCTTTTTCAAATGTGTGAGTAAATCTACCTCCACTTTTTGTGTTTAATTTTCAAACTCACACTTCAGCCTGTTTTCTTAGTGTATTTTGCTGAATCATAATCGCTTACAAAGGCTGAAAACCACACATCCAGCAGCAGGTGCAAACTACACCTAAAGATTTGTGTTTGTTTCTTAGAAGCTGTAATTCCGTAGTAGCATTTCCAATCACATACCCAAAGAGTATCAGCAGGAGAACAGTGGCTGCCAAGTTCTTTCGGAAAGTGAAGGCTGATAGCTGGAAGGCACTAATAACACCGACACATAGGGTGACTGGAACCATGTAAAACAGCTAGAAACAGAAGGAAAAAAAACATTGAGAGGTGAGCATCTCCTACTGGTCTTACCTAATTTGCATAGAAGGGTTTTACAAATTAACTTATCCATACTTGCAATACAATTATACTATAAGTTAGGAAGAAATAGGTGGAAGAGCTTGGAGATTGGGTATCTGTACTTGCTGTGAAACTGCCCCCCTACACCTGACAAGATAAAATCTGACTACAGAGTATCCCCCTTAATCCTGTTTCTATTGACCTTCCCAATATATCTATTTAACAAGCTAACTCTTCCAGATAATGAGTCCGTGTGGGGCTATTGCTCCAAAACATCAAATTACACTGAACAGAGAGACTTGGTTTCAGAAACAGCAGTTTCACTGATTGGTGTTGCATTCATATGGGAGAATAATAATGATGCAATTTTAAAAGAGATTTTAATGAAGGAACATGTGTGCTGATGAAACAAATGATATCTTTTATTGGGAATGGACAAAATATGTAAAAGCATTACAGCCATTAGGCAACAGGGAAAGCAGTTTCTCTGCTTAGTCTCTTGACATAACAGCAACCAAATTAAGCAAGCATACTTAAAAGTGGCAGGGTGGGATTGGTACAGGAGATGCATATCCAATATTCAAGAGAGAGGGGTTCTGCTTGCAAATAGCAATGTCAGGATGTGCAAACCTGTGCTCAGCTCCATTTTCAGTGTCTGCCTGCTCTGAGCACTGAACCTGAGCTCACTAAGGCATTTACTGCCTCCATTTCTGCTTATGTAATATTTAGCTTTATAGCTTTAACCTAATAGAACTGAGATTCTCAGATACAACTGCAATAGAGGCAACAAATCAAGGTCTAGCTAAATATTCACTGTAGAAAAACAACATACTATTAAAATTAGACTTTCATACTGCACTACAACAAAAACCTGTTCCAAATTAAACCACAGGCCATCACATCTTTGCTACTGGGAAAACATACCTTTTTTTTTTTTTTTTTTTTTCTTTTTTTAAGGGAAGGGCAATGGAGTGAAATGTAGATAGATGCAGAGTTCTTATCTTATTCACAGTGTATCTTTTCTTTGCCATATACAAGTATCATAACATACCACTCATAGATATATGTTTCAGTTCTCCTGTAGCTGTTTAAAAATATTGTAGAGAAGTCACAAAGCATTTGAGTCCCAATATTTTTCTATAGACCTGGGGCTTCTGTCTAGAAATAAACAACTAACTTTAAAATCAAGTTCTTTTGGAAATGTTGTCCTGAAATCCTGGTGTATTACAGAAGTTGTACATGTACAACAACTTTAATTTTGCCTCTGTAGTGACACAAGGTTAATCTGAACAAAATTTCTCTATTTCTCTTTAAATTTTCTTAGCACTTACACTTTTTCCATTTGTTGAACATAGTAATGAATATCATTCATGCCTATAAATACAGTAAGAACAGCCTGATTCTCATGAGAGCAATTTCATAAATCAAATACTTCTGCATGCCTAGTAAAGATTCTGCTGCCAGTAATGCAGGACACAGCCTGTAATACTTAAAATATGTAGAGAGATTTAAAGTTTGACAGATCATATATTCATGTGTTCAGTGTCCCTAAATGATCTGTCACACAATTAGCATTTAAAGCAGTGTCTGTTCTTTCCCACATCAGGATTGATCATGCAGTACTGTGTTGGATTTGTGAGAACATTTTGAGAGAATGGCAGGAAATAATGAGGAATTGACTTTGCTCACAAGGAGACACTGAATAATGAAGGACTGTTTTTTAACCAAGCCTTCTTATCTGAAGCAGCAGCAAAAAGAAATACTAAGATTGACTGGCCAAGTAAATAACATGTGGAAAAAATGTGCTCTTACCTCAAGATTGCTCAAGTGTGAAAATTCTGATTTCAAGCATGGGTGAGTGAAGATCTACTGTTTCAGAATTAGAATGGTCTAAATGAAAAGAATGTTCCAAAAATTTCTGTTCCTGGCCAGGGTATTATAGAATCCAACCTAAAGGTTGGAAAGGACCTTTAGAATATCAGGTCCAACCATTATTCCAGCACTGCCAAGTCCACCACTAAACCATGTCCCTCAGTGCCTTATCTATATTGCTTTAAATACCTCCAGGGATGGTGACTCCACCAATTCCTTATACTGCCTCTTCCAGTGCTTGACACAAATAAAAGGCACTCATCATAAGTATTTCTCATATTATCCACAACAGCACAGAAAATAAGTATCCCTTAAAGCAGCTGACTAGTATTTTCAGTTTTCTTCACTAATTTGTAACGTTTTGTTTGTGGAAGATTCTTTCTGTCTAGGCTGATTAACCAACTTCCTTTTATTTGTAAAACAGTGTACATAGCTAAAGCTAGCAAATCATTTACCATTGAACTTTGGGAAGCAAAGAACAAAATCCCCACCCTGCATTAAAGTAGGAATGGTGACTTAATGTTTGCTAGCATGTCAGCCAAAAGCTGTGACTCTGTGCAATTCAAATCTTGTTCATGTATCTTATGACCGTATCTCCTTTTGCTCATTTATACAAAACTAGCCCAAAATTTTCACCTGAGCACATGCTGCCCCACATAGTACATACCATGTCACAGCAGAAGTTAGCAAGCCAGTAAGTTTTGTAACCCAGGCCTGTGATGTGCTGCAAGCGTTTTGTCCCAGATACTCTGTCCTTCACTGTGGCAGTCCCAATGGATGCGGTAAGGACAGAGCAGCCCAGCAGGATACACAGCGCCACCCCACACTGACGAACATTTTCCATTCTAGGGTAGAAAGCAAGATAGTGCTAGGAAAACACAATGGGGAAAAAAACCCAAAATACTAGCATTTTCAGGCCAAATTCCCACCAAAACACTAGACATTAGGACCTCAGTCCTGATTGCAAACACCATAGAATCACAGAAGGGTTTGGGTTGGAAGGGACCTTAAAGATGGTCTAGTTCCGACACCCTGCAATGAGCAGGGACACAATATCTCTACACTGTCCACATCTAATTAAAGAACAGCAACAAGATGTATTAAATTACAAAACTATAGGTCAGTTACAGAGCACAGCATGTGTCTGAGTTATAAAGTGAGGCTTATGCAAATATTTCCCCTTTACAAAAAACTAAAATGTAAATCTCAAAAATCATTTGAAACAGTTACCCTGTTTAAAACTGTTAAGACACAATCAGCATAAATTCAGTATCTTTCTTTACAAAATACTGTGACCAATTTTGGTATAAATAGTGGACTTGACAGACCACACTAAAAATGCTTCACTCAGTAGAACTGACTTGTGTCCATCAGTTCACAGCATCTATTCCAATAAACATATATTCTTATTTAATTTATAGTTTCAATTGTCTGCTGATTGCTGCTGTGAAACATTTTAAGTGTTTGCTCACATTTTATCCTCATCCAACAAGGCTCCTCCATATGGTTGGCTGTAGAGTGTTATCCCTGTGAAAAGAAAAATAAATAATGAAATATTAAATCTCATTAAGGACTTCAAGTTCTAGAGTACACTGTAAACACTTGTTACACATATGAATAAAAAGGCTAAATCCTTAGTAATCAACAGAAAGAGGTCTAACACCAATCTGCAGAACCAAACACCATCTTCCGTTGAGAGATTTCCAGAGTTTGGAACCACTGAAAACTGATGAATAAACATGAGTAGTAGCTGCTTTTGTGCATTATGAAGTTCAGAAGTTGGTCCAACAATGCTATATATTGTTACAGAATCTACATCACAGAAGAGACCAAATACAAAACCTAAAGTAGAAGTTGTTCATATACCTAATCTTCTGGGGTAAGGTAGATGGTTACTGCAATTTATACACTTGGTTTAGATTTTAGATTTGATCTTCCAGCAATTTTTCGATTACTGATCTGTAGAGCTCTACATTAAAAACATATCCAGTTTGGAGACCACGAAAAATCCTGAGCTGGCAATGAATTCTGAGGCTTATTTTCATTCTTGGTGCAACCAGCCTGTAGCAATCTAGCAAAACTAGCTTTGGAATTGGAAGATTGTTTATGAATAAAAGCTTTGCCTGTTTGCTTTTTTCTTTTCAAGAAAAAGAAGAAAAATTGGGGGGAGGGGCAAAGGTGCACAACATTGTTGATGGAAAAAAAAAAAAAGTTGCTGTTCCACTGGACTTGTTGTTTGTGACTTATCTCTGCAGGTGTGCCTGACAGATGTGCCAGCTGCACTGGTTTCGTGCTGGATGGAATTTTCTTCACAGGAGCTAGCATGGGAGTTTGGGTTGGGTTTGTGCTGGAAACAATCTTGATAACACAGGGATGTTTTAGCTCTGCCTGAGCAGCACTTGGAGCGAAGACCATTTCTGCTCCTCCCCTACCCCACCAGTGAGGAGGCTGGGGGTGCATATAGAGTTGGGAGGGGTCACAGTGGGACAGCCAACCCTGCCTGACCAAAAGGACATTCCATACCATATGGCATCATGCTCAGCATGTAACAGGGGGGGAGAATGATGAATGGGAGGGATGTTTGGAATGATGACATTTGCCTTCCTAAGTCAATGTTAGGTGTTCCCTACTCTCCTAGGAATGGCTGAACTCCTTCCTGTGTCACAATAGGTCATGAAAGGATGAGGCAGGGCGAGGTCCAAGGTCAGCAGGAATGTTCTCTGTTCTCTTTATTTCAAATTTTGATTCCAATATATACAACTGTACAGAAGGACCAAAGATTGGTCCAAGGTGTCGTCACCTTTTCAATCTCATTGGTGAACATCACCACTTATAATTTTTCCAGTACCTTGGATAAAGATATAACTTTTTGGTAGCCTTAGATTGACTCTGTGGGGCACCACTTAATTGAATTTGTTAAAGTCCAGCTGTATAAAGACAAAAAATACCTTCATTCTAGTAATAGGTGCAATTCGACTAAGCACGCATTTATTTTTCCCCTTTAATTTTTCATTCCTCATCTTCAAGCCAAAGTAATCTAAACATCACTAAGATCATTCTTACTGCATGGTAAGAAGCTGAAAAACAGGATGATTATTAACTCACACACAAAGCTTGCACAAGGTAAAGATTTTTCAAATAACAGCTAAATGCAGTACACTGAAGCCCAATGGTAGTTAGAAAAACAAAAGAAGATTCAAGCCGGTAACATTTTGATGTATCACTAGTAGATACCTTTCTATTTGTAGAAGTCTTTCATGTCATGTGCCTTCAGAGACTGTTTAAAATTTTCCTTTGTTTTTCTTTTAAAGCATTAATTTTTTAAACAATTGCTGCTATTTGTTCTGAGGGAAAACTGGCATATCAAAGAAAATTACTTTTTTCCCACTGGAACCACTGAATTTCCATTTATATAAAGGAGAAGTATCATGTCAGAAAAAAAGTTTACTTTAGTTCCCAAAAAGTTTTTCTCGGCTTTTCTAATGCTTAAATAAAAGTCGGCATATTAAAAGAAGTAATCATAGAATATGCAGAATTGGAAAGGACCCACCAGGATCATCAGGTCCAACTCCTGATCGTATGCAGGACACCCTGAGAGTACATGCCATTATCCTGAGAACATTGCACAAACACTTTCTTGAACTCTGTCAGGCTGGTGCTGTGACCACTTCCCTGGGGAGCCTGTTCAGTGCCCACCCATCCTCTGGATGAAAAACCTTTTCCTTTAGGATATCCAAGATAAACCTCCCCTGGGTCATCTTCAGGCCATTTCCTCATGTTCTGTCATTGGTCTCAAGAATGAAGAGATCAGTACCTGCCTCTCTACTTCCCCAAATGAGGATGCTGAAGACTGCAATGAGGTCTCCCTTCAATTTCCTCTTCTCCTGGCTGAGCAAACCAAGTGACCTCATCTGCTTCTCAAAAGGCTTCCCCTCCAAGCCCTTCACTATCCCTGTGGCCCTCCTTCAGGTTCTCCCTAATAGCTTAATGTGTTTTTTATATTGTGGCACCCAAAACTGCCTAAACAATGTTTAAGGTAAGGCCACCCTAGTGCAGAGCAGAACAGGAAAATTCCCTTCCTTGCCCAACAGGAAGAGCTCAGGAGGAGGAACTAAAAAACTTTCAGATTACTGCATTGGTATTAAACAAAAATCTACAACAGTCGACTTGGGTTCCATACACAGAAGTGCACTGCTTTAACTTTCTAGTACAGAATAAAGGAAAACTGTGAAAAAGAGATAATTGCAGAGGAAAATAAAACCCCATGACATTAAATAGCATAATTTAATGATACAATGCTCCTTGTAGCATTGTATTATACAATACCAATCAAATTTCTATGATCCAATACCCCTTGTAGCATTTTATCAAACAATATCAATCAAAAGGCAAATTACACTGAATTAATTTCTTTCTATGGAAGAGTCACAAAAACTAATCACACTTCTTAAAAGCAAATAATTTTGACAGTCATCTTCCATTTAAACCCTGTAGATGAAACAAAGGATTACATTATCTTTTCATTTACAGTCACAAATGAAATTAAATTTCACAACGTTGTGGATTACAAATAAGAAAAGTATGACTGTGCTAAACTAAGTTCAGTTGTGTTTAGAATTCAAAATTCTATTACTGCATTAAATGTAATACTTGTCTTTCATTCAGTATTTAAAATTTCTTCAATTAGTTTGGGGCATGACAATCTCTGAATTTCCTACTTTTTTAGTATAATGATTTCTTTCCCCCCTCCTTGTCAAAAAATAAATGATTCATTTATATAAAACCAATAAACTGGCTTGTAATTCACAGAGGAAAAAAGTTCCCTTGAACTCAAGAAATAAGTTATAAATTATCTTCAAATACCAGAAAAAAGCAACAGAATTAATATATGCTATTTGCTATTATTTTTATTTATTTATTTTAAATCCCCTTCCATGTACTTCTATAACCTATCCCCTCCTACTTTTCTTCTAACCACCTAGACCATCTTTTTTACACATCTCTCTGTCCCAATATGGCTGTTAACATGAGGTAAAATCTACTTTTTGATACTTTCTTGCCTTTATATGCCTTTTTACTATGCAAAGATGCTATAATGAGGCTCATTATGTTGAAAACTATCTGCCATCTTTGAGAACTTAAAAATTATAAATGACAGATAAACTAAGAAGTTCTAAATTTTAAAGCTCCTATTAAACAGATGCTTCTGGTGTTTATGCAAGGATTTTTTTAAGGACTGTACTTGCAAGCCTTGTGTGAATAGCTCTCAGGGCAAATTTTACCATTTCAGTATTCACAAGAGAAAAGCAAGCCAGGCAATAACACCAAATATGACGTGATTCAGCACTAACTCTGTCTGCTCCTTTTCATGAATTTCTATATAAAAATTATTTCTCCCACATCTACAGATTGCCATTATATTCTTCTGATTTAATCACACAAAAAAAATTTCTTTATTGTCCTAAAACATCCTTCATCTATGTTCTCAGCGTGAAGTTTGCCGCATCATTTTCACAGTGATGACTTAGGCTTTTTTATGGGCAGAGGTGAAAAATTGTAACAGACATCTGTTCCAACCTTTCCAAAACCATGCAAAAGCAATTCAGGAATGGGAAAAACTGTGACCACAGAGAATCTTACACTTTAGTGTTCTATCCAGAGAGAACAAGAACACCATGATGAAAGACTTTCTTAGACCTCTTAACCTTTAATATAAAAATGGAGAGTTTCCAAAATGAGAGGCACAATTTCCCCTATTTGGGCAGAGCGAAGAGGAGGGCATCTCAAAAAAAGAAACATTTCTGTATTCATGCCAGTTGATATATTTTTACCTGTATAATTCTGAAAAAGAATGAACCCAGATGTCAATTGCAAGAGAGCACAATCAGCCAGTTACTTTGGTAATATATTTTCTTAGCTTTTTATTCAGCTATGAAGCCTCTCTTTCTTTCTTTTCTCACTTGTTTTCCCTAAAGTTAACTATGTTTTTGGTGTGTCTTTTTTTCTTCCCTCATTTTTGTCTTTTATTAATTTAAAAGGCTCAGTTGTCATCTCTTGTATTGCTCAATGAAAGACTTTGCTTTATACAACTGAGAAAGGGCATTTTCACAGTTCTGCAAGCCACATTACTATGGGAAAAAAAAAAAAAAGTGGGAAGTAGTCAGAGCTTTACAGTTTAACTATAAACTTCAGGAGTTGCACAGCTGGGGCCTGGGCAGGAGAGTGTATTTACTTTACTTTGAAAATGACACTAGGAGCCCCATGCTGCATGCTCAATAGTAGAAGAGGCAGTGAACTATTCATGGTACCCTCTTCAGCTTCTCTATGATTTCCCTCTTCTATTCTCCCTTCCAGGTGGAACAATCCTACTCCATTCCTTACATTTTTCTTGATTAAACAAATTTTAGATTCTAATTTTTTAAAAATACATTCTTAATCTAGTGAAACAAATTGTCCATAAAATATTAGAAGGATTGTAACATTTCCTACAATACTATACTTTTCCATTCTGGATAGGAAAGAGCAAAGGAAAAAGAAAAATGCATGCACATTAGACAAGTTTGCTGTGAACATTCTGCATCCTGCTCTGTTGCCTTTCAGGAGCTGCACAACCCAGGACACATTTCCCTATATCAACATCTTATTAACAGTCTGCAATCTGTGCCATTAGGAGAAAGTGCTCTAGACATTTTATCTCACATCTAAACCAGGTGACCCTCTCCCAGAAAATAAAGGCATAGAGAATTTGGCATAACTTTAGAGAGTTGGATGTTTCCATCCTGTACATGATAAAGAACAGAAGGCATTGGTAGTCCAGTCCATCCCACCTGGGTGCAACTTTCCACAAAAACACACTTCAAAATCTGTGTTTTTTCAGTAAAAATGAGGAAAGGGATATGAACCCAGCAACACTTTTTCTGTATCAGTTGGAGAAATCTAGATGAAAAGATCTTAAAGGTCTTCAAGTTTGTATGCCATCACTGTAGATTAGTCAGAGCTGTCCTTAGGTATATTTTGTGGTTCTGCACTGTATTTTGGGTGTCTGAATCTGTCTCTTGGCACTTCTTTGTAAACTGTCTCTTATGTCAAGCTGAGTCTTGCGTACTTAGATCAGTTTAGATCTGTGCTAGTCATTCTAAATACCATCATTATGGGAGACTTGAATAGAAGACCAATCTAGCTTTGTTGATACCAGACATTTTATTTCAGATTAAATAAAATATTATGTATAAGAAAAATGGATGTAGTATGTGTACATATGTATATATGACAATATTTCTATTTATATAAAATGAAACATTACTACTAACTGAAAATTAAAATTTATATTTTATGGAGAATTTTAAAGGCAGGAGTATAAATGGTTTCTATTTTGTTTCCCTCACTAACTAGACATGGTTAAGAAGATTCCACCCAAAGGCCATTTCACAGTTTCCTTTGTAATAAGGTTTAAAGTTATAATTTGCAAAGCATTCAGGAAACTTTCCACCAAAATTCAGCTGAAAATTACTCCCTTGATCTCTTCTGCTCTTTTGAAGAATTGAATCTGAAATGAATGAAAATGCTACATGAAAGCTTACAATGAATCCTAGTACGAAAGCTTTTTTAAAAAAATCAATGACTTCAGTAGGAATCCTAAGATGGGGCAGCTGCATCGCAAAAGGTCTTTCTATATTGAGATATTTTTATTCTTTGAACAATGATGTAAGAACTTTTTTGACCATTCTACTTTATAGACATCATTATAGATAACAACCACTCCTCCTTTCTTTATACAGTCTAACCCTAAGAGGGAGATGGTAGTCCTTCTCCTACACTCCAGCATGATAAACACTCTGACTCAATGTCATACAATTAGGTGTGAAAAATAACATTTTTACTTGATCAAAATTTCTGTATTAAGCTTAAGCAAAACAATTTCTGAATTAAGCAATTGCCTTTCAGTATTTTATTCCTCTTACTTCATTATTGCATTTTTATTTGCTCACAATTACATTACTTAGTTGTAAGAATGCAGCATTTCAGAAAGAAATTAGAAAACATCATTCCTATGAGCCTGAATACCAGTCAGAGGTGATGGGGTTTTTTAATTCATTTATTAACATGTTAATTTTCATCAGCTGCCACTGACTTTATAACCCACTAGAAAACAGAATGCATTTGATTTCCTCCACAGTTGAGAGAGATGAGTTTTTCCCACAATAGGATCACAGACTTACATGATGATGAAGGTAGGGGTGGATATCCACATGATAGAGAAAATGACGGGTATTTATACAATAAGGGTTACTGAACTGCTGCTCCAAAAGAGATATCTGATCCATTAACTACAATAAACTGATTGGGCCAATTTCTGTTGCTTCATCTAGTTACATGCACCTCCAGCAGGGCACACATATTTTCTTCAACAGACACATCATTCTTAACATGAAAATTACAAGAAACAAATATTGTAACTTTCCAAGCATCCTCACAAAGAAATTTTCCAATAATCCCAAATTGTTAAGAGGCAGAGGTGAGGAGAAATCTCTCTACTTGCAGAGAATGTATTTGAAGATCAGATTACACAATAGCAAAAAGGATGGATTTTTTAATCACTAAATAAATATAATTTCCTGCTGCTGCATGTTTTAGAGTCAGTAACTTGGACTGGCACAATAAAAAGCGATAATACATTTTTTTTCAAAGGTTTTTGAACAGATACAAATCCCTAAGGATAGAAAACAATGCAAGGTAGCATATGTCCTCTAGATGCTTGGGTAATTTTTTTTCCTTCAAACTTCCATACCAAATCTTGAATCTATATTCCCTGTATCCTCATGACTGCAGAAAAGACAAGACAAAAGCAATTAGCCTCCTGCTCAGCTCCTTATTACAAAACCTCTCACAAACTTGGACCAGTGCTACTGATCTCCATAGAAAGTTACTGGACCTGTCCTTATGAGCCAAGCAGGTAGAACTCAGCATGTGATCTGTAATGACTCTTCCCTCCTCCAAAGATCTTGGGAGAACTCCAGCTGGGTTCACATTCAAGAAATACTCATAGCATACAACTGCAAAGTGAAAGGGTTTCTTAGCTTTTGTATGAGCACTTAAACAACTTGTTGATCTTGTTGACCTCACTCAAGGTTGTTTCAATATAGTTGCTGCTATTTTGTTTACATCCATAGCAGTGTTCTACTCTATTGTAGTAACCTCCTTCTCGTAAAGCTTTTTTTTTTTT
>VZSR01001854.1:12127495-12224812 GCA_013398615.1 Brachypodius melanocephalos
TGTCACTTAAAAATAATACAAAAGCTCTGGTTCTGTTGACAGGAAAAAAGTTGTGAAAAAAGTTGTGTTTTTTCTGTGAAAAAATGTCATTAATGCGAGGCAGAACTACAAAGCCATGTTTCTGCAACATCTTAACAAGCTTCCTCACAGCAATTTCCAACAATATTCTAGAACTGATCTTGCTTATAAACAGTTTGAAAGAAGGAAAAAAAAATAAAAAATAACAGATTTCAATGTTGGAACACAGTATCTGGTCTTCTAACTGCTGACTTACAGGACTGCATATAACAATTTGAATAACAAAAGCATATGAATAGTTCTTCCCTGTCAGAATAGTATCCTTAATTAAGAGAAAGTTAAAAGTCAAAGTCAACTAAGTTCAAGTGGCTCATATAGCACTGGAAAACTGTTGAGTCTTTAGAAATAAAATATATATATGTATTAGTCTCTATAAAAAATACACATGTAATACATATACAAATGTGAGTACACAAACTAATACATATACACAGAAATCTAGGTAGGTAACTTGACCTCTCTTCCCAAGATTTCTGTGAGAGTTCCCTCTGCATTATAGCTCAAGAGCAAGATCAGTCCCTCTTTATTGCACTTCTCCAACAGATGAAGACATAAATAAATTATTTTCTAGTTCTTAAGCTCTGCAGGCAGCTAACACATTCTGCCATAAGATTACACTATGAGCCCAAACTTCTACAGATGTCAGTACAAGACCTGAAGTATTTCTTCAGCACTGTTGTCCTTGCTGTGTTTCTGTGCCATGCAATATCAAAAAATACATCATTCCCACAATCTTTGGGACAGCTATCATTTTCTCTGAGTGTAAGCAGGACAGCAAGCCCTGATTCTCTATGACAGATATAAAAGTAAGGGTATACAAATATTTAAGTTCCAGAAGAGGATATCTAATGGTACAGAAAATAAAATTTAAAAAAAAACCCAAAAAATTAAAAAAATAAATCCTAGGCTCAGTGTGACTCATGAAGTGCAGGGAAAGTTGATTAAAAATATTTCTATTTAAAAATTCTCATTAAAACATTTGATTTCATTTCATTCAAAGTTTCTGTGTAAACACATTACCTTTGATCCATTCTCATAATTCATTCAGAAAAATAAAATCCCAGCCACCTTGAAAGCAAGCCCTTTTTTATCTTTTTCTGGGCATTACAGAAAGTTTCTTAATGAATTTCTATTTTTAAATTCTCAGGATTCCTTCCCCATTTTCATTGATTTAATCTTCTTTCTTCACTATAAAAACACTTAAAATGATTTTACCATTCCAGACAACCATCCTAACTTTACAAGAACTCTTAAAAATTGGTCATAAGGTCTTTTTAAATTTCTCTAAACCAAATTCCTATTTAACAGAATCTTAGGAATTAAAGGAACTGGAATGAATAGAAGTTAATATGAACTTCTGAAGTTAATCAAGTCCAGATTTCAGACTAGATTTCTACATCCTAAAAGTTCATCTGTGTTAACAGCTGAGTCTTTGGCTGCAGTCATTTTTTTAGATGTCAGTTCATAAAATTTTTACTTTAACAAATTTTTATAAAGTTCAGAGCTATCTGAATCAGAGAATTCACATGTCAGATATATTAATGGCACTTTTGTTTCGTACAATGATAAGATATAGTAGCTTTTTCTGTTCCTTGAGTAACAGGATGCTATGAAACATCACATTGCTGTGTAAATTTACAGGTTAATCTGGATTTGCCCTGGATTTTATGTAAGGATATATAGTAAAGTGCTAAAGAAGTTGTAAGTCCATAGTCTGTTGTGCCTTAGTCATCCCATTTTAGTAAGCCCTAGCAGTAGTTTCAGAGGGACTAACATCCCAAATCAATTTACACTTACTTATTCCATAGCAATGTCTTTGTAAGGAATTCATATGGCATGTTGAGATTTAAATTCTAATTTTACCTTACTATGTACTACATTCTCCACACAAACCTTCTGTGTAATTAAAAGTTTCTCTTTTCAGTCTTCCAGAAAAATGGGACTCTGAAATCCTACTGTAATCCGAAAAAAATTCATACTTATAATTATTATAGGTTATTTAAAAACTACTTTCCAAAATATATGAATAGACAAAGAAATATTATTACCATACTGTTTCCAATCCACATTGGAAGGTAAATTGAGCCACAGAATGAAGTTATTGAGTTCATTTAAGTAGGATGGCAGCGAATGGAAACCTTTTTGGTTATACCACACCTGGAAGAAAGAATGGAAATTGTCAATCAATAATTAGTTCAATCTGGATGCTGTTCTGAATGCTCTCATACCTTTAAGAATTTCATGAAGGATATCTAATTCTTCTGTTATGACATTTACTTATGGAAGAAAGTCAACCAGGCAGAACAGAATCAGTTGATTTGCGTAGGTCTTTCAACAGCATGCAGCAGTTTTCTATTGTTGGAGCTGTACACATATGTTTATCACTGAATTGAGATTCTCTGATTTAATGGAACTCTGTGTTCTCCTCCCTTTATATACACATGTGGTTGAACAAATAGAGGGAGAACAATGTGAAAATAATACCTGCCAGTTTGATCAAAAATACAAAAAGATGAATAAAACTAATGCTAGTTAGAAGACTCACTGAAATTTCAGAGAGACTTGTCTAAGTAATACCTGCATATGACATACAGCATAAAATATCTAGGAACAGAATATTCTAAAAGGGGAAAAGAAAGAATCAAGGAGGCATGGTTTACAAAGTATGAAGCTGTTCCATAGACAAAGCTGCCTTCACCTTCAACAAGCATCAGTGGCTTGTTGAACATGGAAATTGATGCAGACAGACTTTAAGGAAGGCAAGACAAGTCAATCTCTCTGAGGAACACAGGGAAACAATTCTGTTGTAACATATTCTTTATCTTCAGTTCATGCAGATTCATCCTGACTCAATAAAATGCTCTTAATCCATACTTCCACTTGCTAGAACCCTTGCTGAGAGCTTGATATATCCCAAAACCAAATATACTGAGGTTTGAGTTTCCTCTGCAGTTAGAGATTGATTCTTATCACCCATTACTGTTAATCATGGTGCTTTTGAATCTGTATTATCCATACTGAAAAGTAGATCAAATTATTATGTGTGTTTATTTTCAGTTTCAATGACATTTAAAACCATCTAATTACTATCCATTTCTCACATCATAGCACACTTTCTTCTCCCCACCCCCACTTTTTTTTAACAGTTTTAAAATTTCTAACCTTTCCCTCTTTGATATCAGCTGTTTGTACTCTGGATTTCGTTCATCCTAGGTAAAGCAATTCTCACTGTCTCTCTTCATTCTGAATTATAATGCAAACTCAACAGGATTTAATGTACATCTTTATTGCCTTAACACTCCTCATCTGAGATTTCAGTTTTCTTAGATTATTTCTAGAATTACCGTCTATACAGTTACATCTTAGAAATTTCCCTAAAGATTCTCTTATCCTGTTCTCATATATTTGCAGGTAATTCTGCCTTTTTATTTCCTGTTTTCTTATACTGTCCAACTACAAACCTTACTTGGACCCTAGTTACAGACTTTGACTGTTTTTTCTGACACATTTTCCTCTATATTTGCCAGTGCAGGCTGCCTAACCTTCAGTTCTGTTTCCCTTTCTTAATAATTATTTTCTTCTGATTAATTCTCCTGAATACCTGCTTGTTTGAATCTCCACATTTTTGTGAGGTGAGATGACCTTTAACATGAAGTCCAACCATTAACCCAGCACTATGATTGTAACTGCTAGAACACTAAACCACATCACCCAACATCAGATCCAAACACTTCTTAAACACCTCCACCACCTTCTTAAATATTACCGACTCCCTGGGAAAACTATTCCAATTCCTGACACCCCCAACATGATTTCTTTTTTCTAATATCTAATCTGAATCTCGCCTGTTCCAACTCAAGACAATGTCTTCTTGTCCTCTCTGCAGGCAGAGCAGAAGGGACCAGCCACCACCTCACTACAGCCTCCTTTCAGGAAGTTGAAGAGAGGAATGAGGCCCTCCCTGAGCCTCCTGTTCTTGAGACTAAAAAAACCCAGCTTCCTCAGCCATTTCTGATAAGACATGTTCTCTAGACTCTTCCAAAGCCATGTTGCTCTTCTCTGGATATGCTTCAGCACCTCAGTGTTATTTTCAAGTGAGGTGCCCAGAACTGAACACAGTACTTGAGGTACAGCCTCACCAATGCTGAACACAAGGGGAAAATCACTGCCCTGGTCCTATTGGCTATGTTTTTCTTGATACAGGCCAAGATGTCATTACCTGGGCACACATTGGCTCATATTCAGCTGGTGGTCAACCAGAACCCCCAGGTCCCTTTTCTGATGAAAAGCTCTCAAGCAACTTCTCCACCAGTCTGTAGCACTGCATGGGGTTGCTAGGACAGACACAAGTGCTGGATACAGCATTTCACCTTATAGAACCTCGTGCAGTTGTCCTCAGCCCAATGACCCAATCTGTCCAAGTCTCTCTGAAAAGATCTCCTACCTTCAAGCAGATCAACACTCCCATACAGCTCAGTGTCATCTGCATATTTACTGAGGGTGCCCTCAGTCCCCACATCCAGATCATCAACAAGGATGTGAAGTAGGACCAGCCCCAAAACTGAGCCCTGGGGAGCACTGCTAGTGAGCAGCCACCAAGTGGATTTAGCACCACAAGTCTCTCACCCAGCCATACAGTTTTTTACCCATCGGAGTCAAGCCGCAAGAAGCCAGTTTTCCAAGGAGCATGCTGTAGGAGATGATGTCAAATACTTTACTGAGGTCTGGACAGACAACATCCAGAGCCTTTCCCTCATCTGTTAAGCAGGTCCCTTTGTCATAGAAGGTCAGGTTGGTCAGGACCTGCCTCTCACAAATCCATGTTGGCTGGGCCTGATCCCCTGTATGCCTTCCATGTGCCATGTAATGTTACTCAAATGTCTCAAACTCTTAAGCACCCACATTTAAAGAAATGAAAAAAGAACAAACTCTAATATCTTCTCCCCTTTGCAAAGTCATGAAATTCCTTTGTTCTTCTCCAGTTCAGTTTCCACAAATTGTTACACAGAGTAGATCTCTCTCATTAATCAACAAGAGAGGTCTTTAACAAAATGTAGTGAAAGAGAACCTAAGATACCCGAGGAAAACTGAAAATCTTTGCACTGCAGGATCTCCTGTGAAAATTGCAACCAGGGCAAAAAGACAGAAACAAGTGATCAAGGATAACCTGTCTTTTTCACAGCCCCATACATCCATCTCTAATTCTATCATTTTTGAAAGTTTTTGACAGAATACAAAGTTTTGCATACAAACTCTACTGCAATTGTGTCTGTTGTATTGAAAAAAAAAAGTCAATTAAAAATACAAAGCAAAATTCTGACAATGCATCCTCATTTAATTCAAGCAGAGGAAAGGTCACAAATATTCAGAGAATACCTTTTAAATATATTAACACAACCAGTATTCAAATGAATACCACAATAGAGCATTGTGTTTAACAATATACTTCAATATCCAACATATTAATTGGAATTACCCTCCAAGCTGCATTATGTATCTGAATCAAACCATGAGGAAATAACCAAATTGAAGATGGCTATTTAATTTATTATAAACTGGAAAAAGAGACATTTTAGGTTGTTCACTTCATCAGAAGGTACATTTAAGGTATTTTTTCTAAAGGCTTGTTTTTTATTCAAAACTGTTAGCAAAGGTAAAATATAAAAAGGAAATGTATTAGCTCTAGCTGAAACATCTTTTATATTTCTTTTGTGCCACACTGGTAATTATTTACAGAAGGCAAAAAAGAGCTGAGGAACAGAAACCTATATAAATCAATATAATTAATTTTTATTTTATTTTATATTCTATCCATAGTTAGGAAAATTCTTACCCAAAGAAAAACACAACCCCTTACCCCATGAGATTGAAGTTCTGCGAATACATGTTTTATATTATTACATAATCTTTTACTTGCCATTAATATTCCAGTATAAAGCTAGACTGACATTTCAGCTAACATATGGTCTATCAAGAAAAAAGGATGAGAAGGAGCAGAGAAGTCCCTAAGCATTGCTGGACCTAACTCATGATTGATATTAAACAAGAAAGATGTAATTTTTTCCTCTGGACACTTATACAATTACTGTACTGTAGAGCCTCAAGTCCCAACCTTTGGGACTGGAAAAAATGTACTCTTCCAAATGACATGTGAACAGTACAATTTGCCTTTCAGCAGTATTTAAAATTACCACATGTTCTTCCTATATTTCATTATGATATAAAAACCAGCAACTATGAAGCTATTATGAAACAATTTTTGGCCATTTTACCAAAGGAAGCCAGAGAATATACAGTCGTGAAAAATACAAAAAAAATTGAGATATTGTGCTTTTGCTACATAGCACTGATCATCAACGAATGCCAATAATCAGTGTTTTTAATCAGCCATATCTATCATATCATAAATATATTCTCTCACTTGTGTGCACATATACACATTCTTTAGGTGCATACATATACTGTGTATGTAGTGTATACACCCCAGTATGATTAGGTACAGTAAAACAGTTACTAAATAAATATTTTTAATTTGAACAAGAAAAATTGTTGGCTTTTCAAGTACTGAAGAAGAATGTATAAAGATTCAGAAATTTTCTAAAATGAAGTGGATCACACAGTAATTCTCTTCAAATGCAAATTTCTCATTTTCTTTCATATCGGGCTATGTAAATGGTACATTCACTGTCTCATGAACAAACCTAAAAGGTCAAAGTAAAAATCTGGTCATTAGTTACTGAAAGGTTAATGCAATAACTTGACATTGCATCACTTGAAAGACATTTCCAGGAGACGCTTTAGATAACACAGTGCCCTTTATAAATTTACTATGCTATTTGCTTTGGGTCTAAAATATGAAGCTTACTTACTGAGTTTAATTTATCCCTGTCCTGATGGCAGGTGGAGCTCTATACCAAATACACCAAAAAAAAGGACCTGACAAAAACCACTGTGCAAGCATGTCAAAACAAGAGTCTAAAATTATTGAAGATACACAGGAAAAAATGGAAGTCAGAAAAAAGATCTTGCTGAAAACTTTCAGGTTTCTCAGGAAGGAATGATGGAACTGGAGTTAAAAGCTATAAAATATATGGGACTAGAGGAGAGATTACAAATGACCAAAATGAAAAACTATACATCCTCAGATTTCTATATAAAATAGGGAGATTTCTAGCAAACTATATGGAAAAGGTATTAGAAACAGGAAGTGATTTCATATAAAACTAAGCAAGAAATGCACTGGACTTAAAAAATTTATATTTTTTCTAACACTTCATCTCAAAATGCTTTTCGGGATGGAGCTTATTTATGTTCTTCCTTGTTTTCCTTTATTAATAAGATCAAATAAAATCTATATTTACATTTTAAAAATGTAAAGGCAGAAGCATCTTTCTTGCATATCCTAATCTGGAATCTGGAAAATGCACAGCTTCCTCTCAACAAATCTTGTTTCCCTCAAAAGGAAAACAGAAACCTCTCACTGATATGCATCAATACTTCTCCAAGACTGCTGTTCCTCTACTTGTAGATCATCTACATTTGAATGGATCAAAAATCAAAGAAGAAGGATTATTCTAAGCACAATTGAAATAAGAGACTTTTTCTTAAGGCCTTTTGGTATGCAATGGAGAGGTACAGTATCTCCATATTGTGAAAACTTGGGATGATACCTGGAGGCTAACAAGCACTTACCAATGCAGGGGATTTTATTTCCCTTGGAATGTTTTAGAAAGGTTCTTTTGAGAAGAGAATAGTTTATTTGTTATGCAGAAGGAGCTGCTCCTAGAAGACGTTTTTACTCTTAGAGGGAGGGTAGTGAGAGAAATGAAGTAAAGTATCCCTTGTAGGCATGAAAAAGCATCAACAGCAACCCATTACTGTGATGTTCAATGCACTTTGACCAATTCTGACATTGGTTTTTTGTAGAAAACAAACAAAAATTATTATTTGGCTCACTATCTTAAACCAAGTTTTAAACTGAGATTCTAAAATGAGTTCACTGGAAAAAATAAAAATTAAAAAAAAAGGTATATCATTTGACTCATTTAAAACTGTTTCTCAAACACAGGACAATACTTCAAGAAGTATGAGCAGAGAGTTAGACTATAAGAGAGAGAGGATTTTTCCCAATTATTCAAGTGCAAGGATATCATGTAATGATTTATTATTTGCTAAGTGCTGTGATGTCTGAAGTCTGAAAAAGTAATCAATACATTCATACAGATGTGCACACATACGTGCAACTCTTACCTTAGCCAGAGGCTGAGATTTGGTGTTATTCAATTTTTTATCTTGAAGTTCAAATGCTTTCATCCCTCCAAAAGACCAACCACCATATCTGGTAGTAGAAATTAAAGTAACAAAAAGTTATCTGCCTTAAGCTTTGTAGTTTTCTTGCAAGGGTAAAGTTGAGACAGCTACACAAATGCTTTCTTTTTCAACTGAAAGTAAAACTTCACCCCTCACAAGCTCCTTCCTTGCTAAAAAGGAGGACAATGTAGTTTTTAATCAGGTGAATATTACTGGGTTTTTTCAGCAAAGGTATTCCCTTAGATAAGATTTTTTGCTTTCTGAAAGCTGAAATCCTTGAGCAACAGGAAGGGTTGTGAGCAAGTGAGGTATTACTGACTTCCAGAGGCATCTTAAACAGCTTTATTTTTTTCCCAAACCATTCGTATACTAGCTCAAGTCTTTCATCCAAAGATGCTTACCTCTATTTATATCAAATCAGATGCACCTTCTTTTAATACATAAATGGCTAACACTTTCTTCTCCTCGATAAAATCATACATGGTCTAATATTTCCACTTACATTATCAGCAGGGTTTGAGTTGTAAAGGCACATAAGTAAACTTCAAAATACAGTAGACAACCTCTGCTGCTGATATCACAGAATATGAAGTCTTGCCTGGGGCATACCCGCCCTTTTTACTTCAAAGAAAATATTAATTGGAGCATATCCACCTCTATTTGATCAAGTCTCTGAGGAATGGGAATTGTATTGTTCACCTGGTCTAGATATGCATCTCTGAGATGCTGAAATAACTCACTATGTGGAAGAAATATGCCTAGAGGTAATCATCACATAGCTGATGGAGGAAGTTCTGAAATGTGACCACTGAGGGTCTTTCATGTTACCTTAAATAGCAGCCTAACTACACCTTGAAAACAATCACCAGATAAAGACAACAAACGTTTATATTCTCCTTGAAAAATGCCTTGGATCAGGAAGGACTGTGGGGTTTATACACAAGAGATAAACAAAGGCTGGACATTTTAAGGTTACCTTGTTTTGTTGGAAGACCTCACTAAATACTCTTCCACAGGGAACCCTGAAAGATTATACAAAATATGTCCTTTCTTATTCTTCACATAGGGAGCAGAGGTATTGAAACTTGGGCACCTCTGGAAAAAAGTACACATAAAATAAGTAAAGCAATTTCTAAAAACAGTAGAACTACATTTAGCCTCACTTTTGGAGGTTTATGTAGATTTTACAGCATTTCTTTTTAGCTGGATTTGCTTTTCTCAGCTTTAACAGCTTTTCAATAAATTATGAATAGTTTTATGTTTATAAAGCAACTCAAATGATTGTGCCACCTACATGTTAGGAATCCCTTTGATTTCTCTTACAGCCCTGTCAGTCAGTTGTTTTGAAAACATCAAAAAGTATAGGAATATGTTTAGGAATGTTTACAGCAATGAAAAAGGCAAGACTCCTTTATATTTGTTTTTCCTGAGAAGAAACACAAAATAGGCACCAGATAAATATGAGATGAAAGAAAAATTATAATTAATGTTATAAGCGTCTAAAAATTTCATTGATGAGCTGCAGAGAAGAATAAAGGAAGATGTCTTCTAATGATTCAGTGGGACATTCTCACAACCAATGAAAAGATGACAGATATTAGACTCAATTATCTCAGAAGCTTTACAAAGTACTTTTTGCAAATCAACTCAAAAATTTTAATTCTTATTTGAAGTCTCAACCCTACAGAAAATAAAAATTCACTCTCAAAGATTGCTCTTACACAGCTCACAGATATAAATTCCACTTCCACTGTCAAGTGACTTCTCTCAGTTTTCATGGATAATGAACCTCTCCCTGGGTGAAAGTTCCCATCTGTATTTTATTCAACCTTCTTGTATTTTAAGTCTAAGTCTCTTTAGTATTAGAGGCAAACTTATTCCTTATTCAGAAAAGTAAATAACAAGTTTCCTCCTTCCATTTTCTCAAAACTGTATTGCTATATTTCATATGCAATTCTTACTCTAAATAATTATATCTTTATAAACAAGAGAAACTTTTTCTGTAGGATATTCCCTTTTGGGGAAATACATTTGTCACCTCAGACACACTTTCATTTTTTTGTTTATTACTCAACTCAGAGCACGTCAGCAGGAAAAATCATTAGTTAAGGTCAAAAATTCATTTTGTTTTTCAAAATCCTTCATTTCTTGAAGCCTGTTGTATTTTGAAATCCAAAATCCAAACAAAAAGCAAACTCTAACAATTAAATCTCATTCATGTGAAAATTCCCTGGTGGGTTGTACCAGCTAGGTTCACCCTTCCTGTTCAAAGTATGTAGTCTTCCAGAAGTTATGGAAGTGTTATGTTTTATATGGTGTTTTTTCTTAATTAGAGTCCTACAACAGATTTAAAGCAAGTTGCATCTGCTGAAAATGGTTCACCTGTCTCTGATACTGTTGTTCCAGGTCAATCTATAGCCATTCCTAGTGCATGTATGTGTTCATATATATAAACAAGAAAATCATGTACAATTTCATTAGGTGAAACAGAAATCTCCAATCACAAAGAAGTCGGACCTGTAAGGATTTATTTCTTCATCACTTTCACCAGCCCTTCAAAAACAGTAGCCAAGGATTAGAAGTAATATACATACACATATTTTTTACATATATAAGGAAATAAAAAATTACATACCAGTTCAGACACACATCTGCATGAATCCTGCGGTGACATAGATTCCATCTGCCAGCATGAATTGTTTTTTCTAATGGGAATAAACATAATGAAATTATAACTACCAAATGAAAGGAATATGTCACTTAACAGAAAAAATCCAGAGAGTAATGAGCAGGTCTGGCATACTGAACATCTTCTTAGCACTTGATTACAGCAGCAGCAGTATCTAGAGTGATACAAAATTTACTCATTTTTATCAAAGTTGATTTATTGGAAATATGTATATAGGCATCAAATGAGCTTCATGTCTCATATTTGCAGCAATTATTAAAAAATAGTCACCACCATATTCCTGATTTTGGAAATCTAGAATACTTCCTAAAAAATATTTTCTGTATTGTCTATTCATCCTTCATATTGACACCAGGCTTGATCACAAATCATCCTGAAGTTAATCAGAAAACTGCCACTAACTTTTAAGCTGTATGGATCAGATCTTTAACAGTAAAGCCTGCTTTGTTCTTCACCTGGATGCCAATCTTTATCAGAACCAATTTGTCACTAACTCCATGCCGCCAAAAGAAGCCTAAGATAATCCATCACACTAAAAGAAAAAAAAATAATAACATGTTCAACATTTAAATTAAAGAAATAGTTACATTAGTTACAATTACCCATGTCGTGAATACGTGCATGTGTGGTCCCAATCTGAGAAATATCCCAGCAGAACCTGAGAAAGTTTTCCTAGGTTATCATCTTCAGTGCTGATCAGAGGGCCACAACAGGTATAAGGAGTGAAGAGGAAAGAAAAAAGAAAAAAAAAAAGGAAAATAAATAAAGGCATGTTAATATGTCTAGCTCTATTAACGTTCAGTCTCAAGATCTTCTGTATTTCCCAAGAAATTATAGGATTATAAAATACATGCATTCCTAGAGGTTGGCATTACTAAAGTGTTTTTATGCTTAAAATAAATTTATATTATATTTATAAATCAAACAGCATCTTTTTATGTTTATCTGTATATTTGCACATCTATATTTGTACTTAGCACTCTATACAGATTAATTCTATAGATAACACACATAATAAATAAATAAATAGATAAATAAATAAATAATCTAGTTGGTTTCAAACCTGAACATATAGAAATTAGGTTGAGCAAGAAGAGCAGCAGGCTTTGTAAATACTGTGTGGCATTTTCAAACCCAAGAATTGTTTTGAGAAAATTACTTCAGACCTAAGCAATTTTTAAAAATGAAGCATGCAAAAGCTTGTTCAAAACACTTGTTCATTTACATATAAATGGTCATGGCTGGTAGTGGTTTGAGTTCAGCCTTCTCCAAAGTCTTTGCCCTTTGCTCCAGAAAATCCTTCACCCAAAGTTTTCTAATTTTATCTTTCCCTTCAAAATAATCTATAAAAGTGTACTAAACATCTAAAGAAGACCCCACACAACTATTGTAAAAAGTAACCTGTCATTCTTTCTAGAACACAAATAAGTCTTTAAAATAGGAGAACTCAAGGGTAAAGGTCCCAGAACCCTGGATAATTGATGATGATGGATGAGCCCTTTACCTAAAGAAGGATTCTGCATTGTCGTAAAGTCTTGGTGTCAGCTTGAGGGAAGGATAATCGATAGCCAGTGGCTTCACACTAAACAAAGCCATTGCCAGTGTAACAAAGAGGACAGGTAGCAGCACGTTGGTCAGGCTCCCTCTCCAGTCTCGCCTTGTGTGCCGAAACCTCTTCATCAGAAGGGCAACAACCTGTGTGAGGATGAGGCGGGCTCCACGCACACTCGAGGCTCCCCCAAGTGAAACATCTGAGTGAGACAGAGAAAATGACCTCTTGACAAGCCAGGAAAACCAAATTGGACTTTCACGTGCTACATTGCCAAATATAGAACATAACAATCTTTTACCTCTAATAAAATCAAACTACAAAAGCCTAGCATGTTTTCCTGAATGGAATAGTATAGCCCCATACCATATAACTTCCAAGTATAACCAATTAACCAATTAACTCTTCCTATGAGGAAAAACAGGTATTTAATTAACACATCTCTACAGCCTCCCATGCACAGCTAATGGCTTACTGAATCCTTTTTTCCCTAGGTATTCCCTATAGTCCTGCACTGGTTCGACCATTCCTTGTGCATTGCCGCCTTTGTTCCTGGACAAATTACTCTGACAAACATGGACCGTATTAGCACCAATGTCTTGCTCTACCTTGACTAGAATCAGCAGCAACTTTTCCACAGAAATGTCAATGAATCCTCTTCAGAGTATTACAGTTGCTAGGCACATGGATTCTAATAAAAGCATTTATTTCATTTCCCTGCTGGGAACTGGGACTGATAAAATCTTCATATTTGTTAGTCAATTCAGTTTTCAGAGCTCATGAGCTGTCCTTCAGATTCACATGGGAGTGTGCCTACAGCTTATTAACATCTCACAAATAAATCATTTTCCCAATAGACTCTCCCTTAATTTTATTTTATTTTATCATTCTCTGTCAATCACTTGTGAATCACACCAATCACTCTGCCTCCATTTTAGCCCCTAATGTCTCCTAGGTACATGCAGGTTCTTATCAAACTCTCTTGCCTGTGGCCTTGCCCAACTGAATGTCCTTCAACCTCTTTCCTTCCTTACAGCATAGCAGCATCTGGCAGATTTACTACCACAGATATTCATAACGTAGCAAGACTGAATAGCCTGTTTATTAGAGTGTTCAAAGTCATGCTATATTTTATGAACACTTGTGATTTGCCTCTTTTTACCTTCCCTTCTGTATATTGAGAACACTCTAACCAGCATTTCCACATTCCATGTTTAAATAGCCAAGTGTATGGAAGTTCTCAAGTAACCTCAAATTGTCTTTCTCTTTTTTTCTGAGTTAAGAGAATTTTAATCCCAGACTCTTTGCATTGCTCTAACAGAGTACTTTCAGCCAAGAAGTGAGGCAAACCGGGAGAAAAATTAATCAGACAATAAGCCAAACTTCTGACCATGGTCAGTGAACAAAACAGCTCACATTCTGCACTCATTACTTACAGGTTAATCACCCTCAGTCCCTGGGAAGGTCACACATCAAATTCTCCAGAAAATAAAACCCAGGATACGAAAAACAAGAAATGGCCAGGAATAAACAAGATATATTTGAACTGTGTCACCTGAGAGCTCAGCATGCATACAGGACTGGTTTAGTGAATGAAGGATGAGCAGTGTATGCTGTTTATTTTGATTTAACAAAGTCTGGGACATGGTCTCCCAGAGTCAAATGGGGTGTGGAGGACAACAAGGACCATTGGCTGGACTGACAGGCACTGCCCTGCAGGCTGGGAATGGGGATACCAGATCCAACGGAGGAGCAGCTGGTTAGTCAGGGTGTCCCTCAGGGGCAAAGATGAGCAAAACACTGGCTAACAGTATCTTTGAACACAGACAGCTGTCCATACCTGCACCTGGAGGGTATCCAGGAGTCATCTTTATGTCAGGCACTGGGGACAAGGAGAACCCCTGGCAGCAGGAGCAGCTCTCTGGCAGCACCTAAGAACCCTAGTGGCATCAGGGAGCAAAATCTCTGCTCAGGGAAAGGACAAACTGCAACAGGCACCAGCTGGGTAAATTCTGGGTACCTGGGAAATTCTGATTCCATAAATCAGGAAAATAAATTTCACTGTGAAGAAAACAAGACCAGCCTGGACACGACACTAAGTAACTTGCTCTTGACCCTCTTGACTTGCATTTTCAACATTAACGTTCTCTGATTTTAACAGACTATAACTAACTCTAATTAGTTTGGGGGTTATTTGGGGGGGAAGGCAATGGGGGAAATTCCAGTATTTACTCCTTTAACTCTACTACCAAATGTTATTTCTTTTTTCCCCAGAAAATCCCATAGAACAGAAATTGTCTCTTTAAGATGTTCTAATCACAGCCATAGCTTGCTAATTTGACAGCTAACACAAATGAGATTTAAGGTTTTGAATCTGTGGAGAGAAAAAATAGCTTCCGAATTCAGATTCTGATTCAGCTTTCAAGTGCCCTGATCAAGAAAGGTTACATTATAGCCTTGGAATTTTTTGCTCTGTAAATTGGAGTAGGAGGAGAAGACACTCTTGTTAAGTTGTTGTTGTTTTGTTTGTTTTGTTTGGGTTTTTTGTTGTTTTGGTTTTTTGTGGTTTTTTGTTTGTTTGTTTTGGTTTGGGGTTTTTTGGGTTTTTTTAAGTAAACTTGTTAGGAATGTAATAAGTTCATATTATCATAGACTCTCAATAGTTGTCACAATACAGAAATTGAGACACTCAGAAGCAGAAAAATTTTCAAGGTATGAGTGTTTTTAGACATCCAGTAAGTGCTTCCAGCTCAACATCCCTGAAATTCTACAGTACACCATCTCTCATTTATCTAAGTAGCAAAATGCCAGAAAAGAAGCACAGAATTAGATATTTCGTGTAGTCTCAGACCTGCTTATAAATCATCAGCATGAGATGTGAAAGAAAGAGCCTTCAAAATATTTGACCCTTTGAATCTCTGAAAGGCAATTATGACATCTACTTTCTGGGGACAAAAAGGGAAATCAGAACTGCCATTCATTATTTTTTCTTGACAAACAGAGCAGAGAAAAATTATAACAACTTAATTCTGATTGCCAGAGGAAGGGAAACTGTCACCATGAATATAAATAATTGTCCATTTTGTCCAATATCCTGACTCTTACTCAATACTCATAATGCCAATGAGCCAAGACACATCCCAAGAAGGTGCAATAAACCATTATAGCGGAAGTATATGTTTGACTGTTTGACTCAGGCACTGCTTTTTTAAAAGTGATTTATCTTTTCTGAAACCTCATATGTTTATTGTCTAAAATTCCTAATTGAAAAGGGTGCCAAATATCTTTCTGAATGATCTTAAATTTCTGTCTTTATGACCTTGAATTCTGTCATTTCTTTGTGTTTCAGGTACAAAACAAAATTCTTGTTTATTTATTTTGAATTTCTTCTATTTGATGATACTGGATGAGCTCTTAAATCTTCCTTTAGGAGACAGGTTATAGAAGTTTTCAATCCATCCTCTGCATAAATAATCTCAACCTTTCACTGTCCTCTTATAAAAATCTTTATAATCCTAATCAACCTCGCTACTTGTCTCAAGTCCTCTTATATCAACACTGTATCAGTCACAAGATAGGATGTGTTCAATGCAGCTGTCTATCAGATGTGGAAACACTACTGATTTATATGATAGTATTACACATTCTTGTACTGATCAAACTGATTTCTTTATGCATCATACCATTTCATCTGACTGCAACCACACTGTGAAAAGTAGCATGCATTGGGCTTTCCATAATAGACTCAATATGGCTTTCAAGATTCTCAAGGTATTAAATCACTCTTTCAACTAGAACCTACAGAATTAATTTTTCCTTCATAATGCTTGTAAATAATTCACCACCTATGTCTGGTATGTACGTCAGGATGCATAAAACCAGCATACATTTATGAGAAAACAGCCTCTGATTATCACTAAGAATCATAAAGGCTAGAAGACAAGACCAGCTGACCTCTCTGTTATGAAGTCAATTTTTATGCAGAAAGCTTATGAAAATATCCTCATTAATAATTTAGATCACAGAATTAAAAACCTGACCCAAGTGTTAGAAGCTGTCTTGCTTGACTTACAACTGCAATTATCCACCAGAATTGCAATTATGTTCACAATTAACTTGTACTTCCCAATTCATCCAGACTGTCCTTTGTATTACAGACAAAATTTTGCTAGTTTCCAATATGTATAGGCTTATATTAAGTACAGGGAAACAGAACAAGTCCTAAAATCCACGGATGAAGATCATCAAAATCCTTGCCTATAGACTACTCTAGAATTAGGAGGAGAAACAACTATTGTAAAAGTGTCTAACTTGGTATTAGATGGTCCTTTTCTCCTGTATTTTGCACTTCTAGAAAACAATGAAATTCTAATTTTTTTTTCATGGTGCAGAAGGAAAATGGGCTATGCGATAGATAAATTAACAGCCAGGAGCATACATTTTCAATTCTACTTCTGTCACTTTTGCCTTTAGACAAGTCATTTAGAGGAGATCCAGATTTTGTGGAAGGTGATACTGGAACTGCAATGTCCTGGCAAAACAGTTAAGCTAGCTCATGTGAAACTGGTTGCATTGGGGGGCAGTACGTATTTATTGGCTTATCAGAAGTTTTGTGCCAACAAGTAGTTCTAAGATGAACACAGGAACTGACATCATTCTGCATTTCAGCGCACACTATACTGACCCAGAGGCAGTGCTAGCCCACCAATCTGTGCACAGCATTTCATTAGAAGACCTAAAAATGTCCTCCTTCTTCTTGCACGTTTTTCCTACTCATTATAAAAATTTGTATAATATTGAATTTGTTTCCAGGAGGTTTTTGAAGACGCATTTTCATGTGGGGAATTTGAATAAAAGGCACTTTGATGGTGTAAAGTATGAAGGGAATGCATCTGGTCTGTGTTTCATACTATGACTGATTCTTGCTGATATACAATAATGAGTTCTCTCTATCCAAAGCTGACAAGAAAAATATTTATTTTGGGGGAAATTTCACAAGAGAAGTTCTCCTGGGGCATTTATTGATATAAATCCTCCTATTCCTCCCCTCAGGCTATTTTTAACTTTAGGCATTGTAAACATTTCCTCTAAAAATTTGATTCAAATTGTTTCCATCTCAAGAATTTTGAGAATTTCCATACATATTGACTAATCCAATTATGTAACATTTTTGAAGGGAAAACCTGCAGGGTTTTAATTAAATATTCAGTTTTATATTCTGAGTCACAGATCCCAAAATAGAATTCTGCATGGGTCTGAAGACCTTTGAGACAGAGTAATAGAGATCTAGGCAACTGTAGAGTTCATCAGTAGAATTAACATATTTTAAAGGCAAGGAACTGGTGTCTGTCACTCCCCAACCTTGTAAAGAACTCCCTTGACAGCTCAGATCTCCTAAGTCCTATTCCTCAAGCCAGACAGTTGACTGACTAGAGGATTTCATTCCTTTATCCAAGACATTATTCTTGTTCAAGATCTGACATGCCTAATATTTGATCATACCAGAGACCACTGAAAGGATATCATGAACAATACATCTGATTCCAATTGAAAAATCAAGAAAGAACCAGACTAACCAGAAAAAACTCTCACTGAAGAAATTCCAACACCCAAATCTCACAATTTAAAATCTTGTCCCTAGAAAAACTACTAGCAAACTCATAAAGCAGCCTCTTCAATCTCTTTACTATTTTTTATTTCCTAGAATAAGGGATATGAAAAAAAGTTCATTTGTATGCAAAAAGCTTAAGAAAAGAATGAGGAAAACTTCTTTTAAACTTATCACTGTATTTAGAAGAAATACATCCTAAAGTCAGGACTAAACAGGGTAGGAATGATCTACTCTGAGCAATGCGTAAGGGGCTGAAGAACTGGTAGGATACAACTGCAATTGGAGAAACACTACAGTACCCTCATACTTGACGTGTTAGAGAGCAGATATATCTGATTTTTACTAGTTAAATGAAAGACAGAAGTGTAAATGGGTTTATGCAAAAGGAAAAGGTAAAACATCCAGGTGTTAGAGAGCAAAAAGCCTTCATCCATAAAATAATTTTCTTTACTCTTACTTGCTGCATTGTTATGCAAGCAGTGACAGAGGTGTTTCTAAGCAAGGGCATTTCATCCTGGACAGAACTCCTTGCATCCAAGACTTTCATTCAGGTTTGTTGAAAGGAGTAAACACATTGTATAGATAACACAAGGCCCGTAATTACACGGCAGTGGAAAGTACACATCCAGAGGACAATGAATCTGAGAAAGGGCCTGGAGCACAAGTCTTAAGCAAAGTGGCTGAGGGAGCTGGGGTTGTTTAGCCTGCAGAAAAGGCGGCTCAAGGGTGACCTTATCATTCTCTACAACTGCCTGAAAGGAGTTTGTAGCTAGGCTGAAGTCAGCCTCTTCTCCCAGGAAATCAGGAACAGGTTGAGAGGAGCCTTAAGCTGCACTAGGGGAGATTTAGATTGGACATTAGGAAGAATTTCTTCACAGAAAGTGTGATGCAATATTGGAATGGGCTGCCAAGGAGGTTGTGGAGTGATTGACCCCAGAGGTGTTTAAGAACAGACTGGATATGGCCCTCAGTGCCATGGTCTAGTTGACATGGTGGTGTTAGGTCATAGGTTGGATTTTATGATCTCAGAGGTCTTTTCCTACCTAAATGATTCTGTGGTTCTGATTCTGTAAATTTGTTAACCAAAAAATGAGTTCCACTCCTTTTTTATTATTTTGTTGGGAGAGGAGGAACTGTTAAAACAAGGAATTTTCAGCTTACAATTTCACATGAAATATGACTCATACAAACACTTCAAGCACCAATCTAAAATATTCTATTCCTCTTGGACCTTAACCCTACCATGGGATAGTTTTGGTACAGGTTAACTAGGAGACTGGGAAATTAGGACTAATTTTTGAGTACTGAATAACCCAACTGAAGAGAATACATTAGGATATACAATAAAATAGCTCTCAAAATAGATCACCTAGATTCTCAAGAGCTCATTAAATGTCACAAATGACTATTCTTGTCCCACAAACCCTTCAACTTTTGTAGAGTTTGTTGGGTGAACCGATCAGAGTCCCTACCTGAATCTACTTTTTTGACAGCCAACCACCATCACACTATGCTGCTGCAAAGATCAACAAAATATTCATAACAGATTTTAAATATAAAAATTAATACAACTCAAGGTCTTTATTTTGTCTCCAGGCATAACATAGCCTCATTCGCAATATGAATATCATCCTTAATTTCAAGAACTTGCATTTTCTCCAATAGATGAAGAGACAAGCATCACTGAATGCAAGCACAATATTTCTTCACAATTATATAAAGTAGATTAAAACTATAAATTAGATTCTAGTTTGCCCTTCCTTTACATGTTCACAATCACAACTACTTATAGCCAACATTATATTTCTATTACATGAAATATGAATTTAGGTATCTGAAGTGCCCATTCAAGACAGAAAGAAGGTAAGCCAGTCTCTTCAATGAATATATAACTAATATTCGCATGCCTACAGAATTTCCTGTCTGTTTTAACCTGATGTTAAATGCAAGAATACTCAATCTCATACCAATCCAAAAACACCATTAAGCTTTGTCATCACTCATGTCAAATAATGGAAAATCTTTTAGAACTGCCACACCATGCAACAGCACCTCATGTGTGGTAGTAGATAAAAACTTTAAAACAAATGTGCATCACAACCATGCTCTAAGTGTAAATTTGAGGAAGCAAGAAAGTCCAAACGGCATTTAGCAAGTAAATAAACTGGTCAGAAAGACAGTGAACTGAGACCTCTGCTTTTAATTTATGGGCCTGCTTTATACTCTTGCCTTCCCAAACCTATTTGTCTGTTTTATTTACTCATTGCATTCAGTCTTAAAACTAGACTGCAAGCTGTCAAAGCTGGTAAGGACCTGGGTTTTTTATTCTTACTATTAATCTGTAGGGTGTCTGGAACAACAGGGCACGACTTCAGATTTGGTTTCCAAGGCACCACAGCTCATACAATAAACAATAATAGCTACTACAAGCAGCTTGGAAAAAACAACACCTTTGCTGCTCAAGTGTGAGCTGGTGTCAAAACAGCCCTGTTGTTTTTACTAGTGTGTAAATGGACAGGAATGTAGACATAGCAGAAACTTGACTGAGTTTATATTTATTTGGTCATGTAACACTTACAGGTTATAAAAACACTGTCATTACTCTCAATGAAGGGAATTAATTTTTGCGTTCAAAATACTCTGTTTCTTTGCCTTGTCCAGCCATAAGAACACAAACAGTAAATAAGCATAAAGAAATGGGAAACAATGGTGCTCTCTTCTTACCCATCACCCTACCGACACCATGGAGAGCCAAATACAGTTGCTACACTGACAGCCAAGCTAATCTGATGAATGGCCACCTAAGCTAATCTGGGCCTGGTGGAAGAGGAGGGGACACTGCTGAATGCACTGTTCCAAGAATTCATAAATAGAGGGTTTCAACTGTTTCTACATTTGTGATGCCTAAAACAATCTCTTTTTTACATTTCCAGGGTTTTTTTTCTGCTTTGTTGTAATTTATATCTCTTCTCTTCATTCTAGTTGGGATTTTTGCCAGCTTAAACCACATTGAAAAAGAAGTATTTAAACACCAAGTATTTTTTTAAGACTTGTGTGGTGAACTCTATTGTGTCTGGGGCAACATCATCATTATGGCATGGGAATCTTTTTTGGAAACAAAAAGCGAAAACAAAACAACAAAAAAAGAAGACAAATATTCAGTCGGGTAGACAGACTATCATGTCTTGGAAAAGAAAATTACTGCAGAATTGAAAACACTAAGTCTCTGATTTTGAGTTTCTGCATGGCTAACTTGCAATATTAACAGCTATGCTAATTCCAATTTCCAGGAGATAATTGTGCAAATAGATATCCTTTTGTAGCAGTACCATCTCCCTTGCAGTGATGCACCTGCAATGAATTGCCACATGGAGGAGGAGCAAGTAGAGGAAGAGATGAAAACAGGGCACAGAATGTGGCTACAGAATGGAAGCCTATTTGCACCTTCTGTTTGTAGTTTTTGAAGGTATAACAGTAGAAGCACAGACTGCTGTCAGAATTGCAAAAAAAAAAATTCCAATTCATTTCATAGGCATCTATATATCTATGTCAGACTTGGCCAAGAGAAAGAATACATTTGTGCACGCACAGGCAAACAACCACCAGATACATTTTGTGCATGAGGATATACGCTCTTATTACAATAAGCAGCACACTCATTGAGGTTGGTTCCTTTCCTTTCTAGAAGTGTAAATCAATACTCAGAAAGCTGTTAGAATTTAACCCACTAAATTCAACCTATAGACTAAAGTTACAATATTTCAAGATAGAATCCGATGCAGACAATAGGGCACACCCAAAGTGACATCAAAAGTACTTTTGCTGTGTTCGGTGAAAAACTGGTAAAAGACCAGGACAACAATAAAATCTGAACTTTTGCTCTACCACATAACATTACATGGGAGAGTTAATGTTAAATATCTTAGCATTTCCAACTAGACAGATTAAATATAACGACAGAACAAAGAACTATATATTCAAACCAGGTGTTCTCAAAAACTTCCCACTGGTTACTTGCTTCCCAGAAAGGTAACTTTAAATAGCAATTGTCCATCGTTGTACTGCCGATGACTTCTGCCATGGAGCTGCTCAGTTTGCCGTGAGTGGCCTTTGAAAACACTGTGTACAGCACTCTGGAAGAAGCCCCTTGGAATTGCTCAGAGAAAACTCAGACATTAAACACAGGAAACAACTTCAGCAGGGCCCACATTTCATTGTGACAGACAAGGACATTCTGATCCACTTTAACTTTCAGAATTTGTGCAAGTATTACCTTAATACAAACAAAGGACTTGGTCTAAAATACTGCAGCTCCCATAATCAGGAATATTTTTAGACCATATCTCTACTGGAGTTATTCTATTAATAAAAAAATCATATCAAAATTTGTGCAGGGAAACAATTCAAAACTGAAAGTTCTGCAGGAGGCATGTTTTATTCAGACCTGAAACTATAGTAAACAACTGAAAAATGTGTTTGATGAATAATCTTGTTCCTTGGGCATTTTCATAAATAGTAATCTCATAAACAGTGGTATTAAACAGCTTCAAGGATCTCGATTAGCAGAATCAAGCGCACCATTTTTTCTAATGTCTCCAATGAATGTGATAACCTAAATAAACTGCAAAATAGATCTAGAAACAGATAGAAAGAGAAAAAAATTTACATGGCTAAAAATTTCCACCTATACAGAAGTCCAGCACCAGGTCTACCATCATGAAGTCCCATTTTTATTTCAAACAAGGAATTGGATAGCAACAGTGTAATATAGAGCTTGCATCACCTTGTAACAAGTTAACCATATGAAAAGTCGGCAGAAAAAAAAGTGAAGTCTTAAGTGCTCCACATACCGTCCTTCATACTGAAGCTACTTTACGTGTTGTCCCTGTAGCTCCTAAACCAGTTTTTTGTTAGTTTTGAGGGAAAAACAAAAACAAAAACAAAAACAACAACAAAAAACCAAAACCCAAAAACAACAACAAAAAAACATGTAGTACTCCAGAATGCTGCTAGTATTGAGAAAACAGATGTGTGAATGTTGCTAAAGTCTTTGGGGGCTTTTCTTGCACAAAAGGAATGTTTTAGCGACAGAGCAGAGACAACAATTTCACCGAAGGAGATACTTTTGAGAAGGCACTGGACAGGTGAAAATCTAGTTTCATGTAGAAGCATCATCCTCAAAGAGAACCTTACTAGCAAAACTAAGATACTCAGCACATCTTCTACATACATGTGGTATTTGCTCAAGAAAGGAAGCAAGATGTCAGAAGATTTGATGAAGTCCCTTCCATAAGCAATGTTCTGTTTCAGAATGAAAAGTTATCATCTTAACTCTTGATAAGCATTTCTTAAAAAAATTGGTCATTTGCATTGCTTATATAATTGAAGTTAAAGCATCTGTATTTGCTGGTGCAACAGCATTAATAAAGCAAAAGTGTTTTAAAATACTTGTATGCATGTGTGTACATACACATATGTTTTCTTCATCAGTAAAATATATATATACAAAGACAAAAAGATCTATAAAAATACACTCCACTTGTAAGCTCAAACAAGGCAAGAAACCATGAGAATTTAATTTGCATATAAAACCTAAAGACTGACTATTAGAAACAAATATTTTCTGACACCATATGTATGATTTTGTGCTGATTTTCTAAGAGTGAAGATTTCTCCAACACATAGACCCCATATTATGAGGGAGAGAAATAATAATTTATCTGGAATATGAGATGTAAGCACTATCTTTGGAAAAATCCAATTGCTGAACAGCAAAAGTACATAATCTAAAAGAATTTCACTGTTTAAACTAGGAAAAAATATTACTACATGTGCAGCAAAAGTCATATTAGTATTACACTGGGCAACCCATCATTCTGTTACCAGGCAATCTATTGCTGTTCAAATACCAGTTTTTTGGAAAACAGATTATCACCTAAAGCACTTACTGAACACAGAGTTTTGGTGATGTTGCAAATGTGAAAAAAGTGGAATACCTGCAAAAAGTGCGTGCAGGTCCTTCTCAAAAGCAGCAAATGAACACAGGAACGCTGGCTGCCAGATCTCAATTATCTTTTGAGGAAGAGTTCTACTTCCCTTATATGCACTTCTTTTTTTCCTGTTTTTCTTTCAGTTACTTGAGAATAATTACAGCATGAAATGGAAGACAAGCAGTCCTTCAGATTGGAAAATAAGTCTTCTGAATATTTTTTTAAAAGACAGGATTTTAAAAATGCCATGAAAAATCATGTAGGTTGTGTATGCGTTTTTCCAGGCTGCAGCTGTTGAGATAGCCTCAATAATTATGGGAACTGAAAGAAAACAGCACATTGTGGAGTGCAAAGGAAAGGTTGGAGAGAGAGACACACATACAGAAGGAAGCACTTGCAAGTATGAGGGAAAATAGTCACTGTATGAAGAAATACTCTGTCAAGAAGAAATCAAAGAAGGGCTTATAGGCAAGACATAAGAGCTAGACAAATGAGATTATTTGATCGCTTATTTTTCAAGATATTAAGGGGGCTCATGTTCTACCAATTACCTTTGGATAAATAAAGCATTCCTAATGCACATACAACTGTCTGTATTCTTTATCCCTGATCTCAAAGTAATACCTGAACACAGTGGAAGAGCTGCCAAACAGTTCCCCTTGTAAAGCAAACACTGTTAATAACTAACACACAAACAGTTCAGATTATGACAAAGGCAAGAAAACAGGTTGCAAGAAAAAAAGTCAGGTTCAAAATATTCTCATATTTTCTTACATGCATATCAGGCAGTAAGAGCTGTAAGATGTTAGTATCAAATACAATTTTCTGTTTAGAAGGCCCTTGAGATATACAGAAATTCAATATAGTGTCATCACTATCAGATGTTGCATGCATACCTGTCCTGGTGGCCCACAGCTTAGATAAAGATTCCCTGGATTCTGCTTCTATCCTAGGCAGTATCCTCTCCCTCTAGGCAGGATAGAAGAGGCATCATCTCTTCCACTGTAAGATGGGGCTATGCAACAAATTTCCTGAATTGTTCTCAGATTGTAGTCTGAAGATTACTATTTCAGTTTCTAACTTATTGAAGTTTGAATCCATACCTATAACACAATTTACTAGTTCAAGCAAACCTTCCACTCAAAATGAGATTCATATGTTTTAAGAACCAGCAAAAATACCAAGTTACAGGAAAGGGGCTACTAAGTCCCTTTCATAAAGTGATTTTTATGAAACCAGCTCAACTGCATCAAGACAATATTTTTGTGAGCAATTAAATTGATTTTCAAAATCCAAATTTCAGATTGTTGTTTTGTTCTCTGTTTCTGTACTACTTGAATAAATCTATAGTCTTTTTCTCAACTGAGCCCCCTCTTGGAAAGTGCTCTACCGACCATTTTCTTCTCTAGAGCTGAAGATAGCAGAAGGTCTCGGTGAGGAAGGTAGGTAGTGTTAACTTCCTTCACGTCTCTGAAATAGGGAGATAAATGCGAGGACAAGAAGGCTGGGAACATGGATGAGCTTCTTGGTGGAAGAGCAGCATCTTTTACTAGAAAACAGCTGTACTTTCATTGTTTTCCTGGCAGCTCTCTAATGTTTGGGCCTACCTAAGAGAAAGTCCAAGATGTCCATACTGTGGATCAGGCAGCAATCACAAAGAAAACAACTGGTAGGGAAAATATTTGGATGAGAGAAGAAAGTAGTGGGTAAAAAAGTGAAACATTTGAGGAAGGAGGAAGAAACTGATCATTTGCTTTCAGAAGGATAGAAGGAGTTACAGTTACTCACTGAGAAAACAAATTCATATATAAACCTTAAATAACTCAAATGATCTTATTTTTGAATTCAGCTTTTTGTGAAAATTGATAGGTAATGTTATGAAGATGCTTCATCCTTAATCTATACTGCAGAGAATCCTGAAAGGGTAAAGGAAGTAAGACTGGGGCTTGAGGAATATAAAGATAAATATTTTAAATGTTCAATAAATTAAGTTTTCAATACATGCAAGAATCGTGCCATTTCCTGCAGGAAACTAATTAAAAGAACACTAAAACATAACATTTGAAAGAAAAATACAGCATAGCCAAGATTTCTAGACCAGCTATTTTGACACTCCTTTTTCAGGGTTTAGTGCTGAATTTAAGTGGTAGTGTTACCTATACTGTCAGACCACTAGAAGACTGAAATTTATGCTTTATCTTCTCCTTATCAGAGGATAGCAAAAATTTGAAAATTTTACTACCAACCTTCATGTCAGCAGTCATTTCTAAACAGAGACACTGATGCTTCCTTCGTGTCTACAATATTCTTCTCATAAATCAAGTTACACTTTGCAAGGTGGAGTATCGGAATAATTCCGAGGTTCTTTTATGCAAATGTTACAGGGAATTGAAAGAAGTGAGCTCCATTTAAAAATGGATGTTAAAATATAGCTTCAAGAATATCATAAAAATCACTGTCAAGTCTCTTTTTTTTGCAGTTACAGTGAACTCAATTTGTCATAGTGGATTAAGGGATACTGTTTAAGAATAGAAGAAAACGCTTGATCACCTACCAAAAGACATCAAATTCCACTCTGTTGCTCACGTGCAGAAATCAATAACACTCTTTATTATAACACATTTTCTGCAAAGACCCAAGCCTTGTATCAAATGCATGAGGAGAAGAAACTCACTTCTCTGGGCAGGATAACTCCGACTGCTAATTAATATTTGCCTGTCTTTAGATTACAGTTATTTGCTTACTTTTTGCTTCCTTTATTTCATTTCTCTCTTCTGCCCAAAAAAAGGTAGAATTATACCTTAACAGACAATATGCTCCATGCATTTAGAAAAAAATTAGGATCTTTAAGAAAACCACTTCTCTATCTTATTTTTGATAAACTATGTTAAAGCAGCCCTGATGGTGCCTTTATAAGGACTTTACTGCCAACCTCCAATATTAATTTTTCTCTGCTCGCTTTCTGAATTCTCTATTGCTCCCTAAAGTCATTCAAACATAAAAATGTGGACAAAAAGATTGTACTAGTATTGTAGCATCAGTCTCATCAATTTTGAATGGATAGTCAAAATGACCTCTTCACATCATTTTGTGCATTAAGCTCAAATATAAATCACCTTAGCTGTCTTAAAATGCTTCTCTACCAGGATCAGCAGATAACTCAGAATCAGTGTTTTCCAGGATATAACTCCCCATTACACAGACATGCCTAGCATTTGGCTTCATTAAAACACCCTTTATTTAGAATGGATTCAGCTTTACAAGAGATCTAACTCCGTCCTTAGGACTGGTCTTACTTATCACATTTCCACAGTTGTCCTTTTTTCTAATCAGCAAGGTTATGTTTACTTCAGTATCATTCACAAAGATAATTAAAAGGCAGAGTTGAAACCCAGCTGAAATTCAAAAAAGCTCTTCATTTTGATATTTCACTATTAATGACAGCTTTTTGTCAGCTACAATTTCTTAGTAAATTAGCTTTTAGATGAGCTCTGTGAGCATCATATATTGTTGATCTCACCAATCCTAAGAGGAGCAATGTCACATTTTGCCCAGTATGGTTCAAAATGGCTAACACCAGCTGCTTCAGAGAACAAGTTAAGCAAGGTTAAAAAGTAGTTATGCATCAACATGCCTCCATACCCACACTTTCAGAGGCTAACTTATCCAAGTTCAAAGGCATATAAGCTTTAATAGCACTTCTGTTACTATAGCTGTCCATATTATGCATCCATTAATAACCATTCTTTGGCTTTTTTTAAACATATTGCAGCACTCTTCATCTCTGTAACATTATACAGCAAGAAATTTCAAATGTTATGCAGTACCATGTGCAAAAATATCATGGATCAATTTTGAATTTTCTACAGTTTTGTTTCACTATACCTCAGGGGTTCCAACTGTAGTTTACTGCCAGGAGGGACTAGATCCAAAGTTGGTATCTCCCAGAAATTTCTGAGACAATAAATGCTACAAAATGAAATAATTCGGCTCTTCAGGAGATTTGGTATCTTAATCCAACAATATTGGTTCCTCAACGAGCTGAGACCGCTCACCAGTCTATTACTTGCTTTTGCATATGTTCAGATTATTTTGTCATTTATCAGTGGACTTGCTCTTAGCTCTCCTGATTATTTCTGTATACATACTGCCTGCTGCGGATTATGATAATTTTGCGGGCCTCCATAGAGTTGGCCTCCATTCTCTCTAGGCAATTTGGCTTCAATGGTCTTGTCAAACAGCCATTGCAAGCTCAGCCTAACCTTTCTGCATGCTCTGTATACATCTACAAAACAATAACTATTGTGTGTTCCAGCTGTGTAGAAATTAATAATGCATGACTGTATTATAATAAAATAATTATTTATAATGTTATAATATGTTATAATGTATTATAATATGTGCACATACAATCATCCCTGAATCAAAAGTAAATTTTTAACTGTTTTCACAAAAAGGTGAGTTTTAGTCTGTTTTTTTCATTGGAATAAAACTAAGATTATGAGAAAACTGTCCATAAAGGAAACAAACTACTAGATCTTTAAAACAACCAATATTTAAACTGTTAAAATTAATTTAATTAATGCACTGCTACTTACCTCTAACATTGGCATTTAGAAATGTTCAAAATTCTGAGTTTATTTTACATTCTTTTCATTGCTGACCTTTAGCAGCAGCCAATCACCAAAAGGCTGCTTGCCCATACTCCCCCTCCTCCAGCAGGATGGGGAAGAGAACAGGAAAAGAGAAAGTGAGAAAAATTGTGGGTCGGGATACAGGAAGTTTGAGCAGTAAAGGAGGAAGAAAGAAAAACCCAAACCAAACAAACCAACTAAAAACCAAAAAAATCCAACCCAGATAATGCAAAGGCAAACATTCACCATGTCCCACAAGTAGACATGCTCAGCCACTGGTAGCAACAGCTACCTCCTAACAAAAGCTTTTATTGCCAAGCATGGCACTCTGTGACACTGAATAACTCTCTGGTCAATTTAGCTCATCTATGCAGGTCGTGTCCCCTCACACCCTCTTTCTCATCCTCAGCTTACTCACTGAAGGGAAATGGGAAAAGAGAGAGCCTTGGCACCACAGATACTACTAATCAGCAATAGCCCAAACACTGGTGTGTTATCAACACTGTTTCAGTCACAAATCCAAATCACAGCACCCTAGAGGCTGCTATGAAGAAATTTAACTCAATTCCAATCAGATACAGTACACTAAGACACTGCAAAGCATAACTAGAAATTATCCCACCTGTGACTTCAGTGAGATACTGCCATGCTTTGCTGAAATAATGTCCCTTGTGTGTTTTTGGCATTGGTTGCCAGCCTAAATCGTGTACTGATTTTCTGCTGTTTCATTTAAGAGGAGACATATACCTCCCTGCTACATCTCCTAGTCTGGGAGACATTAGACATCATTTTGGTTTCTGCACAATCCTGACACCTCAAGGGCTCAGCAGCAGTAAAGGATAGCCAACACCCCTTCTTGAACTCAGATCTGTGCTTTGTGAAAGCATCTCTGTAGTCCAGATTTTTTACAAATCAAATAGCAGCATCCTGTGATCTCCTCAATAATCCCAGCTGCTTGCTCCAGGGGGTTTTGAAAATACATTTGACTACTTTGACAACAGAAAGTTTGACTGCCTTTGAACCTGCTTTCAAAGACAAAGTTATACAAGTCAAGCTATTGCCAATGGAGTATTCTGGTTAACTTTGACAATGATGGATACCTTTCATGACCATTTCCCAGATCCCTTATGCCTTCACTTCACAATTGTCCTTAATGATGAATGACAGTCATCTGCAACGAATGACAATTTTCCAGTACTCTCATCCCCAAAGAAATGGCATTATCATCACATATTCTTGCTATAATTTATCAGGCTGAAAAAATACAGTCTCTGATTACTCAATACTTTATTAATGTAATAACTTGAACAAATACTACTTCATACATTTTGAGATGCAGATGGGAAAGTATATCAAGTTCTTAGGTAGAATATACTGTCTTCATTACTTTAGGAACAGTAAATCTTACTCTTTAATGAAAATGCAATGTGGAGAAGACAGATTGTTATGATTTGAAACTAGTTCAGATGTCCTAGCTGAGTCTTGAAGAAATAAATTGATGGTTATAAAATAAGGGATATTCAAAACTGTGTTTTGAATAGAACTCTCATTCTCACCACTGACAAGAGTGGCAATTTTATTTGCTTAGTGTGGTGGTTTTAGTTTTATACACTTACATCTTCACTGATTCAAGAGGGACTGGAATAGCTCACCAAAGAAACCCTCTGGAAAAAGTCATTTATTCAAGCTTGCATTTTGTGAGAAAAGGTCTCACCTTAAGCCACCATTATTGGCAATGATTACTTATTGCTGGCAGATTGAATTTATCTTAACAAACAAAGAAAACTTGGCTAAAAATTGTTATTTCTGTTAGGGTAACATTAAAGGTCCACAGATCAGGACTTCCCTGTGCCTGTACTTTATAGAAACAAAACAAAAAGTACTGCACATAGAACAAAATGCTTGACATCTAACAAAAAAACACTATAATCTAAATGTCAATCTTCAAATATAAATAAACATAATAAGTATAGAAGCATGAAAATCCCAGAACCAATGTGAAAACATTCATCAGCTTGATGGACACTGACAGTAGAGAACTCAAGTCTTGGATTTTGTAATGATCGTTAGTGATGACTAGTGATTCTTCTTATAAAAAGAATTTTTTTGAGAGAAAAATCTTCCTGAGTTTTCAGAAGTGTTCACAAGGACCTCCTCCCAGGCTTGCAGGGCAGAAAAAGAGAAAGTATGAAGCATTTTTCTTTAAAACAAGATGTAAAGGTACCTAAAATAACATGCCACTCAGGAAGATAAATGATCTCCTACTACAAGGGGAACCAGCTTTTTTTTTTTCCCCTTTTGAACTGTATATGGATGAACGTGAATGTACTTTTCTAATAGCTTGGAGATTTTATATCTGTGATATATGTCTGCAATATTTATCCATTTTCAGTATGAGATGAAGAGGATAATTAGTTTCCAGGGACTGGTGTGAAGCAGTAAGGCACTAATGCAGCAGTGAAAGAACGCTCATGTGCACGTACACAGAAGGGTGGGAAGATGACTGTGAAGTGATAGAGGTAAATCACAACAGACATATAAAAAGTTACTACCCAAGGCAGATGCACAAAAAAGGATTTACCAGATGGTAGCAAGCAGTGTTCTCCATTTGCTTGTGCATTCCTCAACTTTGGGAACTTTGTGCATGCTTACATTTACATTTTTGATCTTTATAAATCTACTTGCTTCAGAAGGCACATAATTTTTTACTTACAGACTGATTCAGCACCATTTTTATTGTCCAGGTATGCTGCCCGTGGAACACAGGGCATCTTCTCTGAGTCCTGCAGCAGCTTCAGAAAAACCTTTCATGAAAGTAGAAAAAAAAAAATTTAGAATACATTTTCTAAAAATATTATATATAAATCCTAAACCATCCAGACTGTCAGAAATTACTACTGACTGCTGTAAGCATCTTGCTGGAATATGACTATAAAACTAGTCAAGATCTCCACTGAAAATCTGGGGGATAAGGGAAATCAAATAAATGTCAATAGATGCAAAAGCACCTATGAAGAACATTGCTGACTGATGAACATATTATCTGCAAAAATTTTTCCATAGACTGTCTGCCCTTGATTGACTTTTTATACTCCTAGTCCATGGTATGTGTTGGAACTCAGTTACTGCAGTTTTTAAGGAAACAGCTAAACTCTGCTCTGATGCTCCAGCCACAAATCTATGGTCACAACTAGAACTGTTACCAAAGGATTCTGGCTATACTAGTACAGCTAAATTTAATGTACAAAATCCTGCAGAACTGAGAATCTACAGATTCCAGGGAATTGACAGTGTCTAGGGACACTCAGGAAAAGTTCCTAGGTATGTGCAAGCACATGGACAATAACGTTACTGAAAGATATTTAAAGGACAAGGCAATCATCAGAGACAGCCAAGCTGAACAAAGTCTTATAAAACTAATTCTATAGAGAGGACTGGGCAGCAATGTGCATTTTGTAGCAAAACATTAGTGTGCATACCCAAACTGGGTAGAGATGACAGGATCCTGTTACCTAAAATCAAGTTGAGAAAAAATGATTTTTTTTTTTAATACAAGCAACAATCTAAAAATACGCACTAGACTGAAATTGAAAGGATTGAATTTTCTTAAGCAGGGGAACACATGTCAGAAGGGACTTATAGTTAAACTTATAAAAACCCAGCAGAATTCATCAACTTCATAATCCTGAGGACTATTTAAATGGTATATACACTTTGCCAAACAGATTTGTGTTCAATCTACTATTTCTTGCTTAAACCTGTTTCACAGTTCTGTACACATAAAGCCCTTTGAATTTCATAGGCATGTATTGCATTTATTTGTACTTCAGCCTTGCAGAAGCTTGGAATAGCTTTCATTGTGAGCCTTATTCACATACTGTCCACTTCTAAGCTCAGACTAAAAACACAGTTAACATTTTCTTATCTTAACCTGAACTGCAATTTAAACAGTGATTTAAGAACCTCAGATAAAAAGAAAGAAAAGAAAAATTAACAGAAAATAAAGGTACCATGAGCATCTCAAATTAAACAGAAAAAGAACAATCAAATTTTGCTTTGTTTTGATGAAAGTTTTCTTTTGCTCTTTCCTCTCTGTTTGGGTTGAGCTGAAAGACAGATTATACCCACAGTGCAACTTTCAGAAATCATTAAGGAACCATTTCTTTCTTCCCACAAATGAACTTGATATCAGCTATAACAAAAAATTCCTTGTTTCCAAAGAGCTTATACAATAGACAATAAAAACCAGTCAATGTGAAGTACTTTATAGCTCTTGAAAGATATTTCTTGACTTTCTAAGATCTGACTGTTACAAAAACCGTATTTTACTTAGTCAATATAATTGCCATTTAACAGTGGTTATTGATTGCATTTGTTACCCGCCAGCTTTCAGGGAACAACTTTGGCCATTAACAACTTCAAGACCAGAAACTTCTGGACTGGTATTTCTGTATTAGACCCTGGAGGCAGATCCTGACACTCTAAAGCCACATTCTAATTTGTTTTCTTCGAGCTGCTTGCTGATGGCTCTGAACACAAATTCTGTGAAGTAAACCTAACCAAACTGTAACAACTGAATCACAAAATCACTGAATATCCTGGCTTTGAAGGGACCTCTAAGATCATCTAGTTTCAACCCCTCTGCCATGGACAAAACCTTCCACTGGACCAGATTCCTCAGAACTCTGTGCAGCCTAGTCTTGAACCCTTCCAAGGATGGGACAACCACAGCTTCTTTGGACAACCTGATCCAATGCCTCATCACTCTCTCAAAATAGAATTTCTTCCTAATGTCTAATTTAAACTTACTCCCCCTTGTCCTGTCACTGCATGCTCTTGTTCAAAGTCCCTCTCTGTCTCATAAGGCTCCCTTCAGGTACTAGAAGGCCACAATTATGTCATCTCAAAGCCTTCTCCTCCTCCAGCTGAACCATCCTAACTCTCTCAGCCTTTTCTCATGGAAGAAGTTCTCCATCCCTCTATTCACCTTGGTGGCCTCCTCCAGACTCACTCTGACAGGTCCCTGTCCCCTGTGTACTGAGGCCGCCAGAGCTGATGCAGCCCTGCAGGTGGGGTCTCACCAGAGCAGAGGGGCAGAATCCCCTCCATCACCTGCTGCCCACACTGCTTTGGATGCAGCCCAGGACATGTTTGGCTTTCTGGGCTGTGAGTGTCCATGGCTGGGTCATCTCCAGCCTCTCATTCCCCAGCATCCCCAAGTCCTTCTGGGCAGGGCTGCTCTGGATCCGTTCATCCTCCAGCCTCTGTTGGTACTGGGGGTTGCGAGACCCAGGTGCAGCACCTTGAACTTGGTCTTGTTAAACCACATGAGATTCCCATGGTCCCAATTCTTGATCATGTTTAGCTCCCTCCAGATGGCGTCCTGTCCTTCAGATGTGTCAACCTCTTGGTGAAATCACAAAGTAACTACACCTCTGTGGCTAGGACAAGGCCTACACTACAAAATGTTGCCTGCATATGTTTACTTCAGTGTCAAAATAGCTGCAGACACATTTTCTTATTTAATCTCATTAAATCACTTTAGAAAGTATGTAGCTATACCTTAAAAAAAGAAAGAAAGAAAGAAACAAACCCATCAAATGCTTTTCTAATACATCCTATTAGCTTCATACATCTTATTGTAGTTTCATTGACACATACTCTCATACCACTACACAGTCCTCCCCATGGTATGCAGCTATCAAACACTCTCTTAAGAATGAGAATCACTAGGGACTACACTGTACAGAAGCTATGATAATTTACATGATGTTGCAGCAGATATTGTGGACATAAGTAGTACTAGCCTAACAATGTTATTAACAGAGTGAGTACCCTCTGAAACACACATGTCTGGAAAAAGTCAGGATTAGGTACCATGACAAAGAGACAGTACATTCTTGCTATCTCTGAATGAAGGTGTATGCTAGGTCTCAGCAGAGCACCCTTTCCCCACATGCCTTAGCAATTCCTGCTTGCTCAGTTATTCAGAGGACAGTGTTAATGACAGCAAGGTTGTTGGTTCAGTCCTCATATGAGCCATTCACTTAAGACCTGGACAGGATGACCCTTTTGGGTCCTTTCCAATTCAGAATGTTCTGTGAAATTCTGTAATTCTGTGAAATTCTGTTTAATTTCTGTTTTGACTAGCAAGTCTATATCTGACCAAGGACTTGCCCTTGAGGAAACAAGTCTGGCCAAATGATGATACTACAGTGAAATAGATTAACGTTATTGTGCCATCACCAGAAGTTGTTGGAGCACCCTGCATCTCACTAGAAGGTGCACATCATTTCAAGGAAGTATATGGCTTTCCCTAGAAAGTTTTGATTCAAACTCTCAGGTCATTTCAAGAAAAATAATTTAAAAGCGGTATTTGATTAACAAATTTTGACACAGCTTATTTTGCAAAGATGTTACAATTGTTTTGTTCTCTCCTCAAACAAAAGCAAAAAAGCAATAAGTTTTGAAATCTCCAGAGTTGCCAGAAAGTGAAACAGCATCCTCCAGAGAACTCTTAGAATAAGCTTAGTTTAATTAACTACTCTTCTATTCACCTTTTGGTTCTACCAACACTTTGGATTACAAGTATTATAAAATACACAAGTGCAAATGTTTGGAAAAGATATCTAAAGCCTAAATTTGAACAAATCTAATATTAGTGAGGTTTAAAAGTGTCACAAACTGATTTGTTAGAACTTCAAGATTCCTTTGAAATATGAATGAAAGTCCATTTTCCCTCAGTGAATACGATTTTTAGAGACTGTGAGTTCCCCTCAGATTGAAAAAGAATAATGGTGAATGTATAAGAGAACAAAAAGAAAGGAAAAAAAATTATGACACATTTTTTCCTTTGAGGCCAGGGTTCTTTGTTTCCAGATTGAATTGCTTGAATAGATTAAATAGCGCTATTATGTGCTATCCTTTTAGTTCCCAATGCAAAGAGGCTTTTGTAAGAGAACAGAGAACTGAGGTTGTAATGACAACTAATGAGATGCAGAGATGACAGAAATCAAACCAAATTAATGCATTAAATCTTCAAGCTGAAGAATGATACATTCATATCTAATACAACATTTAAAGATGTTTTTCAACTTCTCCTTCACAAAACGGCTCAAAACAAGCTCTCAGTTGAGTCACAGATTCAACTCACTGAGGAATCTTCCTCATATCCCTGAAAATTTCACATTTACTTTATATATGTCTGTTCTGGAAAGTCCTGCATTATCCCATGGGGATGTAACCCAAAAGTATTCTCAATATATACATTACCTCCAAATCTATAATGTTGAGCAGTGAACAATATTATTCCTTATACCGTGTTAATCATCTTATATAAGAAAATAAAAACTTATCAATAAATTTTTGACTTGCCTCATAGAATTGTATCACAGGAATGTAATTTACTTCATAACATTAAATAACATATTTATTAAACTCATAAACTATGTATGATAGGAAGCATTAGTCTCCTATCATCACTTGAAGTGAAAAAAATTATTTCTAAAAGGATCACCATTATCAATACTTGGATAATGGTGGTTTAGGGAATCTTGTTATTTAGAAATTATAGATGGGGTAAAAGGAGTCCAAGGGAAATAACCTCTTGCTTACTTACATGGCTATTTACACAGAGCTATATTCAGAATGATGAAGGGGCATAACAGTCTTTTCCTCTGATCCATTTAGTAAACACACATACATACATGTATATATATGTGTGTGTATATGTGTTCATGTATACATATATCAGACTTTCTCTCTCAGTATACATGGAAAATATTCTTTAGATATTTCATTACACGGTTTGGCTAAGTCCTAAGCTTCAGAACCAGTGAGTTGGAAAGGATTCTTGGCAATTTTTTTTCTGCCAAAGAGCCACCTGAGCTGAACCACCAGACTTGCAAGTTCAAAGCTTGTTCCAATGCTATGGGTGTATGACAACACTGCTTCTCATAAAGTCATTGACACACTACATTTCCCTTAAGTTAATACAGAAACAAACATTCAAGGGTTACACAGTTCACCTGTCTTCACATTAGATTCTTCAAATTAAAAATATGTCATAGTAGAGTGGGTGCCAAAATTAACAGTAGAGCAAAATCATAAAATATAGATTTTTACCTGCTTTTTGGGAGGTTTTGTTTCTTTGCTTGCTTGCTTTTTTTTTTCCTGTTTTTTGAAAACATGCTTCTCACAAGGAATTGTGCAATATAAAAGATACAATCAAGATTCTCTACCCAAGAAAATGTCATTACACAGAAAAACTGCAAGTACCTCTTCCAAAGTTGTGTCAGAAATGCCATAGCCAGTCACATGTAGGTGCTGAAGGCTTTGATCTAAAGCTTGAAAAAGACACTTAAAGGAGGTCTTATCTGCCCTTTCTGGTATCACATAGGTCAGCTCAGTCCCACTGTTCTCTTTCAAAAAGGCTTCTGGAATGTGGGTCTGTACCAGAGATGTGACCTGAACAATGTGCTTAGGGTCCTGGATTTCAAACACAGAGGGCTATGAAGAAAGATAATCACACAGAAAAAATTAAATATTACCAGAAGTATTGGTCTTAATATTAGAATTCATGCAGGAAAAATTCCACTGATGAAACGGCATCACAACTCTACAGACAGAGACTACCTCCCAAGAATAAAGGACAGTGAGACAAGCCCCTTTTCATCTAAATACTGATATTCATCATTTTCAAAGATGCCATTTTGCTCATCTAAATAGCAATAATAATACCACCCACCCAAAACAATCAAGGAAGCCGATAAAAACATGTTTTCCTGGTTCTCTAATAATCTATGTCACATATTACTTCCTGGCAAGGATATACATCTCCCTTAAAATATGCTTGTCAGGCAGGTTCCAGTTCAGTACAGTACATTTTTAACATACCTTTTTTATGAGTGTTAGACTGTGTCCCTGGCCATATGTCTCCCTCAGATAAGAGGGAGAGCCACAGCATTTGAGCTGGCCACGCTGCAGGATGGCGATGCGGTCACTGAGCACCTCGGCCTCGTCAAGATGGTGAGTGGTGAAGATCAGTGTGCAACCTGCATGAGAAAGATTGGTATGTGTCTACAAAACCTGGTTTCTAGAGAAACCCCTCCCAAGGGTCCTTTAGCCTTAAGAAAACTTTTTTTCAGGACTCTTCCAATTCTTAACTACAGGGCATGAACAAAATCTGCTGTCGGAATTACAAATTTAGTTAGATTCTAAACTCGCCTTGCCTTGTTTCATACATAGCAAACAGTATCAAGCTTTAGAACCCCCAGCTGTTTTAAAAGCTTAAGAAATTCCGTTAAATGACGTAACATCAGTGTTTCTTTCAATGGATCATTCAATATGAGTTATTACAGCACATTAATCCCTCACTAATAACTTCAGGTCACTAGCTGAAGAGTTTGCTTCCCACAATCAATTTTAGCATTAGTGCAGCAAACTGACTGATGAATATGTTTTCATTAGAAGTATATAAACATCCATACACAGGTATATGCAAAATGGGAAATGGAAACCAGAAAATAATTTTGAGAAGCTGAAGAGAGGGGAGAAACTTCAGGACAAGACTTAGAAGCTCAATCTTTTTTTAGATTGGGCATCTTTCTGTACAATAGCAGACAGTTCTTGTAATGTCATTTGACTTGCTTTAAAATTACCAAGTTCAACTTAATGTTTCCTCAGAAATTAATGTATTTATCTTCTGACAATATTTTGACTACATTTGACTATCCAGTTTAAATTTATTGAAAAAAAAATCCAGAAAAGATAATAAGCAAATTATGCACATAAACTTTGTACCAGCTTTGTACTTCAGAAGAACATCCCAGATATTACGGCGAGAACATGGATCTACTCCACTGGTGGGTTCATCCAGAACAACGGTCTTTGAGTTTCCAATAAAGGAGATGGCAATTGACAGCCTCCTTTTCATTCCCCCAGAGAGGGCTCCAACAGGTTTGTACTGATGTTGGGATAAATCCACATCTTCCAGAGCTCTGAAACAGGAGTACAGAAACAGGACCAATTTTGAAAATGTTTTTCTAGTCACATTCTGTCCACTCAGAGAACTGCTGAAAAGTCACTGTAAATGGAAAGTGATAAAATTACTACCTCTAACAGATTATATACTTTGGTGTCAAAAACAAATAGGAAAAAAATATCTCTACCCACAAAGCATAAATGCTTATAATCATCAGATGCACAGATTCTAAATAAACATTATAAAGAAAAAGTTAAAATTACAGTTAATAAAATAAATACTAGTTTGTCCAACAACTTCAGCAAACACCAGATTATAGCTCCTTTAAATAATGATAAAGACTGCTAGTTTCATAACTCAAGCAGTGCTTCAGGTTTTGCAAACTACTTAAAGAATACTAGAGATGCCTGAGATTTTAGGAAATGTGTAGTCATTTGAAGTAAATAAGGCAATACCACTCTTTTTTTTTTTTTTTTTTTCCTCTTTTAGAGCAGGTCTTTGTGAAATAAACCAATTTGTATTCCTTGGGTAGAATAATACTATCGAACCAAAATTAGTCTAATTCCTGTGTTAAGTACTATCATGGGATATATGGGAAATATTTTAGAGATGTTTCGAATCCAGCCCTTGTCCTCTGATCTCGCATCTGAGCATGGTATGGAAACATGATTAATAAAGACAATACTATAAGGCCTTTACCTTATTTTTCATCACACTGAGCATCCAGTCACCGGCCTAAGAGCTTTCAGCTGCTATCAGCTTGGCAAGTAAGACATAGAAGGCTCAACAGTCCTAAGCTAAACTCCTGAATCATTTTGGTGAAAATGCACTCTGTAAGCCGTGCCATTTATCCTGAGACAATTTCTCATTCTTAAGAAAACAGGTTTCAATAGCTGTTCTATAGATATATCCTGAAGAAAATCATTCCTGATCTCTTTAGAAGTCCACTTTTTTGGTTAATAAAAAGCTTTTGTTTCATTCTTTTGTTTCTTTTCTAATTTCTCTGAAGTCTTTTAAAGCATTTGCTGCCTTTAAAAATAATTTTTCTTAGTAGCAAGGCCTGCAGAGTTCTAAGTATTCTTATATGTCATTAGTATGACAGACTGCTGCTAGAATTACAATTCAGCAGTCTAAGTACCATAAGACACAGAATATTATTTTGCATCAATTTTAAACAATTTACTAATTTTTTGTCTCTGTAGAAAATTGTAGACCATTCCTTCTCTTGTTTCTGAGGAGAACATAGTGCCCCACATCTGAGTTTGTTCAGGTGAAAATGCAAAAGTAACAGGCTTTTATGATAGCTACCAAAAGGGAATACCAAGAAGGAAAGCCACTTTGGCACACGTGCCACTGCATATACCTGATTGTACACTTATAGAGAAGTCCCATCAACGTGATATCTATTTCCATTGAAGCATGGAAATGCCCAGTCCTTCACAGAGTCTAGCATGAATCAGAAGGTAAACAGAAACTACACTGCCACACTGTTTGAAAAGCATACCTTTTATTCCTGTAGTAGAATAAATGCAGTTTGGTATTAATGAACCAGATCTCAGCTTGTACAGTTTACTGGCTACTTAAATATACCCTAGGCAAAAAATAAGATCTAGTCCCATATCGAAGAAGTATCAGCACAAAAACACTAGCAAATATTTTTAACCTGACAAGTGGCAAATCCTCTGAGTTCATGTCAGAGCTCTGGCTTGTTTATCCTATTGGACTTTTCATTTTTAAACCTCTTCATTTATTAAAAACATTTCAAGGCTGGATTTGGCAAAGGAAAACAAAGTGGCCTATTTAAAAAGATTGTAACAAGCACTGCCTTTACCTGGATTTTCTGGTTTTCTAACCTTCCTTCTGCTGCAGGTGAGGGAATACAGGATAACAATACATAAAGTCATTTTATTGATTTATCTAAAAACTCAGGGCAAGCACAGCAGTTTTCTTTCTATCTGCTTCTCCAGCAAGGATAGAGCTAAGACAGACAGCACGAGTTGGAATCCCTGCAATTTCTACAAGACTAACGACCTCCACTCCAGTGAAAACATCATTATATGATGGTTCTGTATATAAGGTTTCAAACACTGACAGTTCCACTACAAACATATTCAAGTAAGAGTTAGAAACTAGGAAATCTATTTTCAAGTCATGATTTCAGAACATGAAATGTGATAAAAACTCACAAAACCCCCTGCAGTTTCCATTGTTTTTTCCTTGCAAGTTTTGCATTTTCTCTTTTTCATTTGTGTGGCTTGCCATAGTCATTACCAATTTACTTGACAGATTTCAAGGAATGGAAGGAACATTTACCCACTGACTTGCTCGTTCAAGTGTTCTTTTGTCCACCCGGGTGCCTTCACTGAGCCGTACAGCAGGAGGTGCTCCCGCACTGTCAGTGTGCTGAACAGGACATCGTACTGGGGACAGACACCCAGCTCTGTCCTGATGGCAGCCAGCTCCGTCCGTATGTCCTTCCCATCAACAATAATGGTGCCAGAGCTCGGTGGATACACACCAGTCAACAGGGATCTGATACAAGAAAAGGAAAAAAAAAAAGAAAATAATTCAACGAGATAAGGTGCAATTAGCTCATCGCTTATATATCCTGAGGCAGGTTCCAGCATCCTTAGAGCAACATCAATGCAGTTGAGTATAGCTATAGAAACATCACTAATGTTTTGGGGTTGGTTTAGCTATTTTTTGCTTTTGGTGAGGTTTTTTGCTTGGTTGGTTTGTTGACAGGTCTTTTGTTTTGTTTTTTGAACATGATCTCAAGAGCTCTTCATTTCCCTTCTTCCAGAGCAAAATCAATTTTTTTTCCCAACTAAATCTAAGAGGTGATTGTTTCCTTCATCACATGAGTATTCTGTGAGGAGTATTTCCCAGTTAGGTCCTGTTCTGCATCACTGGCTTAATGAAAGCTGATTATAGCTAACACAAAAGGTAGAAACAAACTTCTTAGTTGAGACAATTTTAAAGGTCACTTTTCATTTCATTACTTCCCTTTCTGGTCAACTTTCAAGAAAGAAGTCCCCTGCAATCTCTAGGAACAAAAACACCATAAAACTCCACAGTCTCCATGTGATGAGTACATACAGGTTGCCAGAAAAGAACAATCCTCAAAGATATGTTCAACTTCACAACCATACATGCCCAAGTCCTACTTAAGCTGCTCCTGAGATATCATATCATGGTTTAAGTGGCACAGAGGACTCATATCTCTGCTCCTTACATTCCTTTTGTCATAGATATACAACCTTCACTTTCCATGTGCTTTAAGGAATTTATCAAATATTTATCTGAGGAAAAAAAAAAGGCATAGCAAATAGCTCACAAAATTTTAAATTGAAAAGGCAGAGCAGAGATCAGAGGGGACAGTAACAGCATTAAAAGTCAAACTCACATAACTGTTGTCTTCCCAGCTCCGTTAGGTCCCAAGAGGGCTGTTATCTGCCCCTTGTGGAAAGTGAGGTTGAGATCTTTCACAGCAGCCTTCTGACCATCCATGTGCTCTTTCGTGAGGGACAGCAGCACCACACCAATGGAGGCTCCTTCAGTGCAAGGAACTTTCCAGCTCTGAGGTGCTGGATCTGTGTGGGGAAGAGCAGCAGAACAAGCAGGTTGCTGAATCTAAACACGTGTGTGTGTGTGCGTGTGTGCGTGTGTAAAAGGAATATCAAAATAACTTCTGCTATCATTTACCAAAGCCTTGAACGGACATTCAAATTGTCTGAACTGACACAAACTACACTGAAATGAAAGTTACCATACCAATTAATATTTTCTAAGAATCTGGCCCATTTGCAGTCTTAAAAAGCAATCTATAACAGTTATGCCAAGTTATGTGCATGTCTACATATATCTTTGTAAAATCATGAAATAGTTGCTATATTTTATTTCTAGTAAAAATATACTTATAATAACATTACTTGAATCATTTTTCATGCCCATAAGCATTGGAGAATTCTAACTGTGTAATCTACTTCATCTATGTCATCCAGTTTCAGGGATACAACATTGGCATAACACTCTACAGGCATAGGCACTCAATCTTCTCAATTCCCTTCAGTCGACTAAGCAAAGCAGATCTCTGGAATGATTCAGAGCAGCAACCTAATCTAAGCATAATTCAAGGTGCTCAAGGCAAGCAGATATCCAACAGTCTTCTAACTGTGAGGTAAAATCCTCAGAAAACTGCGATGCTGTATGACACCAATGAAGTTGCCTTGCTTTCCACGTCAGGTTTGCACTACTTTCCAAACATGAGCACAGTCAATCAGCAACCCCATTACATTATTATTTTTAATATTTTATTGACTCATTATTACTGAGAGATCTGGCAGTGAATTGGTTTATTTTCTTTTTAGGCAAAGGCAAGCAAGATTGGAATATTAGTCAAAAGAAACAAACTTTTATGCCTGAGAATTATGAGAAGAGAGAATTATTCTTATGAATATACATATACATAAGATATTTATGGTTTATAGTTATATTCTTTGCAATACTTTTACATAAATAAAATGCAAATATGACAGAGAACAGAGAGCTATCCTATAAATAAAAAGCTTGAATCATATAAATCAAATTATAAATGAAAAAATAAACATAATTATTTCAAAGAATGGTTTGTTTACACTGTGACTGAAGTTGTTCTGCTGCTTTCAGATTCAGTTTTAAGATTCTGGCAAAAAAATTCCTTCTAAACTTGAGGTCACTTGCTAGCAAGGTACTACCAGCAGTTGTGTCACTACTGAGACCTCCTACCCATGCACCTCTCTTCCAGGTACCTTTCTGCTGTTTCCCAGATGTGCGTCTTTTAAATTAACAAAAAAAAAAAGCATTCAAGTGCAGATTGGGCCTCAGACAATGTTGCTCAGGAAAGACTCAGAAGGAGAGCTCCAAGTTACTAGCAAGCACTGAACTGATTACCCTGGGACATCTGCAAAGGGGAGCTCCAAGTGGGTGTGCAGCACCCTGGTCACAGCCAGCCCTGCTGCAGTTGTGGTTCCAGCTGGTAGGACCTACAGTCCCAGCTCCTCCCTCACCAACCTCCGATTTCCTAAATATTTTCCACACCCCTGGGACCAGCTCTTAACCTGGGCTGTATGGAACAAGTGAAGAAATTGCCTGGAAGCAAGTCACTTTGCTGTTCCAAGAAAATTCTTCATGGCTGCATTTATCCCATTGTCAGTACAATGGCACACAATTATTTTAAAGGACAGCAAGCTCCTTTGCTGCATGACAGTTCTAGCACAGGCAATTTGCTACCAACCACATGTCAAGAGGAAAAGCGACCCACTGAGTGTAGGCAATCACCTAAATAACTTGAGCCAGAAACCACACTAATAACTGGTCAGGCACAGAAGTTTATGTCTTTGTTTTCTACAGATTATGTGGTGAGCCAGGAGGGAAACACTGGAAATCTTCATTTTATGTAAGGACCAAACACAATCATCTTAACAAAATGGAGTTGTTCCACATTGAAGAAATTCAGACAAAACTCATACAAATCATTTTTCCACAAGTGTTTAAATGAACGTCAAGACATTTTGAAGTCTGCTTTAATCTAGGAGACAGCCATATGTAAAACTGTTTAGTTGTTCAGCTTCTTCACCTATGCTACAGACAACTGGATCACTTCTAAGATATCATAACATCCAAAAACAGCGCAACAACCCAACATGTTCTTGTAAGGCCCAAGATGGAATACAGGTGAGAGTGACTTACTCCTTCATTTCCAAAACCTAAACTAAATGTGGGAACGTCCTTAAAGAGACTGGAGGAGGGAAAAAGTGAAAGAATCTGAATTAATTGCAAGCAAGTGAATGTACATAGAAAACTAGTGAAATTATCTGGAGGCCAACAAAAATTAGTTACAATAAAAGCTTTCTAGACAAAAGACTAAGAAGCAGAGACAGAAAGAACAGTGATTATAGAAGAGGGAAATTAGAAACAGAAGGGGAAAAAATGAATACAGTTAATTTTTCCACTGAAACAAGAAGTAAATTTTAAAAAGTTAATAAAACCCAACACATTTCAGATTCAATAAGAGTATAAAAGGCTTCAGTGAACTCCAAAAGATCCCAACAAAACAAAGAGGCAATACACTGGGCCAGGATGAACCCAAGAGATACTTATTTCACATCTTTTAAAGAGTTTTCTTAAATATTTCTGTACATTAGTTTTCACAGAATGAATCAATCATTACAGGGGGTAGCAAACTGTAACAGTTACTATATAAAATTCATAGTATGTACTATGTAATGAAAAAGAGAAAGGGACAAGATCTAAACATATAATACAGGACCAAGCAATGATAAAAGCAGCTTGACTATGACTAGCACATCATTCAGAAAAAAAAGCCATTGTTCAAATTCTATCACTACAAACCTTTTTCTTGGAAGTTTTCGTTGAAGAAAAACATATTAGAATTCAGATAATGTCTCTTACTTCTGTCTGTACCATACAGGTTCTTCCAGTAGGAAACAGTAAAGGGAAAGTACCATCGATTCTTTAATCCAAATTTTCCTGTATTAGAATTATGAGATAAACTGTTGAAAAATTTACAGTCATTTTGCATCTGTTTGTAGACTAAAGATGTCCTATTATTGCTTACAATGAGCTAGTTAGGCCATTTAATTAGCCCAAATACGTATCTCTGCTTAAAAAATTTAATAAAGTGTAAAAAAATTCATTTGGTCATAAAACCAGGTCCTTCCATAAAATAATCAAGCCTTAGTGATGTTTTACCCTGTCTCCAAATCAGCTTCAAAGTGTAACCGAATCACAGACTCAACATAATCTTGGTAACCCATAGGGAAGTAAATGCACCAAATAGCCTGCCAAGAGAAAGAGCCTATTTTTTAATTATAAAAATAGTCCATTGCACTAGTTCTTCCATTATATCTACAAAATGCAAACAAATCAGCCACCATAAGAAACACTTATTGGGGCACATAAACAAAAAGGGCAAAATCACACTCCTATATACAAACTAATTTTTGGCATTGCCTGATTTTTCAGGCATTATTTACCCATCACACAATACACATCCTCCCTGTTTGGAGTGTCATTACATTGACACTGAAGGGCAAGTGTCAATTTAAGACAAAGTTTTTAAAACTCAGCTGCATATTCCACCCACCCCTATAGTTCAAGGCAAAATTAATTTTAATTTAAAAAAATACAAAGTAGCCAAAAGAAAAAGCAGGATATGCAAATCAGAGGAAAGATAAATCATCAGAGGAAAGGTAAAACATATAGTGAGGCATGAGGCTATGATTAAAAATACATCAATCAAGTCAATAAGACCTATAAAATTTGGTTCATGAAAAAAGATTTAAAAAGCAAACCGCTACTTTCTGAAAATATACTTGAAAATCAATTTGTTTTCTCTATGCTCTGGACCATGGCCTGATTGGGAGCAAGATACAGTTACGGTGTGGTCTGAAGGTTTTATGATCTGAAAACCTGTTGCTGTTCATGGGTTTCAGCCCAGGTACTGACAGGAGATTCACCACTATTCCAGGAAGTTTTGCTACTAGACTAAGCTCTCTTACTGTAAAGATCCAATAAATTTCTAATTCTTTCAAATATTTGGCCTACCTATCAGCAAACAAAAGATATTTCATGCCTGGCTGCAAATTCTAGCCCATGTGTTAGCACTACTCAATATTTATGTATTTAGGAAGATGTTTGTTCCCAGTCCCTAAATAAAGTCAGACAGTTTCGTACAACCAGAAAAATACAACTCAGAACTCAGAATATAACTCAGAAAAATACATATTTTTGTTTTATTTGCATAAAACCAAGAAAGACAATGCCACAATAAGTGTTTCCTGTGGTGGCCGAACTGTTTAGATTGCCAAGAGATTATTGGATGAATAATATTAAATAACTTCTTCAAAAACATGAAATAAGAACAAGCCCATGATCTTACCAGGAATAATATTGCTGAAATACCAGCCACCTACAAAATATAAAATGGAGTCAAAGAACATCATCCAGCACATCCATCCAAAGGTCATGTATCCTCCTTGTGCCATTGACTGGTGCACATTATCCCACTGAATTCCTGGTAGTAATAATAATGATTTTTTTTAAAGGTCAAAGCTAAATCAGCAAGGCATGAAAGATCACAAACACATCAACACCACACACTTCTGGGTATTTAAGCACTGGCAGAAGACAAATCATAGTTAATAACAGTAATCCTAACGAACAGAAAAAATTTCTATGCCTCTACAAGCCTGTGTTTAGAACACCAGGTGACACTGATGCTGGGAAAATGTAGAGAACCTCTTGTAGAAAGGGCTGTTTATGAAGTTTTAGCTGGCCCTTAATTTGGCAAAAAAAAGGAACAACAACACTGACAAAATGGGGCACTGACCAGTGAATCAGGCTTTAAGCCACTCTGCTGCTATAAAGGATTACACAAAGTTTAATATCATTTCTATATTGCTAAATCTGAAGATTTAAATCCGCGAATTCTAAGTATTGTGTACATTGACTGCATTCAGAGGTAGACAGAAATGAACTCACTGAATAATTGTTTCATAAAGTTATTACATTGTAGAAGACATGAAAGGAAAAAAGAACACTATTGATACGGAAAGCTACCATACTGCTACATGGAAAACAAAACTAACAAAGTTGTCAATTTATTTAAAAATATTGCTTTTCTTTCACCGAAAATGTGACATTATTTGCAATACAGTGGGTCATGATATTGCTTCTACAATACTTTTTCCACAATTGTCAAGGAAAGTAGTTTTTCCCAAAAGACATTTTGGCCTTCCTTCAGTAGAGATGGGTAATTTTGATGAAGTGTCTGGTGGGAAATTTAAGTATTATTTTCTGCAATTGTCTCTTCCACTCTTACAAGCTGTTGTACCATTATGATACTTTTTCGATAGTTTGAAACATCCACTGTCATCAATATTGGTCTCGCCATAATAGTGAAAAAAGGATTACATCTCTTTAAATACCTGAACTTGAGCCAGCTTATTAACTCATTAGAGATTTTTTCAGAACAGATTGAAAAACATTTCCAACTGTAGTTTTTGAAATAATAATTACAAAGCTTTTCTCCTAACCAAAGAGCTTACCTATTCCTTGGCCCTCAAAATATGTAATGAAAAATATTCCTTGCCCAAAGGCAGTTGTAGAAAGAAGACACTAAAACATCAGAGGAGAAAGAGTATGTGAACATCAGATAAAAACATGCTGTTTTTAAGTTCCATGAAATAAAATACATTGTGATACTAAAATCAAGCACAAACTGAATAGACCTTTTTTTTTTCCTCCACATAGGTTAATGGTTGCTATTTCATTTTATGTTTTAACCATACTCTCCCACAAACCTTAGCAGTATTTGCTCCACCTAATAAAGCTCCACTGACCTAGTTATTAATACTGGAAGCTGTTATTTTATCTGACCAACTGACTCAGAAAAAATGAGCACTTTTTAACATGGTGTGAATTATTCCACCAGCTTAATTTAGTGAGTTATTTTGAAACAGTGAAGCCATAGTGTGCGAAATATGATTCTCTTTCTATGATGGTGATATTTGATGTCACACTCAGGGATATAGCATGTTAGAACAGTACAAAGACATAAACCAGCCTATGGAATACATAAAATAGGAAAGGACCTGATCGAATCTACACCAAAGAAACATATACCTCAGATCACATGGACAAATTTCTCATCTATTCTCCAATTATATGAACAGAAAATCAATCACTAGGGGTTTTTTCCAAACAAATAATGACTTTGAGAAGTTGCATGTCATCAGCTGATCTCAAAAATGCACTGCTGTTACAAATATTTTGAGGTCAAGATATTAAGAGAACTCTTGACTACGAGGAATGCAACATCCTGACACTTTCTGTAGGTTTATAAATTTGCCCTGACAATTTATTTTTCATTCCTTTCTACCTTCTAAATATTTTCTCAGTTGGAGATTTATTAGTGTGATTTATTTCCAGTGATCACAAAAGCAAACAGAAACATGGGGAAAAAATAAATTCATTATGGTCTGAAGTTTTGAAACTATAGAAATTCACAGCATATTTGGAGGAAAAAAATAGAAAAGAAGAAGAAATATTTACCATTATAATCTGGTTGGTGAAACTCAGCTGGTTCTGCAAGACCAACAAAACTATGTAGGGTAAAAAGCTGATCATGTAGACAAGGCTGGCACACAGAGCTGCTGTATCAGCACTGCTGAAAAATGCTCCCAAAAAATAGCTTAACATGATAACTGTAACTCCAAATTCCAGGAGAAAAAGGAAGATAAGGAGGCCATTGCTATAAGCAAAGATACCACTTGCTCTTAAAATGATGGCCGGAGCACAGCTGCTTACTGTGAGCACAATGACATTCTCCAAAAACCAAGCAAAGAAATGAATGGCTGGATACACACCCATTGTCTCCATATACTGCAAGACAACATAGCAAAGAGAGTTAAAGCTAGGAAACAAACTTTCTTTTTGTTTCTCTTTTTTAAACAAAACCTGTTGTCACCAAGACACTACCAGCTTCCCAAAGGATGTCATCTTCCCCTTAAATTTCTTGTTTCTTTGCCTTTGTCCTGTGCTCTGTCCTGGATCAGACATGTTATTGATCAGGGCAGTTTCTGAGATCATCGTACATGAGCACAAGGAGTCACCATGCTCAACAGAACTCTCTTTTGCATGGGGTTTCAAGAAGAGATGTCAGATTACTGGTTCTTCCATTTAGGAGTTTGCCTTTTTATACTCTAAAAAGTACTGAGAATATCCACAGCAATATATATACAAATATTTCTTTCCCAGCCTGTTGCTCTTCTGAAAGAAACATACAGTTTGTAACCTTTATGTATTATCAGGCAAATAATAATTTAGCCAGGTATGAAGTACATCCCTCTTTTTCTAAAAAAATGCTTTTAGATATAATCTAATAACACCTCTCCGCAGTTCACATAATATCATCAAAATTAATATTGATTTAATATTTTAGAGACTAAAAAAACTTTATCTTACAACAGAAAGATTAGAGAAATTATATAATTCCTCAATAATTCCCCAAATTAAAAATCTTATTCAAGCAGTAATTCTGCTGATACAGTGAAATCAGGGTAATTATTTTAAAAAAATATTTATCCCTATAAAAAATGTATCACAAGGATCCTGTCCCAAATGCTTACCACCTGTGAAGACTAGCTGTTGATAGAAGCAAATAATTGTCTCCTTTTTTTGGTACGCAATCTCCCTTATATTTCTGATAATTACACAGTACATAACAAATTATTGACTTATTTTAGGTAATTTTATCATTACAGACTACACAGTGCAAAATATGCAAAAGAATCCAAAACAAAATCATTCTGATCACAAGGCCTTCTCAAATAACACTTTACAGCTTCAACATTTGCTTGTTTCTTTTTGTCACATGGAAAATGTTTGCATACTGATGCTCAAACAATCTTGTGAATCTGAGTTGGCAGCTAGAACTAGAACCTACTGCCCAGAGGAAACAAGCAAAAACAAAGCCATCTGGATTAGGAGTACTTAAAAGTACCTCACAAGTTTTGCATTTCAGTGCACCTAAATGAATAAATTTTCTTTTCAGAGGTTAATCTGCCTCTTACCTCTTCAAGATGAATTTCTCTTTCATAAACCAGCTTGCGAACCATACCAGCAACTGAAACCATCCATGTTAACATCATTATAAGTGGGAAAAAAAACCCTATGTTGTTCAAGAATCTATGAAAGAACAAATATGAAGAGTTGTCAGTCTGCAAAGGCAAACTATTTTCTAGCAGAATGTAAATAGGTTAATAATGGAACTGTTCTCAAAATATGCACAGAATAAAATCTGACATGAATAAGATTTATTCCTGTTCTGGTTAGAATTGGTTTTTATGTAACCAGCTAAATGTATGTATTGGTACAACATTATTATTATTCTATATTATAGTATTTTAAACCATACAACTGATACAATTACTCTTTAGGGCTTCATTCAAAGTCAAAGAAAATTCAGATTTGTGTCGATGGCAAAGTGATATATTTTGACAATGAGGAATAACATGACCCAGTCAATTTTCACTTGACTTTAAAACATTTATTACCACCGACTAATTTTAAAATCTAATAATTGGGATGTTTTGATGGTTTTACAGAGAACAACCCTACACTTTTCCTTCAGCAACTTCACCCTTCAAAGGACCAATTTACAATTTGTGTACAGGACAACTAAGGATTTAGCAGGGATCTCTTAAAATAATCTAAGTTAATTGTACACTATGTTGATAGAGCCTCTGTCCAGCAGACTACTGAACATTATGGCTGCAAGCATTTTGTCAGGGGCCGTTTGCCAGACAGACCTTGTATAACATGTTATGTTAAACACAGCTGTTGGACAATATTTGCTATGCTGTAATACTCTGGTATTGGATTTAGCTGTTTAAGCCTCTGCAGAGATATACATTCACCCACTGAAAAGTGAGAACCTAGTGGGATCCCAGGTATCTAGAACTAATCTAATAAGGATAATAAATCAAATTAAAAAGCTGAGATTTTACTTACAGATCACTGGTATGACAAGGATAAGGCATGGCTTGCACCTGAACTGTTGTCTCTGAGGTGTCTGTCCCAGTCTGTGCTGAAATAATTGCCCTTTCAATCATGTCTTGAAGAGGAATAAAGACATGGTTGTATTTAAACCCATCAGCTGGCAGCTTGTGGGGATGGGATTTCCATGTTGGGTTCTTAACCAAATCAGTTCTCATGCTGTAGAGAACACTGGTTCTAATTGTGTATGAAATGTGTCTTGGAAGGAGGTTGCTAGAATCTTGCCTCTTGTCCTCTGGTGTATTGAAGATGATGCCTGACACAAGAAGAAAGGAAGCTTATGTAATTTATGCTTACTCCTGGCTAATTACCATGTGATATAGGATGCATTAATCTGTCAGGGCAGGCCTCCAAACTTTCTTGATACCAAGCCCAAAAATGGCAGGATTCAGAGACACATTTTTTACGTCGATGAATATGAAATGTAAAAGATTATTCACATGATAAATGGGTTCGTAAAAATCATTTTTATGTGAGGTGATTTGTCTTTTGTTGAGCTGTAGTCTTCTCTTTGCATCCACATTTAGCCCTTTTGGGAGGCCTGATATCAGTTCACAGTAAAAGCAGCAGACATGAAATTTGTGCAACAAAGGATAACAGCTTCCATAAGTAGATGGCAAAGTAAACAGTACCAACCCACTAAAATTTACTCTGATACTAATCTTCAAGTCAATTGCAGAACTTCCAGTTTGGCACAGCAGAATTTGCATGGTTTTTCACTCTAGCTCTGTACAAAGGAAAAAAAAGCCCAACCAAACAGATGAAAGCTTAATATGTAGCTGTAAAGATGAAGCCAAATACATGAAACTGCTTGTGTTATCTTTTTGTGTGACCCAGACTTTTCAGGACTTCTGGATAAATGCTAAATGTTGCGTTTTCTTCCTTGGGGAAAGGGAGAGATGTCTTACCTACTATCTGGTTCTCTGAAAGATAATACAATATGGAATACTTTACTGCAAACCTGATTTCTTTAAAACGGCCAACACCTCATTTTCCCGTTTATAAAAACAGTTGATTTTCTAAGATATTCCATGAAGCTATGAAGGCTCTGAAGACGACAAAAAAAATTCTATTCCAGTTTAACATCTTTCTGTGGAAAGGAGTGTATGCCTACATCAGAGCATGTAACATTGATATATTGGACACATTAGGTTCCTTAAAATGCCATCTTCTCTCTCTATAATAGTGTGAAGAGATAATAAGGACAGAGTACTGAAAAATACTCACACAAAATATCTTGGCTTGTATTAGGGCATATGGGCATATGACCCTTCCCTAAGCGGAAGAAAAATGGAACTAGAATTTGATAATTCAGTTTTCTGAGGGCCAAGATTTCTCTGTCCATTTCTTTCCTTAAAGAGACAAACAGATTTTCTCCTCCACAGTACTCCTGAGCAATTTTCCTTGTCTCAAGATATGGCCTGTTTGTTTTATACTGATAGAGGGTGGCAATTTCCAGGGTACTGTGCAGATCACAAAATAAGCATGGGATTCGAGACTGAACAGTCTTCTTCTGCACAAGTGCTTTCTCATGTCTTCTGCTGTACACTTACAGGCATAAGGGGGACAAAAACCTCAAAACCAGACAGTGGGAAAACGTGGAACAATTTTTATAGACTTCAGGGGGCCTCTCTTTTGGAAACACTACATGCAACGTACAGCATTTCTGCAAGACAGGTGTGTATATTAAGGAAAATTATTCTTGCCTTTTAAAATCTTTTGTAAAATTGATTCTCAGCAATAATCATATAATGCAGGTAAAGGAGAAAAAGTGTAATTCCAAGGAAGAAAATAAATTCCTTAAGAGCTTATATACTCTGAATAAACAAGATAATTTCTCTGAGGTGTTGGTTTAAGAGTAAATCTTAACAAAACCCCTTCTTTTCTCCTTTTTGAAATGTCAAGAATATAAAAAATAAATTTTGAAAGTATGTAAACTAGATGATCTTGTCATCTTGTTTTCTCAGTATTTCACATTTTTTAATCTTTTTCTTCTTTAAATATTTATGACCATTCTTTTAAATATTTTGATAGAAATAAGAGACTCCAAGAATTCATTTGGCCATTCCACAGTTAAAACAACATAATTAGTCTTTCCAGCTTATATTAGAGCATTCAAATGTGCTTTATGCTGACTGTATTATATGTGATTTAATGCACACTTTGAAACTGTGTAACCTTAACCTACATTACCAACAAACACAGACAACTACAAAGTCTGAAATTCTCTGTAAAAAACCATTTTACATAAGGTACTTACTAGCCAAAAGATTATTTTCCTGCATGAGTTCATGAGCCTTCTCCTCCAGTTTCTCTATAGAGTCAAAAGGCTGGAAACGGTCCAGTAACACACAGGAAGAGATATTTACAACAAGCTGTGTCAACAGGTCAATCTGTTTACTTGCTGAGCTGTTAAGCATCTTGTTCATCATAGTTTCTAAGATGAGGAAACAAATTGGACTTGCTTAGTTTTAATGGTCAGAACAGAAAAGTGTGCTGTCACTTGCACATCCTGTAAGTAAATTCTCTTTGTATTAAAAGAAAAAAAAAAGTTTAAAAAACATAGACATTTCAGTGTGAACTTGTGGAAGTACAGTTCATGTTTCAGTGGCTTTTACAAGACCTCAGCTACTCTTTCCTTCAATTTCAGAGGAATAAAAACATATAGTTCTAGAAAGAGCCCACACCCTTGAAGCTGTAGGACTTCTAACCTTTTCATATGTTTCCATAACTACTTCAACAAATACAAGGGAATTACTGTACTTCAGACATCATAATAGATAGTAATCTCTCATTTAGCAACATATTATTAAGTTCTTTTCTCCTTGATACTGTGAATATTTCAAGAACTATGTTATATAGAGCACAAGCATTTTCATAGGAGTCCTACATTTAAAAGCACCTGGAAAAGGCCTAATAATCTCTTCATTTTTGCTTTATCTATGGCTCCAGGATGAACACGTATCTTAATCACAACTTGGTTTCTAAAAAAACTCAACCTTTGGAGGAATTCAGATCTTCACCCATTAGTAGAGAATGCAGGGATAATGCTATATCCTTATGTTTGAGAGATTAATCAGAAGGATAGCATGATCTAGAAACAATCTTAACCCATCTAGATTTAATAAAAATATCTGAATTTCTCAGTTAATAAACAATGCTATAAAACATCCAGCACAATTTTCCATCTTAAATTTTTCAACACTTACTTGAAGATATAGGCTTTAGAAAGGACAGGTGATGACCTCCTATGATAACTGTGGTGACAGACAAACCTTGGATTATAGACATTACTCAGCATCAGCACAGGAAATATTACAATAGGAAGGCAGATAAGTGGAAAATGGATGAAGCAGTCTGAAGAAGAGGCATGATTAACGGAGACAAAGGGTAAAGTGCACAAGGAGAAAAAGCAGAGGAACTGACAGTCTAGAATTCAAAAGATAGGCAAACAATGACAGGGTGAATCCATAGGTCGAGAGAAACTATAACTGAATAGATATAATAAATGTCTTATTTATGGCTATCCTTGAGGAGGACAATAAAGGAAACACCCATGCTGCCCCTTTTCTTACAGCATTAGAGAGAATATTCCTAACATTAAGCCCAAATGGCAGAGTTTTCATATATTTTTATATATAGCCCTATATATATTATTCTGTATGAAGACAGGCTGAGAGGGTTGGGGTTCTTCAACCTGGAGAGGAGAAGGATCCAGACAGACCTGACACACTTTCCAGATCTTACTGTGGCCTGAAGGGGGCCTACAAAAATGTTGGGGACTGATGTTTTCCAAGGGCATATACCAATAGTACAAGAGGGAATGGCTTTAAACTGTAAGAGAGTAGGCTTAGATTGGAACAGGCTGCCCAGAGAAGCTGTGAATGCCCCAAGCCTGGAAGTGTTCAAGGCCAGGTTGGATGGGGCTCTGAGCAACCTGGTCTAGCAAAAGGTGGCCTCATGGTAGACGGGTAACAACTGCATCATCCTTAAGGTGCTCTCCTACTGAAAGCATTCTATCATTGAGTGATATATACTCACAGAAGACCTTAATTTGAAATCAATAATTAGCTAAGAAAAGTTTCTATCATTAATTAAGTTGTTGTATATTTTAGCACAAGAAATAACATCTATATTGCTATTGGCTTGGAGTGTGGTATATATCTAGAAAAAAACATTGTCTTAATGTGCCTGAACTTCTGTACTCTATCATAGAAATAACACACATATGAAAAAATGCAATCTACATGAACATTTTAAAATCAGGATTGATAGAGTTGATGACCTTGCTTTATCTCATTTATAAATATAGCAATTATGAATGAAAAACTTGGTAAATCTGTGTTCACTATTATCTTCATAGTTTGTTAAAAATCAAGTCAGCCCTCATCTTCCACTCAGGTTGTTTAGCCTATATTAAGTAACAGGGAGGAAATAAAAATGGTTTATGTAAATCCACTGGGTAGAAGTGCTATTTAAGTAAAAATAAAAAGTTGCTGGAAAAATAAATTGGAATAAATCAGGAATAAATAAATTTAGGTCAGAAATTAGAAGAAAGTTTCTAGTTATCAGAAGATTTGAGTGGTGACACAGTTTTCAGTGATGGCATTACAGCTATTTGTTTCCTGTACACACAAAACTATTTAATTACAATGAGGGCAGCAGAGGGGTAGCATAAAGGAAAGCTGATTGTTTTGGTCTTGTTTTTCTGTCACCCTGGGTGTTATACACAGAGTCACAAGTAGCCTTCTGTAAAGGAGAGTCCTTGATAGTGTAAAAAGAAAATTCGTGTCTGGGAGAAATCACAGAAGAAGGACAAGAGAGAGACTCAGCAAGCAAGAATTTAAAAGAGGACCTTGCAGCACAAATGCCTCCCAGTGCCTCCTGAAGGTTTGTGAGGACTGTGCCCAGCAAGGAGCTCAAAATTTCTAGAGGGACAGGGTTTGTACAAGATCAGTAGGAAATTATTGCAAGTTGCTGAGCTGCAAAGCAAGCACAGAGGAAAACAATTGCCTTGCCTACACATAGTCAGCTTAGAAAGTAAAGGGATTAAAAAGAAAACCACAAGATTTCAGCCCTCAGCCCAAATATTTACCTTGCTCCACCTGAGTAACTCTGACAGAATTTGACAGCTCAAAATCCTGCTAAACAGTTTTAGAAATGGTTACCCTCGCGACGTCTTGCGGCATTGATGATTTTATAGAGACATTGGAAGAGTTCTACGTCTATCTACTCTGTCCAGGACACTTTACAGCAGGAGTAGCACAGAAAACTAGAAATCACTACGTCTGTTAACATTTTTATATCGTGGTAGAGAAATAAAAAAACATACAAACACAAGCACCTTTATTTGAGCATAATTAAAAGTCATCTGTATGAGAGTGTAGATGTGATAAAAGAAGGGAATATCCGCTTTAGTTAGAAGACATAGTGACAGAGATCAAGAGATTTTAAAAAGCTGGAGCTTTGGATGAAAATAAAAAAGATTGTGAGTGGTAAAACTAGTAACATGGATATATTCAAGGCTTTAATTGGGTGCAAGCAAAGTAATTACAGGACTAAACAGCTGATACAATATAAGATTAATAAATTAAAAAAAAAAAACAAGAACAGAGGGTACAGTTAAGTTACACATGATTATGGTGTAATAAAGTGAACAAAAAGTACACAAGCTAAGATAAAACTAAGAGTGCATATCATTTTTCAAGAAGTAAAACAACCAAGTGAATCTATACAAAGAAGTGTAATAAATGCAGAGGAGTGCTCTGGCACTTTGGAGAGATTAGTTTCACAAAGGCATAAATGCTCTAGTGATCTATAGCTCCTATTGATTTTCAGTTTTTATATGATGTTAGTTTTATCAACTGTATTTCCCTTACCATAAGGAAATTCTAGTCTCATAAGCGAGTCTACTTAAATCATATTTTGTCTTGACCATCCAAACTATTAACCATTTATGGCTCTTGGTGCCTTTGTTCCAAACTACCTTGGCTGATCCTGGCACCAGGACAGCTCAGAAAGTCCCGTCTGTAGCCTCGCTGGCTACTTTGGAACTTGTGCGTCCTTTTCACTAAGACACCTCAAAGACAGCTAAAGTGAGGTAGAAAGAAGACCCTGCTGTGAAGTTTTAAGTTGTAGGTTTTATTTTTTCATTGTGGGAAGCAGCCAAGTCAGAGGTCCTGACCTGTTAGAATTCCTCAGCAGCAGGGCCCCTCGGGGCCTCTGCACCGTTGTTTTATGGGGGGGAGGTTCTTACATAAGATAAGAACAAGATCCAATAAGAAAATACAGGGGATGATACAGGATGGGACAGACAACAGTTATCACCAGTGGGAATAGCGGGTAGAAGGGGAAAGCTGGTATTCAGCCAATAACTTGACCAGCTTCTCAGAATTTTCTCGAAGAAGAGGAAAAGCCTTGGGGTGAGTGACAGGGCCCCAGGGGGTGGGGACTTTGACTGACACATACAAACTTTGGGAAAAAACAAAAAGTGAGTTTGGGGGAGGGGTACATAGTTACAAACCATTATACAAAACTTAATAACTAGTAAACATGGAAAAGATAAAAACACACCACCACAACCATTTATTACATATTATCAAGTGTCCTTTAGTTCTGTGTAAAAGCTATAGCTTGAGAAACACAGGTACAGATTTATTTAATGTTGCCTGCATCAGTGAAGATGGATCTGATAATTCCAGAGATAATGACATCTATTTAAAGAAATATTGTTTTTCCACAATCTATCATGTAGTTCTCAGTGTTAGATCCACACACCCAATTTCCAGCTATTAATCAACTAATAGATTGAGATAGCTATGTTTCCAGCACACCCTTAAGTTTAAGAGACTTGCTCTTTCCTCCATCCAGTCTTTCCAATATGGTGATTCTGTGGACTTGGTTTTTAGCTGTATTATGATCCATCTTCACCTCGAGGGGTGAGCTGTGCCCAATCCAGACTAGCCAGCAGTTCACTGGTTAAGAAAATCATCTGAAGAGAAGGCAGATTCAAATTTGAGTCCTTTGCCTAAGAAGGACACAGAGACCAGATGCTTTCCATTTTGAATTCCAGACTCCATTTGCCTTTTTTTTTTTTTACTGGAAGTGTGCACAGGCAGTCCTAATCTTCAAAGAAAGCCTCCAAATCAAGGGCAATTTCAACTAAATCTCACAACCTGTCTGCTAAAGAAAAGCCACACCAGCTCACACCAACAGTGACTACACCAGCTCAGGGCAGTAGTACAAGTTAAGACTGAGAACACACTTCATTTACAGGCTCTCAGGAGTCTCCATGGATTTTGTCCATCTCCTGCCTAGAGGCAGATACTGAAAACCAATAAAAGCTGTATTTCAGGTGCATTTATTTATTTTAGCTGTAGTCTTAATTCTTTGACTGTAAAGCAGACTTAATGACCTACATTTCTGTAAAGTCAATTTTTTCAAAACAATGAGGGTCACATAGTCCCTCCATGGGGGTACACAAGAGCTCATCACACAAGTCCTCCTCCAGAAAGTGACTGGAACAGATTTCTGTTTGGCTCATAATTATCCCAACAGTCACTGCCATGAAACCACAGAGATCTGTCCTTTCTACCACAATCCTCCTCTAGTAAGTATCCTGCTCCCTTTGTCCATGATGTCATGGGCACATGTCATGGACACTGTCCACACTGTCATTGCATTTTATCCCACTTTCCTCTCTTTCTGATACTCAAAATCATGAACTTTTCTTAGATGACATTGAAATATGCTTCAGTACAGAGTTTTCCTTGTGGCACATGCTGGGTAACATTTTAATGATCGTGCACCTACCTTACACACAGCTGGACATACTGAAGTTTCTTTCAATTATCAAATTCCTATAAAATCTTTAAGTAACGTAAATTTACAGCATAATCCTTTCCCTTCTCCTACTTAAATCCTTGAATATCCCAAATTAGTCAAAATAATAATTCCCCTTCTCCTCCATTAAGAACCATTCCCCTTGGGCTATCTTTCTAACTCTGGAGGCTCTCTGTTATACTGGCAGGGCTCACTACCAATGCAGAAAGGGGGCAGCCAGGGATGGCTATGCCCAGGGGGAGGCTGCCAGGCAGAGCAATGGATCAGAACCACTCTTTTCCCACCAGAGCTGCACAGAGCTGGGCCTGCTCCAGGCTGCTGCTCCCTGGTTGTGGACCATAACCCACACTTGGCTGCGGACCTGAGCCCACACTGCTTCCCATGGGATGATGTTCTGCCCTCAGCATCATTGCTATGGTCCCAGTGGGCTGTCCCGGGGCTGGGACTGACCCAGGTTGCTTCCTATTGACAGTGTAGCTTCCTGGTTATAAACTTCTCTGAGGCTCAAGGACACCACACACAACTGATTCTGAATAAACGCAGAAAAAAAATATAGGGAGGTTTTGATCAAACACACTATATCCAATCTCATATTCTATTTATTTCCTTCAAACTTTACTACAAAAATGTACTTCTACCTAATGGAACTGTGGCTACTATGTTTATGTCTCCCTTCACTCCTTTTAAGTATGAATGGTATATTTGAGACTCTCCCGTGACACTTTTCCACTTCTGACTTGTTACCAATATTGTTTCAATATTTGAAATTCAAATTATCAAATCACTGAAAAGAAAAAAGACAATTATATTTGAGACTAACTCAAGAAGGTAGTCTCTTATTACTTTTTTTTACTATTATCTACAGTAATATATACATATATATTTCAGTCAGTTAATTATATACTATAATTACTATTATAACTGAGGTAGGTAAAATATTCAATTTCAACTAAATGTTGCTCTAAGCTGAAGTCTAACAAGGTTAACCATAACATGTACTTTCATATACCTACCATATGCTTGCATTTTTTTAATGAGTTTTTCCATGTTGATATCCAAATTACTTTCTATGAAATGCTTTACAAAATTGTTTTGCAGTGCTTCCTGAAATGAAAAGTGATAGAAGTTATCTCAGGTTTATCTTCTCTAAGAAAATACGAAATATACATATGTACTGATGTCCAATTCCATTACCAAGATTTCCTGCATGACACTGCAGAAATCGTTTACCTTCTCCATGTCTTTGGTCTTTCCCTCTTAACAAGTTAATGCCACACATTTCAAGTAAATGGCAGGAGGGTGGGGAAGAGATTTAGGAGAGGCGACAGGAAAGGCACACGTACGTAGAATGAAAAACCCCAGTAACAAAAATGCCTTTGTCTTTTATAGTCAATATTTCCCTCATCAGTTTTTTTCATCATTTTCACATTTTGCTGGCAAACATAAGCAATGAACAAAGTACCAACACCATTTCCCCTGTTGATCAGTGATACTGGAGCAATACTGGAGATAGTGAGGCAACAATGCTTTCAAGTATTTTCATGTCAGAAGTTTCTCAGCATCAGTCTGTAAGTTCATAACCTAAAGCTAATCTGCCTCTTTTTCAGTTCTTTTCAAATCTGAAGTCAGATAAATGGGTGGTTTTACACGTGTAGAAACCCTGTCTATATCAAACAGCAAAAAGCCGGAAAACAGAATGGTTCACCAACCTGCAGCCGCGAGACTGTGAGGACATTTCCACTGGTTTTGAAAACCTCAGACATCCTAAGCCATGTCTCAGAATAAGTCTTCAAGTTTTCCACAAAACCAAAAGTGAAATTAGCCTGGGGGAAAAAAATGGAAACGAATTAAGTGAAACATTCGCACAGTAAATCTTAAGAAACAAAAAGCCTGGCAATGCTTTAGATCTTCTGCAACTCCTTTCCATTCCATTTTGATAGTCAGCAGTAAGAATACCCGTGTTTTCTTTCTTTTTTTTACCTAAGAAATTAAAAGTATTTTTTTTCCTATACCAAGCAAATCAAAGTTTTCCTGTGCTCTGTATGTTTCCTATCTGAAGTATCATAAAGACTTCTTCATTTTACAGTATCTTTTTCATAGTACCATGGGGGTGCTTGAGAAAGACGGAAAAAATATATACAGTTAGGATATATTCAAAAGAAAGCCTCTCAGCTGCGAGTCTTTTATTCAAACTAGTCTGACTGTGTACATAAAAAAGCTGAAATTTGGAAGCACAGTTTGGACAATAAACATAACTGATCAATCGATCTGTTTGAAAATACTCTCACAAGGAAAGGCTTGAGTAAAGCAAAATATTTTCTGCCCCAGTCAAACACAGGCTACAATTTCTCTCTTAGTAAACAACCAGCAATTTTTTTACAGTCTGTTTTAAACAGATCATAAGTATACTCAAGACTAGAAAATATTGCAGTATCTTTTTGTTTAAATTGGTGTTATCAGTCGCAGAAGTGCATTTAAGAACAATCCAGCATAGCTGTAAAGATAAAAATTGTGACATTTTCCAGCAAAGAGTGTCTGCAGTGAGTTGTAAACTCCAATTTGGAACGACAGTTTTTGCAATAATTCTTGTTGAAAGTATACCATTTCTGCCATATTATTTTAAGTGCCTTTTTCAAAATCTCACTCTTAGCACAACACAAGAAAACAATTTCTGGTGGCTTTTTCTCCCTCTTTGTAACACAGAATGCCCTAAAGAGACCTTGCATGTAATTTTGTTTCCCTGAAAAACATTATGCTGAAAAACAACTTCTATGATAATAATCCCTATTCCACTTTAAAGAGTGATCATTCATTAGGATTAAAAAGAAAGTGATCCTAAATGTTAAACTGTATCTGCTGTCAAGCAGACTAAATAAGGTCTTCTGATCAGAAGTAACACAGAAACCTCATGGATTGAAACCCCCAGACCAGGAAGGAAGCTGACAAGATGAAGGAGACCAGGGAGGCTGCGAGGGTGGCAAACAGGCACTCTGGGAGGTTGCTTTCTCCCCAGAACACAGCAACCACAGGTCACACCACAGCACAAGGAGATCAGACTTTCAGACACCACCAGAAAATATTACACCAAGCAGCCTGTAAGATCTGCACTCAGTAGAGCTTAGTGCTTCTTGATTCTGAAAAGTACAATTGTGCCAAAATTGTTTTCAAAGAGCTACAGTAACTATAATGTGCTTGTATTCACCTCCTTATTAAAAAAAAATTACTGCAGCAGCATGGGGTTTTCTTGAAAAGATGAACTTTCTATAATGTAGGCACTTATTTGAAAGAAATTAAAAGTATCAAAGTGGTAATTTGTGTTCAGAAGGTACAGTGTCTAAGGCAGCATAGAGGAAACTGAACAAATACCTACTGCCTATCAAAAAAGAGTTGAAGAAGACTCTCTACACACTAGAAAACTTCCTTTCAAAGGAAGGTTACACCCAATTAAGAAAAAAACCCCAAACAAATGCTAGGGGGAAAAAATAGTTCAAAAGTGGTTTTGCTTTTTCATTCATGACTGTGGGCATTTGGGAAGTTCTTGTGTCAGAAGCCTTTCCCATGCAGAACACTTTGGAGAATCTGTCTCTAATCAAATCAGCAGTAAAAAAGTCTTACAACATTAAAAATGAACAATAAGTAGTTTCCAGGAAAAGATTATGTTCAGCCAAGAATTTTAAAAGTACTCAAGGATTAAATAGCTGAACTACACACTGTAGTGTAACCTCCTGATTTAAATTCCCTTGTTATGAGGGAAGTGGAAAATAACAAATGCAATGCTATTTATAAAGATGCTAGGGGAACCAGAGGATTGCAGACTAATAATTCTGAAATCTAAGCAAGTTTTAATTTTTTTATACAAAGAATAAATTACAATAAAGAGTAGTAGTAAACAGAGAATAGAAATAATTACAGCTGGGAGATAAAAGCATAGTATATTAAAATAGAAGGTGCCACAATCTGAAGTGGAAGAACAAGCAAGTGGGGAAGAAGTGGTTGATGCAGAACTCACCACAGGCACAATAAATACTAGGAATTCATTTAACCAGAATGCAAGTGGACAAATTATAGCAGCAATGTCCTGGCAATCCTGACACCAAAGTTTTTGGAAATAGCAGAAAATTCTTCAAAAGTGGTTGCTGAATATAAGAACTCTGAAAACCTTCTGAAATAAGAAATACTTCCATAAGATAATTTCATCAGTGGCAAAATAATCTTATTTGTGAAAACAAAGATCAAAGACATCACATGTGGCCTTTGAATTCCTGGATGGCAGGTGGCACTGAACTGTTTTACCCTCAGTCATCACCACAGCCTGTTTCTGTGACTGCCACTGCCATCACTCCACACAGAAGAACTGCTGCCTTCTCTGAAAATCAAACCCAGCAACCTCACAATTTATCAAAGGATGGTCAACTACACACTCTCAAATTTAATAGTCCATGTGGGAAACTTAGAGAATATGCCAGAGTATACAAACATCAGTAGCCTTCAAAGCTGTAATCTGCTACTTTTTTCTTCTAGTAAAGGGATGACATGTGGCCACACAGTCTAAAGGAAACTAGAACAGATCCAATTTCAGTAAGAGACCAGCCTTGTAAGGGTTACAGGATTGGGGTTTAGTAGCCAACACTGGAGCACTGGGGACACCATTTTGCATTTAAACTTTGTTTGTGTTCAAGCAGTAGCTGAGAGATTTCTGTAATCAAAACAAGAAAATTTCCCATTATTTTCATATTTACACATTAATAGATACCCATTCATAACTGCTTGTTAGATTTACAGGACTGGGAAGAGAAGCAAGAGCATATTTACAGAGATTTCTGAATAAGCTGATGGAACTTTTGTGAGCCTGAGAATATACAAGTAGAATAAGACTTTCTACCAGAATCTTTATATTGTTCCAGAGTACTAAACCCCACCCCTCAAAAAAACAACCAATCAACCAACAAACCCAAAAAAACAACCCACAAGCCAACTTCTTTCTGAACTGTATTATTCAGTCCAGATTTCACTAAAAGGTCTGTGGGGGAATATACTGTGTGTGAAGATATTCATCTTTCCTACAGACATTTTTAAGAATGGAGATTTGGCATATTAATTGGCAAAATAATGTGGAGATGTTTTGAGCGTTATAATCTAAATGTCATTGTAACATAGAATATAAGTTCAAAAAGATACGTAATATTTATCATTTCTTACAACTCATTCTTTATAGAATTTCCATCTAGAAACATTAAGAAAAGCTATATTTTTACTAAAATTTTAAATTAATTTTGCTGTACTCCAGAGCGATAACTGATGTTCCTGAAATTAAGTTAGCTAACTGCAAAATACGAAATCACTCAATCCTTTTTTCCAATTCAGAAAAGAAACTATAAAGCTATGTATTATCTTCTATCTACAGTGAGATTTTTGGCTTAGTTTTTACTATTTTTTTAGAACACAAATCAGAATACCACAAAGTTTTCAATGAACAGAGTTACCTCCCATTTTAAGTTATTATGGTCTTTTCGTGTACAACTTACAAGCAGCAATTATTTTTTCCAAATTTCCATTCTTGCAACAACTAATATTTCAGAGTAAAAGTCATATATTTAGAAGATCAATGCAAAATTCGCAGAGAAATCTAAAACAAGTCATAAACTTTCTCTTACAGAAGTACCTCTAAGCTAGGCATGACGAAACATTTTATTGTCAATAATCACACTTGAGACAGAGCACTAACCACAGCAGAACTGCAGAGATAGTAAATTTCTTGAATACTATCATCAGTATCCACACATGCAGCACCTCAGTTACGACTGGTCACTCAACTACTGGTGTTACAAACAGTCATTAAGGATGAGCTATAGATTTCTTCATTTTTTAAATTCAGCTCAGTGACTCCCTAAGAACAGGCTTTTCTTCCCTGGGGGCACCCCTTCCCACAGGTCTCTATACCACCCCATTACAGTTGCCATGATAAGAAAACGTTGAAGGCAAAAGCTTCCCTAGAATATGTGCACCCTACACCTCGATTCACCATGATTCACGTGGCACTTCTGCTAATGTGTTCTTTTTCATCTTTCTACACATGGTTAAAAGGACTTTGAGCAAAATTCTGCTTTTCACACTGAGTTTGAACCACTGTAACAAGTAGGATAAAAGTTAAGAGAAGCATTAAGTTTAAAGTGGGAAACAGGTGAGACCTCAGGGGCAGGTGGGATCTATTTTTCTGAAAGGCAATTATCCCATTGCTTCTGCCTACCCTGAAAGAAGTGGACCTTTAAAACGAATTACAAAGACAAAATCAATACACAGAAATAGTGATGTTTTTTGATACTCACCTTCTCCATCACCAGGTCAATCATGTTGACGTTTGAATTGTACAGTATCTTCCCGTGAAATAAAGGTTTCAGGAAAGTCCATAGCAAAGCCCCATTAGGAGCCTGCAAAATCTCCTGATAAAGCTTCAAGCAAAAAGGAGCTGCAAAAACAAAGACAGACTCACATTTAAGACAGACAACACAAGTGAGACTGAATTTTTTTTATTCAAATAAAAGCTTGGGTCTTACTTTAGAGTCTACCACAGCACCATGCCAAAAACTGTTGCCAGTGGTTTTGGTAACAACATCATGCAGTTGCCACTAAGTAATCAGTACAGGCCCCTACAGAAATTAAGTGTTGAGGATGCAGAGCTCTAGACACTGAACAGCAAAAAAGAAATCAGAATCTAAATAGTTCCTCACATATCTGAGAAGCAGCCTGTGAATCCCATCTATCCTAAGTGCAGTATTACTGCATTTTAGAGCAGAAGTACATATGCAAAACCTCTGCCCACAAAAGTGAATTCAGAGGGAAGAGTCACCTTAAAAGAAAAAAAAAAATCCTTCCACAGCCTCCACTGTTCTGAAGCTTTGGATTCCTAAATAAAAAAGAAGTAGGAATATACAAAATCCTTCACAAATCCAGAACTTTTCTTTTTGTATAATCTTGCAAGAACCTACCAGAAAGACAGGCAAAAAATTGTCAAGACACCTAACTTCTTGATTTGAAAAATCTACTCTATTGTCTTCTCAATTCCTTAATTAAAAAAAAAAAAAAAAAAAAACCCAACATATTCTTACATCACATGGGGCTACTAATGTATTGGGGTGTACATCCTTCAGAACTAGGATCTAAGGAATAGTTTCCAGGATATCCCACTGTATTTGTACTCATGTAAAGGCAATGTGTTCCTATAAGAAATATTTAGATATTTATGCTCAACTCATGTTTTATAATTTATTACAAGTGTTTTCAAAATATGCCATTTCTAGTGCTCTGAAGAAATATTAAATAATGTCATTAATTCCTCATGGAAGACAAATCTTTTTACATAATGGAAAACTAGACCAAAAACATTTAAACTCCTGACAAAAGTTAAAGCAAGAAGTGTCAGAAATATTTAATTAAGAAAGGCCAGTTCTTTGCCCAAATTTTTACTTTCTTGAATGAAACAATTATTACTAAACACAATCCTTGCTCAACAATAGCAAAGATTGAAGAGGCGACAAGTTGGCCAGACAGAAATGTCAACAGACTAAGGACACAGAAGACTTCCTAATCTGGGTTTGGTGTGATCTTCAGAAAACCATTAGGAAGTGTTTGGTATACACAAAATACATACGAGTTAATCACTGTAAAGCGGTATGAATCAAGTTTCTGTGCCACTTTTTTTTTTTTTTTTTCCCATCTTCATTTTTCATTGCCCCATACACAAATTTGTAAAATATGGGCAATAGCATTAATTCACTCGTGGAAACATTGGAACTGATTGATGCCTTAAATATTTCAAAGTCCTATGGTAAAAACGTCTCCACAGCACAGCAGAGTTGTGACAACTTGAAAAAAAAAATCAAGAAACAGTGCTTCTGGCCTAAACAGCTTTTAAAGAGACAGTTCCAAACAGTCTGTCTAAGCAGCATCCAGCTGACTTCATTCTTCCAACAGGAAAGAAAAGCAGAGCTGCCTGCTTACCACTCCATCCTGCACATGTAAGTGAGAAGGCCAAAGCAGAGCTCTGGCTCCCTCCCAAGGGTCCCAGCCAAGGCAGGAACAATTTCTGCCAGTAGAAACCAACAGGTGACAGAGACTTCTCTAGTGACACGCTATCACTGCATTCTTCTCTTGCACAGGGCCACCTGAGGCACTAATAAGGTTACTAACAATATTAAAATTAATCAGGAAAAGTCAAATGTGTATTAAGGAAAGGGAGCAAAGGTGAAACTATATGAGAGCTAAGGGATTTTTTTGAGCACTTGACAAACAGAATAGCAATATCAACCATTAGAAAACTCATTCTATCTGGAAGGTTTGCATATTTTAGTGCTCAATAATACCACAGCTTTGTGTTCACCAAAGAAAGGCAAGCAGCAATAAATTCTCAGTCTTGTATCTCAAAGATATGTTTTTAATACCAAGTGCTTTAAAATGTTAATAGAAATGCTTCAAAGACAGGAATACTCTTATTTATTATTTTCAAAGATAGAAAAAACAGAATCTCTCCTGTCTCACCCAGAATTATCTCATAGCCACTTAACTTTAATTGATCAACACTTTGTGCTCAAGATGACAATGTCAACTGAGATGTCAGTGGGCATATAAACATTTCCCTTTAAGTGGGGAAAAACTTCTCTTGACTCTGAATTCATCCTGCAACTTGTCATAGATATTTTTTCTTACTTGAGTCTTCAGGAATGCCATATTTTGCCATATTGTCCTCCAAAAGTCCCATGATTCTGGGCATGTCGATGAACAGGTTTGCATTGCTGAAAAATGAAGATTCTTCTTTACACACTGCCTTGATTACGGACTCCAGGGATCCAACAGCTGAACTTCTGAACTGCCCACCTTGCAAAAACTGGAACAAATGAACAAAAATACAGATGAATCAAAGTTGCCTTAAGTAGCTTCAAGGAAAAGCCCTGGGGTTCTGTCAATATTGACGTCTAAGGAGATTGACAAAATTAGGCTGGTGAAACAGCCTATTAGGATGAGGGCCTGCTGTGCTCAGTTCTGTTCTTCTGATCACTACTGTTATGGGGAAAGGTAATGTAATTTTAATTGTCAGGATACTCAATGAAAGACAGTAGCATAATGCACTACACTGAAATATGAAAAATGCTGTGTAGCAGTTAGGCAGAAAAGGGGTGAAAATATCAAGACAACTGGACTACAGATATGCTGATTCCAATGCTAGTTTTCACAAAATGTGCTCTTCTGGTAGATTATTCCTGTGTCACAAAGGCAGCAGAAACAACCAAGGCCATTCTGCTATGAACATTTATAGTGCAGACAGTTGCTAATAAGAAAAAAAAAAAATTCAGATGCACATGCCCTAAAAGCGTATTTTTCAAGTACATCTTTTAACTTGTTAGATGTGCTTACAGTTTTTGTACATCTTGAGTCATACCAGCATTTATTATTGCCATTTGTTCATGACTATCATACTTCTAATGACGGGAGAGAGCAATCTGACTGCTTTTATGTCTTAAGCACCACCGCATCATCCACCACATTCAACAAGAAAGAAGAACAATAGTCTCATCCTCTGTGCAGCTCCACTTTTCAAATAATGGGCTCGATTGTGAGGGATATCTCACGGAAGGATGTACAGGTGCAGAGCTCTAAGAGGACACAACTGCAGGGCACCACACTGCTGTGGTACAACTGAAGAGTGCACTGGCTCGCCTGATACTCATTACTGTTGCAGATGCTTGTCAAGAAAGGCATAAGTAGACTATCAGACATCATTTGAAGAATCCACAACTGGCAAGTAGAAAAAACACTGTGATGCATCAAACACACACATTCGGCACTGAAAAAAAATAGCATTTTATCGTTGGAATTTTTTTAAACAGAAGAGTCAATTTTCAAAGTAATGCAGCACTTTACATAAAGACATAATCACAGACAGTTTGGAAATTGCGCTGTTAGAGACAGTTTGTCCTGATCAATGCATTTATTGAAGTGCCAGGTGCTTCTTTAGTAATCCTGGAGGAATATTAGTTAAGTGTTGTTTAAAACTCAGTGGATGCTGCTCCCAAAATCTTACTTTTAGCATACAGTTTCAGTACAGAGCAAAGTAAATAAATAATACCCATATTTCATAATACAATCATCCTCAGCCCTTGAATGAATCTGCTGGCATGGACTTCACTGGAGAAATAAACTTTATTTATGCACAATGCTGTATAAAATTGGTTATGAATCTTTATTAGTGACTATTTGCACTAGAGGGATAAATGAGGCTTATTTCAGTCAAAGAGCACAAACGTGCTAATTAATTCCAGTTCCAATCAAAATAACTTGAAATTCAAATAATGAATATTTATGTGTTAAGCTGCCACTAACAGGCTGAATCTACTTACTGCCTTTCAATTAAATATCCACGGACTCAAAAAGATATGTTTCTTAAAATTTGGCTCTGATAAAGTATGAGAAATATATAGTATGGATCTCAAAAAAAAAAAATCTTTGATCTAGTTGGTCTAGTTTAAACTGTATAAAGTAGGGCTGTAATCAGGACCAATGAATCCAAACAACCAGCCTCTTACAAATTAATCAGTCAAGCAAGTCACTGTAAGAAATTCATGGAAGAGGAAGGCTGATATGGAAGATTAAAGGTCATCTGGAACTGGACTTTCAAATGGAGGCAAAAACCTTGTAGCATAGGAGCTTCTGACCTAACTGAACAGCTGTATGCCTAAAAAAATGTTATGAATGAAAACAAATTCACACGGAATAGAAATACCAGCTACTCAGAAAAAGAAATATAAAAGTCATACTGGGCTACAGCTTGCACATAAATCTAAAATACATTCTGAATCATTACAGTAGAGATAAAGAAAGAAAATATGATGCAATTTTCCTGGAAAACTACAAGGAGCTTAAAGATAATTCAAAATTTGATGCAACCAAAGAGCTAAAGGAAACAAATTCAGAGAAACAGATAATCCTAATTCTTGGGAAAAAAAACCATAAACAGAACAAAGTCTTTTTTGTCCTGAAATTGACAGAAACAGGGGTATGAGAGGAAAATTGCTGATTTGATTAAACAGTTTTTCAGAAGCCTATCAAATTTAGATGGCACTATTTGAAAAGTAGAAAAATCATATATACTCAAGAATAAGTAGTTTAATGATCCAGGAAATAATGGACATCTGGTTCTGATGTGTATTAGGGCAAGATATACAGTAAATTTTAAAGTGGACAACATTAAAGACAAAAAAAAATTGAGAAGTAAAATTTAATGCATTCTCAAGTTATCATTCCTGACCAATACAACATATTTACATGAGAGGGCAATTCCTTTCTCCACAAAAAAGATACATGCTGATTCAAATTTAGGTGAACCCTAACAACCAATTAATGTTCTTGCTCTAGAAAATATTAATCATCATTCATCCAATTGCTGATTAATAGTGGTGGGTAAAAAAAATGACATTGAGAAGATATTTCAGGGAGCTTGTTAACAGGAAAGAAAGCACAGGATTACAGAAAAGTTAGTGTTATTCCTGTGAGCCCTGAAAGAAACAAATTGCCTACATCTGCCTATCATTTAATACCAGAAGGCATTGCAGGAGAAAAGAAGATCAGAATGCAACATGGCAAAACACCAAATACTAATTCAAAGCAAATTGACTGAAAAGATTACCAGTGCAAAATCTTATTTATCAGCTGAAACCATGAGATGTTGCTATAAAATGGAGGTTACCTCAGTATATCACTCATCCTCAATCATCTAAGAGACAAACCCATGTGCAGTTTATGAGAAAGTAGAATGCAAGTTTAGGAGAGTGATTTTAGTAGGTATAGACAAGAATGTGCAGGCTACAAGAGCCATCAGTTGTAACTCCCCTCAAACACTGTACACATTTCTTCTTCCAGATATTCAGGATTAGCCTTAAACCAGCATGCAAAACCAATGCTAGGCTGTCTCAAGCAACTGAGAGTCTGATCTAAAAGAAAAAACTAAAGCAAAAAAAAAAAAAATACTAAAGTATGTCATTTCAACCTAGCAAAACAGAGGACTGTTATTGGCCTTCCAACAAACATAAGGGCAAGCCAGAGAAGTAAAAAATGCTACAAAAAATTTTTGATACAAGAATAAACATAGTAGCCACAAATAAACCTAAGTCAGAATTGTATACATTTAAAAGCTCAACAGGTCGTTTTGCAATGATAAGTTCAACAGAGAATTTGTTCAAGTTAGTGGAAGGATTACAGAGTGAGGATGCCTCTCACAATTAACAGCATTCAGCAACTCAGGAAGGTCCCCTGCAGCTTATCTATTGATGAGTGACAAGCATCCAAAAATTAGGAATGAAAACATAAGTGAATAATTTCAAACAGCAAAACACAAGCAAAAACCACGATGGAAATAAGCAGGGTTTTTTTTTCTCAGGGAGTTGTCCATTCACTCAGTGTTTTTAACAGTAGAATCTGGTGCCATATTCCAGTTACTGCTGATGGCTATATGATGAGTTTTTACAGCATCTTTAATTACAATATGTGTACCTTTTCAATTCAATTTCACATGTTACAGATATATTAAAGTTATTTCTTCCTTTTATTTTTTCTTTTCAGACAGAAATCCATGTGCACGGTTGACAATTACTTTATTACTCTTTCATTATAAAGGTAATTGTTTTAAAATCAACTTCAATGTCTTTCTGACAAAGGTCCACATATTTTACCCTAAAAACATTTACATTCTTTATCTGATAATTTTTCAATGTCATTGAACTACTTTGCTCTTGGTAATTATGAAAACAAAAACCCAGGAGGGACTCTTTTAGAAATAGAAGATGACATTTAAGGAGGGAAATGTATAGGTGATATATGCATCTCAGTGGAGGGAGCACTTATTCAATAGCACAAGTTTGGCCACCTCAAAATTTTAAAAAAAAGTTACTGAGAGAGAAGAACCCTTTAAATCAAAAATGTAATTTATTAATAGAAGAAATAGGCATTGATTATTTTAATCCTCCACAAATTTTTAGGTGACCAAAAAGCCCCAGCAATTTCACAAGAAAAAGAGATTTTAAAAAAAATTGGAAAATAAAGTCTGTGTCAAAAAAAAAGTAATCAAAAAGGGTTAGAACTAAAAAAGAACAAAAATTCCAAGGTTAAATCTATGGTCTACTACAGGATAATAGGGGTGGCCATGTAGCAAAGCTTAAAACTGTGAGCAGATGGCCCTCTGCTGTTCCATTTGTTCCTTTGCAAACTTTTTTAAACAGCACCTTTTGAGAGGCTCTTCTATCAAATAAGGAACTTTGGGATTTTAGTCCAAAAAAAGTATTTCATTTGCTGGAAGGAAATCTGACACAAACAGAGCTAGTTGAAGGAAAGCAGAAAAAAATGTCATTCTCTGATGGAAGTCAAGATTCATTCTGGCAGCCAAAGAGCTACCCCAAAAAGAGAGGCTCAAAACCAATACTGATAGACACACAGAACAGCATTTTTCAACATGTCTCTGTCACACAGATTAGAAGATCTTGAAAAACATAACACTAAGGAAAATAGTACTTAGGGCAGTGTTTACTCTGCAGTCTAGCAATAAACCACATTGCACCGTTTACCACTGCGAGATCTTTTAGAGGTTTGCAATTTTAAACTAGATTCAATCCTCAGTTTTCCACAAAGGACATCAAATCCAAAAGATAACGCCATGGGGGTCAGCAGGTCTTCCTATGGAATTGGAATCTGCTTAGAGACAGAAATCTTTCTGATGATTAATTTAACACTAGATCCACCACTGTGCTGGCTGTGTAGATGTGCATACAGCAACTGCTCTTAAAGGCAGGGACAAAATAAATAAAATACCCTCACTCACACCTCATGCCACTTTTATTTTAAATGTCAGGCAGAACTATCACACAAACCCCTTAGGTGACACAAACAGAAACACATGGCAGATACAAGAAATGCATAGGTTGTCTTGAACTCATACTATTCATAGAAAGCAAAGCTATTTCTTGTAAACAAAATAATAATCTGCTCTTAGAAAAATAAAATAAACCAAGGAAAAAAACAAGAAACACTAAGCAGAAAACGCCTGGCTAGCTATCTCCAAATCACAGATAACAGATGACAATGTTAATCAGTTGACAAACACTGAAATAACTTAGACTAGAATCTCATACATAAACAAAAACAAAAAAAAAAAAAAAACCAACCAACCAAGCAAACAAACAAACAAAAACCAAACCACAAAGAAATTACAGAAACAACATATTGATATAGTCTCAGAATTACCAGACTGCTTGAAAGAGACCAAATGAATCTTCCTAGGGTTTATGGATTCTTTTCTGCCTTTCCAACTTTCTAGCAAATCATTTCTATTTGTCTGCCTCCCTACTAAGCACAGATCCCTACTCAATCTCCTCCCCAGGGGAATTAATTTTGCATATTGAAATCCTACACATACCTGCTGCAATGCAGAGATGTCAAGCACACCAAGATTTTGAATTCCTTGGAGGAACACTGGAAGCTTTTCCATGACATGGTGGACTTTATTGAGAAGTGAACTGATACTAGAAACCACATCCAGTAGCACATTTAATACACTGCCTACCTCAGGGGGTATCTGGACCTTGGAAAAGAAGGAAATAAAACACAACAGGAAATTCCAGTTAGAAACAAATGTTAAGCTTTCAATGAAGCACTCAAAATTATTCAGTCTTTTTCTAAAACTGATTATACAATGTTCCTACAAATCATGTTTAACAAAACTCCTTTTGCTATAACTCCCCAGTTACTCCCAGATTAAGCTGAAGAGAAGTTGTCTGTAATGTAATGTTAGATCTGACTTATGAAAAATCATAAATTAATATTCAGAGAACATGTTTACACCTGCCAAGTTGGAGAGAGCTTTCCAACCCAAGATGCTAATGGGATCTGTGACCTTCTATCCTTTTAGAATTCAATGTAAATGGAAACTTCTCCTTCACCACTTTAAAAATGTTCAATGCAACAATTTCATATTTTAAAAATAATTTGTAAGTTAAATTAAATCTAGGAGCTACTTTTATTGCTTAATATGACCCCTAAAGAAACTAACTTTCCTGCCACGCTGTTCCTGCCTTTGAATTTTTCATGCCCAAAATAATAGTGTGCATTTTATTACCTACTTGACCTAAGTTCAATTGGCTGTTTGCTATTTCCACCGTGCAAATTTGTCACTATGGATTTTCTTTCTGTTCCCTTTGCTTTTGGGGATTAGTTACATGATATGATAATACAAACTGATTCGTTGTTATCTGTCTATGCAAAATAACAAAACTACTATAATCTCATTATACAGTTTCAGTTCTTCATCTGATTATCTGTTTTATCCACTTTTGTCCTCCTATAATATCTGTGCTTGATTTTCTCCTCAGCCTTCACCAGCTATTAAGTAGTAAAAAACCCCCAAACAAACGAACAAACAAAGCAAAAACAAAACACCAAAAATTGAAAGACACCCACAAAAACAATCTTATTTGGCTAAAAATGTAGCAGAACTTCTACTATAATTTTGGATGAGACAATGTTTTTACTCTTTGCTAGGATTCCATAGAGTTCAGTAGAAACAGTCATCAGAATAAGCACTGGTTTATTTTCTCCTATTTTTTGTTTTCCCTTCTAGGTTTGTAGATAATTCAGAAAGTAAAATCTTTTCTTTTCCCTCTGGTATCTTTACCTTTTCTGGGAAATTGTCTTGTTTTTAGAATTCTATGTCTAACCTGCTTAACTGAGCACGAAGCATCCAGAATACAACCAGACCCCTCTAGCTTTAGAATGAATTTTTCTTCCTCACAATGTTATAAATTTATTTCAGCGATTCGTGCTTACATTTTACATTCTATCAATCAACTATCCCAAAAAGATCTGAACTAATTGTCTTCTAACTATCCCATTCCATAATTCTGCTCTTACAGATAAAACCATTATCTCACTGAATACCCATACTAGATTCCAGATTTTCTACAGTTGTACAGATAATACAGTTGTGGTACAGACATTTACATCCCAAGTACTATGAATTCTTCCAAGAAAATAGTTTTTTCATTCTTTTGATGTGAGTTCCTATGCTGGTTTTAGTTCAAATATCAGATTGCTCTTCCACTCTTACAAACAATGAAGTGACTAATTGCATGAACTACAAACTCTGCTAAAAATTAATAAAACTATGTCTTTGACCTTCTGGGTTTTCTGCAAATCTTTCATAAATAACTCCTCAGTGATAATTTTCCCCAGGAAGCATCTATCAGCCTCGTTCTTCAACTGTTATATTTTGGGGAGCCAAACAAAGACAAAAATGCCGTATGTCCACTGTTTGCTTTCATGGCGAAAGAACATCTGAAGAAATAATAGAATTATTAATCTATCTGCCTGTACATTTCATACTACCTTCAAATAAAACCATCTTACCTTGTAAATGATGTGACGCACGTTCAAATTTTGTATAATCAACACAAACATGGTATACAAGTCCAGTGCTGGTAAAGAACATAATTCTTCCACTACCAGGGAAGTTCTATTGTTTTCAGGCAGGTTTAGCAGCAGGCTAAGTACTTCTTCATCACATCTTCCAGTTAAAGCTACCACAAAGGCACTGTAAAGAACCTATCACAACATATGTGTATTAAAAATTTTGCTCCCTGAAATGCATCACCTTTTTTATAGTCAATAAAGTGAAAATTTGTATCACAGTAACATGACAATTTGCAGGCACCAACAGACCTGAAATAATAAACCATACAGCTTTATATCAGATTGCTATGTTCTTACTTTGTACTCCTTGTACATATAAAAAAATGAAGTATATTTCCTATAAGGATTTGCTTTCATTTTTCACTGTTCAATCATTCATTCTTGAGTATTCGTGCCATAAGCAGGCATATTTACAATGCTGAGCATACTCCTTCCAGCAGATATACATCTCTGCTGCAGAAACACCTGAAGATCAAAATCCAGGCGTGTGAATTACTAACATCAAACAATATGGTCCTTTCTTCTTTCTTCTTTCAAAGGACACACAAATTTAACACTGGAGGATGCCTATACGGCACAACGTCTACTCTGAGCCAGCTCACATTTCTCAGTTAAACACTGCCTTAAAGTATTATTTAATAGCAGCTGAAGGGACAAACGCCTAAGCAGACCTTGGGTGAGACTATAATAAAAACATCTTGGATAATGGCAAGTGATTGAAGTCCAGATATCTCAGGAGTTCTTAGCTACACATTCTCAACAAGTCCAGAAAAACTACAAGTGTTTTAGGAGCCTGTAGGAGCCAAAGTACAGGACTCCATTGTACTGGTTAGGACAAAACCTGCCTCTAACCCCTCCACTGAATGCATCTCTTGCTGCTATCAATCAGGGAGAGGATCTGGAAGACAGTCAGGATATGCAATTTAACTCTTCAATTCCTATGAACATTTTATTTTCCAACCTAATAATTTGATTTTTATTCTGGAACAGAATTTTGCCTTTGTGATTCCACAAGGTTTTCTATATATTTAAAGAATCACTTTTTTGTGTGTACATTCAGTGAACAGAATATGAACATAATTCTGTGAGCAGCTTAAGATGGAAATGATTTGGACTACTTGCTGGGGAAAAGGTTTGACTGTGCTGCAATTTGAAATTTATTTCAAATTTGAGTCACATGAATATCACCATTTCAGTACAGTTCTAACACATTCTGTGTTTTATCCCCTAGGTTAAGTTCCTCTGAACTTTCCTTGAAGCTTTCTGAGTACCAGAGATAATCCAAACTCCTACATTCAGTAAATGAATGCTTACAGCCTTCAGGTTACAGGTTTTAAGTGATTTCAAATCCCTTCATCATATGGCAGCAAGCATGGCCAGCACATAACACCATGGCAGAAATTTTGGGTAAATACAATAAGCACAAAAAATTCCCAGGCTTACCTTTACTGTTCCAGAGGCAAGCACAGTAGTAGTATATAATCACAGCAATGTAAGGCTACAATGGGCCTATAGCTATCATTAGGTTATCAGACAGTGGCTGTTTAGACAATAAACATAATGGAACTGTCTAAAACATAGTTCTAAAAAGTACTTGTGCAGCTTTCATAATCAGTAAGAGACAGAGGCTTTTAATGCTCCAGCTGGACTGGGGGAGGGTTTAAGCACTAAGCAAACAAAAAATTCTGTATAGTTATCCAAATGTGAGACGTGTGTATACATCTAAGCTCTACATATGACTGGCAAAAAGTGAGGATGGAAAGTAATTCGACAATTCAGCCAATTAGCATTATTATTGCAAAGGATCAAAGGTGCACTGAATCCTATTTAACTGAATTGCCTTCAGATGACTTCTCTCATTACCATTTAGTAGTATCACAATAACAAGCTAACAATAAAGGCAGTCACGCTGCCACAGAGGCAGAAGAACAAATCATCTATAAGTAATTATGACGGTCTGAACTGCCTTTTAATGCTGCACATTCCACGAGCAGAGCTTGCGATGTTTCTGCAAGCGGAGCATCACTGACACCCAGTGGCTGCTTGACTGCGCTGATGGATTTACACCAGATGTATGTACCCTCAGCTCCTGAACACGCACTTGCAGCAGAGAGCGCCTATTAGTCAGCTGGAATTTCCCATGATTTCAGCTGATCACTGGGATCACAGGACAAAGCAATGGTAACACTCATTCCCTCAGAATCCCTCAGAAAACTTACAATACTCAAGAGTCAACAACTCAAAGTGAAAGTAAAGCAAGAGAGGGGTAAGATAATGTAAGAACACTGAGGAACACACAAAGGAGTTTAAAAAATATACACATAAGACAACTCCATAGCCAAGGAGTGGAGATGGTAAGGTACAAAATCATATCTCCAGAAACCCTCATCTTTTCTACAGTACTGAGACAGAAAATCTCCAATTCTGTGTCAGCACAAGAGGGCAAAACACTCCTGAAAGTACTGAAGCAGTGCCATTTAGACCAGAGGAATAGTGCTACTATAAATTGATCTCTTAATGCATCACATTATTACTTTAAAGTCCTAAACCTCCCAAAGAATTTCACATGGAAGTGATATGTGAAAATATAAGATTCCAAACAAATAACGTGGCTTGTTTTGTTTCATCCAGCACATCATGCTCTAGGTTGTCCCACTAATTTGACACTTCTTTTTGATCTTTTACCTCTGAATGAGAGATGCTGGCTTCCAAGAGGGTATTGAAAGTTTCTTCAGAAATATTGATGGAAGAAACAATGTCCAGCCTCAATTGAGTGATATTCTGCACAAAATCTTTGACTTTCACATCTGGAAGAGAAAGAAAGTAGTACCGAGAGCACCAATTTGATTAATTAAATTTCCTACAGATCGAATCCTTTCCATTCAATTCACTGTGTGTGAAAATATTGCCTTAAGTCAATAGTCTCCATAAACAGTGTCCCTTTGAATTTGAAAGAACAAAGAAACAGTTATTGTCCTACAAAATTACACTAGAGTGACTTATAGAAAAAGAGAAGAAAACTGGAACCCACCATTGTCAAGATTAAAATTGCTGAGGAAAGCTGCCGCTGGATTTCCTGACAGTTGTAGCTCCAAATTTTCAGTCACCCTGGAATGATAGCCTTACTTTCACAAGCCATCAGAACCAAGTCATTGGCATTTTGATATATAAAGACTAACAAGAATGGTGAGACAGAACTAAAAGAGGCAACAGGGTCCCATTATGCTCGGTGTGCACACACTGTGGAGGCAGTCAGCACCTCTATAAACCTCATGTGGTATTTATATGGTGCAGTGGTCATCATATTTCAGGCCTAAATGAGATATATGTATATATACATATATATGTAGAGATACACAGGTGTATCTCTACATATACACATATGTAGAGATGGATTTCCATAATGACTAAGGGCCTTAGCAAACAATAACTTATGGAGGACAGGTCTAGCAGTATCTCACTTCCATGTTTCTTACTGAATACTCATTTTGAAAACCTAGAGATACAATTCATTGCAGTTCAGGATGAAAAAAGTCTATCTAATTATATTTTAGGTAATAAAGAGTATGCACACATTATATATGATTTTCTCTTTAAAACTAGATATGAGGCCACAGTATTTAGGAGCAGTATCCAGGCTCAAGTTCTTCTGTATTATAACTGCAATTCACAGTTCACCATTCAAGACTGTTATGAAAACAATCCAGCAGTCAAACCAGTATAGCAATAATTATAACAACGTCTACTTCTAGCTGATTGCAAATTTGAAATACTCTGTAGTAGCAGCTTTACTTAAAATCTAATTGTTTTCCCCATGCAAATAACTACTATCAGAAGTTCTTTGGAGTTCTATCCCATCAGTTTCCAATCACCATACTGTGTTTCCAACTCTTTGAACTGCTGAACTGATCTGAATTCTTAATATTTCACAAAAAAGATATTCAGCTATTGAGAGGAAAAGCCGTATCAAAAGAGGTATAAATAAAAATATCAACATTTTTACCTAACTGAAGTCACAGGAAATTGAAAATTTTCTTAGTTGTGATCCAAAGCATTCAGATGGTGGAGCAGCAAGATCTGCTGCAAGTGCTTGGCAAAAAATGTAAGGATTTTTAGAAATATTAAGTTATTCTAAATAACTAAAATAACTTGTACAATTTATCCACTCAGTTTTAAGTGAAATGAACAAAACTTAAAAAGACATTATTTCTCCTGTAATTACTTAATTTAGAACACAGATATATGCACAGAATAACATCACCAATGATGAAGAACTATCATTGTTCTTCTGTTTTATCAAAATGTGAAAGGCTTTACATTTGCAGTCGTCTCTGGATGTTCCCCAACATTAGCTGGCATTCACAGCTGTCACTGCTGGTGTTCTGCAAGGCTCCCACAAAGCTCTCCAAAGCATTGGAAAGTTTTTGGTTTATATATGCCATACTCTCACAATCCTCCTTGTTGAAAGCAGGCAAATATCTTCCAATATCCTGCAAAACACGATGATCACACAGTAGTAAATTCATGATTGTGTCAAAGTTTGAAGTAGCAGCTCTCAGCTACCAGATGATTAGTATTTTCAAATGAGAATATGGGTAAATATATATATAAATATATATATATATATATATATGGGTAAATATATATATAATATTCTCTTATTCATTCTATGATTAAGTGAAACTGGATTAAATGCTTTCAAGAACCAACGAATTTTCAAATATTTGAGTTTTGGAAACAATTAGATTGGGAATTTGAACTAGCCTGTCAAGGAGAGTAATCCACTAATAGAAATGCCACCCTTTTAAAATTCGTTTCAAAATTAAATGAGCTGGGGTGGTTTTTTCGGTTTGTTGTTGTTGTTGCTGTTGTTTTTGTTTGGTTGGTTTTTTTAGTCTGATCATTTTTATCTTTTTCCAGAAAAAGTGAAGTGTTTTGAATAACATCAGTTTCCGTTCAACAATCCAAAATATCTGGATCCTCATAGCCAAAGTTTTTCATGCATTATGCTCTGTATAGCATGCACTTTTATATTTTCTCCTGAATATTTAAAATTTTGATTTTGCAAAGCTTCTTTAATACTTACAGAAGGAGGTCATAGAAGGGTGGTGGCTATACAAACGCATTTGGCCTGCAAAGGCCTGCTTTGAGATATTAGTGATGCCCCTTATCTGTTTACTTTAACATATTACTGTTTGTATCAGAAAAATATCCAGGTAGACAAAGCAGCAGGGCTATTTAATAAAGAGAAGACAAATTCTATGATAAAAAGCATTACTTCAGTATTTTGTCTATGTACACACATGTGCCATCCAAAGGCCTGCTGCCAACTCTGGATGAGTCTCTATGTGCCAAATATTACTCTCACCTGTTGGCAATTTCATGTTAAAAGAAAAACAGGCTGAACCCAATTGGTAATCATAACTGTTATTTTAGCTGGAATTATTCTGGCCAAAATGTTTATTTGTTTCTAGTTGAATTTCACAAATGTTTCTGTGTAGATTTAAAAGCATAAATGTACTATAACTTGTTAATTAGCAGAATGACAAAATTTAAAGAAATTATAAATGGGCTGCTGTTTGACATTGACTGACAATCCAATTATCCAAGTTATAGGACTTCTAATAATTCAAAGTCATACAGTTTGCAAAGCTTACCAATATTTATTTAAGGAATTTCTTCTGGATATTGCTATAAAAATTATCAGAGATACACCTATTTAAACCTCGGGTTTGTATAACCACTGTGGGGACTTGTCATTCAGACAGTGGGGACAAAAAAAGGAAACTTCCATTAGTTTCCAAAGTTTAATGCATGTTGTAAAGCACACTTGTAGGCGAGGGAATCATTCAGACCTGATAACGATCTTGAACCACAGCAACCCCTTCAAAGAGAGAGAGGAGCAAGTGACTCATTAATCCATCTTTACACTTCGTAATGGCACAGAAAATGTTGCTAAAGACAATAGGTTCTTCTGTAAGAGAAAATGTCCAGATTTAATCAGATTAAAAAAACAACTCAAAATCAAATTTAAAGTTAACCAACTTATAAGGGAGAGAATTTTTTTTAAAAGCAAGGAACATCTGATGCATTAAGGCACAGAGAAATATTTCTAACTAGATTTATATGTCATTTCAGGGGACAAGAAAGGCTGGTTTGATTTAATTTCAGTTGCTTTTCTCCAATACATTTTCCTGATCAATAATAAGAACATCCCTACCTGCTAGAGAACCAGAGAAGAAAGTTTCATATTTGCTCTTCATGAGCAAGAAGCATAACTGTGAGAAGCTGAGTACATTAACCACATCTACGTTTTCCTCAGGCAGGCTCCCCTGATGCTATTTCACTGTAGGAACACCTGGGTGTTACTAAGCCTCCAGTGAGCAGTAACTTTCAAACCCAAACTACAAGGGGAGGAAAAAAAGCATTGCATAAGCATTTTCAATATCTGGGGATAATGAGCCCATATAGGGAGATAGTATTGTCCCCCTGGTCATCCATGGAGGCCCTGGAAAAAGCCTCCTTTATGCAGTGATTTTGTACATGGGATAGTAGAGAAGGAATTTGACTTGACTGCTGAATCCTCATTCAATACCAAAGTAATTTTTTCAACTATGGGGGGGTTTTTTCCCCTTAAGTCTTAGGTCAAGCAGAAAGAATAATAAACATTAAACACTGCTTCTAAAACAAGCAAATCTTGATCTTGTTCATAGAAGTAATACAATACAACTCCTCAAATCAAACTAAATCAAGAAGTTTTAATCTTTTCTCATCAGATTACATAATGCTTTCTGTGACAAATGAAACATTATGAAACATTCCCACAAACAGACGACTGAAACACCAGAATGCCAGAAATTTAGTTCCCTAATCTCAGTTCTCTCAGTAAATAGACTGTTCTTCAGAGGTCAACAGAACACAGGTACCTGGCTACACAAATTCAGTATCACTTATCCTAGCTCAGCATCACTACTGTTTTACTCTTTAGACCTACATCCATCACAGGAGAGTGGAGAAGGTCAAAATTGCGTTACATCTTACACTCTTTTGGAAACTAATTTGGCATAAGACATTACAGATCTCATCCCTTGCTCTAGAAGGGCAGGTTAACGTCTCCTGATTGCTCTTTGCAAACAATTCTGGGCATAGTGCTAAAATATGAGCTTTGAAAAGCACTGGCTTTTTTTTCCAAAGAAAACATAATACGAAATTATACTCGGGTCAATATAGAGCCTTTCTTAAAGTACACAATTTGGGATCATATACACAAGGAATAAAACAAGGTAACACATTAAAATTTGAGCAATTTGTTGAAGGTGAAGTTTTTCAGCTACAGGTAGCCAATTCACTGACCTGACAAGGCCAGAAGTGGGAGATACTACTTTCTTTAAATACTTTTTTCCTTCCTGTCAACTCCACACTGCCCTGTGGCAAATCTGGCTCATTACAAAAAATCCTTATGACTCAATTCATTTCACAAGTTGAGGAGGAGCAGAAAGACCTCCTGCTTTCACTGGGATTTTAAATCTACATAAACACTCCAGAAAGAAATCCTCACTTTGTATGATCTGCATCAATTTTTTTTTCTGTGCCTCCACTGTTTTAATTTCTAGACATCAGTATGCTTCCCTTGTTTGGCATCACCCAAGCATTACTGTACAAAAGTTTGTTTAGAGTAAAACACTAGCACCAGAACTTAACTAGCACTTAACAGCACTAGCACATGAGAACTCAGAGTCACTACTGTGGTAACCAACCTGAAAAGATTTTGAGAATATTCAAGATGGTAAATTGCAATTTCTGCAATAGTACGACACTATCAGGGTATAAATGTTCCTGAAGAATGTTGCAGATTTTAGATGCTCTGTAGAAACATCAATAAGAAAATATTATTTTCATTCCAAGGGTACCACAGAAAAGTTTCAAGAAATGACAATGCACAAATGCAGTCATCAATGAACCACACAAAAATTTCAGTATTAACAGTTATTACATTTGTTTGAAGTATTTAAAAATCAGAATATAATTCTTCCATGTTAAAAAATATACCCTAGGACTTCTAGAAAATACCTTCACAAAATAAGCAAAATCATAATAGTTTCAGAAATACTGAGAGCCCACAGGATATGCTGACTTGATGGCAAATAGCAGATAATCAGCATGTAGGGAAAATAAACCACTCTTCTAGTACTTGCTTTTGATGTTTTTGAACAGATTAGGTTAATACTTGACCCTCATGAACAATGGTTTCATATATTTGCATAAAATTAATCATAAAGGTCAAAATACCACATCAGAGCATCAACATTACAATGGCATTTCTCAACTGGTTTATGTCAGCAGGACCAGTAGCTCCATCAGCAAGACACTCTAGAGCTGTGTAGAGCAACCAGCTTGTGGGCTCATTCAATATTGTTTAAAAGCAGCAACTTCAGTTTAGCAGCCTTTTTATTAAGTAAGCCATCAGTAAATCTGAAGCAATTTCCTCTGCTTCTTGATTACATCTGATCTGAGTAATCAGGCAAAAATTATTGTGGGCTCAAGATTCCTTCAGACACTGCATTTATTAAACTGAAAAATTTAACACAATAACCATAATATAAGACATCAACAAATTTAAGTTAAAGAAACTTTGTGTAGCTATATTTGGATATAGGGAAAAACCCTCCACACACCCCACAAAGAATTAGGCCCGAGCACTCCTTAACATTTAGCTCCATAGGCAAAAATGACTGTTGCCTGCCAATTAGTGGGGGTTCAGTATTCAGACCTGCAAGGATTTTAAAATACAAATCTTCAAATATTTGTTTCTATAATAGTTCCAAAGAAATGAATTCAAGTATCAATACATATGAATAAATACATATCATAAAAATAGACTAAACACAATAATCTGGCCCACACAATGTGTTGTGTGTTCAGATACCAAATATGGTTGGTCTGAACAACATAAGTTAGAACAAATCTGAAATTAAACACTAATTAACTCAATAAAAGTTTTGATTGAGCTGTTCATAAAGAGAGAGCCTTTTTGTCATTTTAAGCACACTTCCCAAAATGAGCACATGGAAAACACTCACCTCAGTTCTGCCATCACATCTTCATGCAAATTCATTAGTAAGAGTTTTGTTTTATTCCTGTTATGTTCTGCAGTAGATTCAAATATTATTTGCAAAATCTCTTGCATGATCTCCAGAGTTCTGCTTTGGGACTGAGTAGAAGTGTCTCTATACGGTGCATTATAAAAAAATGAATCAATGAAGTCAAACTTATGTAGCTCAGTATTGTTTGTATGCAAAACTTCTTCTACAAGATCAAGATCAGCAATTATATGGAGGAGGTTGCTTAGAACAACTGAAAAAGCAGAGTAAGTATTATTCAATTTGTCTCTGCTAAAATGACTGTCACCAAACAAAAACCCAGTGTAGTCCTTCTTAGACTTATTTTGGAATAGCTCCAGAAAGGCAATAATATCTTTGACAGCCAGCAGTAGGTTATTTGATGAACTCTCATTAGTCATAAGGTGAATTAAAGCATGTAGTATTTTAGAATAATTTTTATTGTTACATTCACATAGAATGCTTTTCACAATGTCTTGTATATCTTCAAAGTTTCTTGATATAGCATCTAAAGATGATGTCTTAAACTGCTCCAGTAAAACATCAGGAGCCATTGAAGAGGACTGTCCAGTAGCAAACTTTAGTAATTGAGACTCTTGCTCTATAATCACAAGTAAATGCCTAACACTAAAATTCACCAATAAATTTTCTATGCTTGTAACTACAGGAAACCAGAAGTTCTCAAAGTTGTCAGATATACTGATGTTCCCACTCAAAGCTGACATTGTCATAAGGATTGTGTGTGTCTGGTTTCCAACAGATGACAGTGTCATTAAAGGCTGAATTACAGAAAGAAAAGAAAGGACAGCTTCAGTATTCAAGAGTCTAGAAACTTCACTGGTCATATTCTTAACATCAGTAAGAACACTCTTAAGTGATGTTCTTGACTCTCTGTTCCAGCTTAGGCCTCCATAAATATTATCCAGCTGCTCAATAAGACTTTTAGCCATCTCCATTTCTGACACTGAAATGCTGCTCAGAGTTTCTACAATTTGTAAAGCCCTTTGGATCTTTGGTGTGGAGGAACAATTGATTGCATGTGTATTATTCACCTGCATTGGCACAGCATAAAGGGATAGCTCATTCCAAAAACTTAGCAGCTCTTCAAGAACCGAGCTATTTACATGATAGAGTGCAGAAAACTTCAAAATTATAGAGTTCCATTCTTTGATGTGATGAAAAAAGCAAGTCAGATTGTGAGTGATATCCATCTGAATTTCCTCCATAGAACAAGCAAAACTGTCATTCAGAGTGATGAGTTTAAGCCCCTTAATGACTTCAATGACTGCATTGTAATGAAGAGTAGAATTAGTGTGCACAAAGTCACAAGGTTCAACAGTGGGATCACTCGGAGGTGTTGGTGTTGTGAGAGTCCAGCATAACGCTGCAGAAAGACAAACAGAAGCCTCTCCAGGTTCATTGGAGATGTCTGACAATGTCTCCAGCAATGTCAGAAGATCTTCTACTTGGTTAGAGAACTCCTCATCAGTAAACATTGGCATTTTTTCTTCCTGAGTCAGTATGAAAGCATATATTTCAGTTAGTGCTTCTGTAATGTTTCCATGAGCCAATCTTTCTGTAAGGCTGATGACATCAAAGAGGAGGTTGAACACATCTTCTGTACTGTAGAGCTCATCTTGTTCAAAAAGCTGTGTTATTTGGCGTATAACAGTCAGGTTCCAGTTACGTGATATGTTCTCAAATGCATCCCACCAGTCTGTTAAAGTACCTAACTCAGAGTTCTCAAGAGAAAAAGGTTTGATATTTTTGAAGAAATTTTCTAGGTTCTCCTGGACCTGTTTGAATCTACTTATCAAAAATTCAACATCCATGTCTCTCGTGTTTTGTACCAAGGCAGCCATATGCTTTAGAAACTCCTTTTTGTCTCTTAATGGAAAGACAAAAGTAGGAGACTTGAAAATTTCAAGTGACTTCTGTACCAGTTCAATATTCAGATCTGCTGTTTCTATCAGTTTCTGAAGAAATGTTTTGTGTTCATTCTGGAAGTTTGAGTCAAGTTTTCTAATCATATATTGAAAGAACTCCACCAGCAAACTGAGATTTTTCCCATACAAGAATGGTTCCATCTCACTGTCCAAATGAGAGGAGCTGTTTTCTTGGACTTCAAAACTTTTATTTTTCAGAAGACTTTGAATTTCTGACAAAAATTCCACTGATATAAGATGAATGTGGCGAAAAGGATTAAGGAACATTCTTGAAGTCCTATTAAAAACATAGGTTGACTGACTAAAATGGGTCTTATTTGACATATTCAGTGAGGTCCCAATTAATTCCCTGATAATGGTTTGTGTTTGCTCTTCAGAAATATTTAAAAGTTTAAAAATAAATTCAAGCACATTAATGTCACCTTTTACATAAAATTCAGGGAGAATAAATTTCAAAGTTTTTGCTATGATATTGAAATAAACACTTAGACAAATCACATCAGAACCACCTAGGGAACATTCAGGGAGTGTCAAATTAAAAAACAAATTAACAAAGTCCATCACATTCATTAGCTTAGCATCTGTCTCAGCATTTCCCAGAGATTGCAGAAGAAATAAAATATGTTTTGCACTTTCAAGGTGGGAAGGTGACTTGTATTTTTCAGTGAGATTACTTAATCCATTTATCCATGTGTTACAATCCTCTGCTTCATCCACTGTTCTATGAAAGTTTAGAAAGGAGTTAAGATGAGATGAAAAATTTGTCTGCAAGTGGCTTGTGTCTTTCAAAGTATCATCCAAAATTAATTTGGTAATATTCTGGAAAATGCTGACACAAACCATATATTTATCTCGAGGTACACTTTTTAAAAAAGCAAATGTGTCATTTATCTCAGTGAGAGTAATTTCAAGTTCCTTTTGGGAGAGCTTAAGAATAGTAGAAAGGGATTTTCCAGTGGAAAATACACCAGCACTCTTATCTTCTCCCTTAGATCCTCCTGAGATAAAGGCTTCAAGCAAAGAATTCAAAAACCCTTCATTAACAATCTTCAGTAGAGATTTCTGCATTTTAGTTATCATGATTCCCACTGTCTCTAAAACACTTTCTAAACTGTTATCTTTAAGCAGGCTTGTGTCATCAAATGCATTGTTAATTACACTTTGAAGATTAACAAGGAATGCCTCAAAATCTTTCAAGTCATTTAAATTGCCATGTTCCTGAAATACAGATTTTAATAGCTTCATTGCTGCTCCTGTAGCTTCAACAATAGCCATAGCTGTATTATTGCACAATTCATCTTGAGTTACATTTAAAAGGTTTTCAGAGAGATGTGCCAAATCATCTCTTAGGCAGACAAAACAGGTTGAATTCAAATTTAAGATTTCCGATGCTTCTTCAAAAATCTCTGTCCACACTTGAAGCCATGAAAAAGTGCAGTGCAAAGCAGAAGGCACACTTACCTTATCTCCCCAGTTCGTTACATTAGACAGGAGACTGTCCAATGGAAGCAGAAGTAAGTTATAAACCTCTGCTGAATGTTCTACAGAACTCATGTTTGCTATATAAAAATCAGTGCACCCATTATTTACCAGGCATTCTGGAGGCAGATCAAGAAACTCTTCCAAATAACATAAGACAGCTGTTTGGAGTTCTTCATCTATAAATAAAGTTTTAAGGCTGCTCAGAGTGTCATAAACAACTTGTATATCTTTTTTTCCATTCTGTGCAAGAAACTGTGCCTGAAACTCTGTGTAGTTGTAAATTATTAGTAACTTTTCACAGAGAGACTTACTGGTGAGGTTCCAGAGAAGATCAAAAGTTTCAAACAGAAAATCAAAAACTAGTTCCTTATTTTGCAAATCATGCCATACTTGAGAAGATGACATACTTTTTGAAGTCTCATAAAGAATTTTTAACAGAGTGTTATTATTCTTAATATTTAAAACCAGATCATTCTGGTACAGAGAGAAAATTTTTGGAACAAGTGAAACCACACTCGTACTGTTTAATTTTTGGATATTTCTGAGGAAATCATGCACAATTTCTCCTAATTCCTGTACCTTATACATAAAAGTTGCATTTGAGAGAAATAAGGAGGAGGTATTACTCACTCCAGGGATTGTGCTAAATGACATATCGACATGATCACCAGACAATGATCCAACTTCATAGAGATTTCTTTGGAAGTGCCCACTTAAACGTTTTAAATGGTCCAAAGAAGTAATATTTAACTCAGACCAATCAGTCAGGATATTTTTGAGCAACACCATACCTCTATTATAGATTTTATTTTCTGTAATAGAAGATAAAATTCTAGATAGGGTCTCAATTACCTCTTCCTCTTCTACTGAACTCAAGAAGGAAACCCTAGAATAAAATTCATGGAATAGAATTTCCACTAGATGCCAGAAAAGTTCTGTATTCTTTTTTGTCCAGAAGGTCTGAAGAGGCTGGAAACTTTTTTGTAGCTCATTATGGAGTTCAGAAACTGCAAGTGAGAAATTGGTGGCAGATTTCTCTCCCTCAGCAAAGTTTTTTATCCATGTAATTGCATTATTCAAGGCATTTTCAATTAGAGATTTGTTTGAAGAAACTGAGTAATCAAACATTATAATTTTTTCTATTACTTCTATAAGATGAAAAAGAAGATCCCTTTTCTTTTCACCAGAAATCCTTACATTTTCTTCTGTCTTCAAAAGTTCTTTGAATGTTGTCAAAATCCTGAAAAATTAATCGTAAGGTTTTTTTCTGGTTAGTTACCTAGCAGGCAGACAAGAATTTTTTAACTATATATTATTTAATTTTAGAATCTAGGTTTGTTTGCTTAATTCAAGAAAATTCCAAATATAAATTAAATAGCAATCACAAATTAACTACCACAAAAATCTGAATTAGCAAAACTTGACAACTGCTTTGGTTTTCAAAAAATGTGAAAAAACGCTACGGGAAAGTTACAACGTCATTCAAATCAAATCCTGAATGTAGACAGCAGTTAAGGAATTGTGCATTTATCAGTACTTATAATCAAGCCTGTAAGCCACAAAAAGTCCAACACCTTTGAGTACATCATGTTTTCAGCTGCTGAAAAGAACAAAGCTTTTATATTCCACAGACTAATTATTTTACAGAGAGGAATGTATCAATAAAATTGATCAAAACCTCTGATTTTCTATGAATTCCAAAGAATTTTTTTTGTTTTCTCAAATTATTGAAAGGTAAAACATTCCAATTGACTGCCTAATTGCTGAACACTGCTGTTTTAGTATCTACAAAATCATGAAATCACGGTGAAAATTGGAATGCACCAGTTGATGTTTCTATTGTGTCAGTATTATTTTGGGAAAGAAAAAACAATTACTGGCTCTGTAAGACTGGTCAAGAGGAGGTGCATGGAAAAAGAGCCTTTGAATGTAAAGGCCTCAAGCTGAAAACATCTTCTCCTTAAATATATTTCCTTTCTATCCAGACTCTGCAATCAACAGTAGAGCACAAAAACATCATGCAGTGCAAACAAAAGGGTAAAACTAAAAAAATACTTTGTTGTTGCTTACAGCTGCAGCAGCACAGCAGTTTCCTTTTATAAATTAGAACCAAATTTCAAAACACCCTACTAAATTTTTGAACAACTTGATTGCAATCTCTCTCTTACTAGTTGATGACAGATTGTTTCTTTCAGACTTAGCCTCAGATGCTGATTTTATAACATGAATTATATCTCCTCCAGTTATAGTGTTTGATATGAACAAGTAATTACAAGCAATGAAAAACTGACTCTCAGAAGCAATGCAAGTTATCCAGTGTGCCATTAGAAAGAGGGAAGTGTCAGTTCTTGTGCTCTGCCATTGACCTTTCTTGAGGTTCTGCCAACTCTGACAAACATTAACTCCCTTTATGCACAACTTATCTCCTCTGTAGAACCTTCCAGATCAGGAATATTTGAACAGCTTGACAAAACACATCAGTCTTAATAGGCACAGGGCTTACAGCCACATCTTCATATAAAGTGTTTACATTTACATTAAGTAATGAACCAGAGAACTTGAAACTGTAACAAAAGTTCAAAAACATCAAAAGAAATCACAGACTCAGAGTGCCCTAGATGAGATTGCAAACTACACATATACAACTAATTCTATGTGTTTAAAACTGTGTTTTCCATAGTTTTCCATAGTAGCTATTGCTGTAGGCTTCTGTTACAAGATTTCCAGCACAACTGAGTTTAACTTCTATAATAAAAATTCTAAATATTTCACATGCACTGGACTTGCTGTTCATGAGAAGTATTAACGAATCACACCAACTGCTTGTGGGAATTAAACTTTGTTTACAGAACAAGATAAAGAATTTCTTGTTCTTGGAAGGTCCTAGTTCAAAGTGCCAATTATCCACAGCTGCTGATTCCTCAGAGTCCTGATTAGGTAGTAGTCAGGTCCTCTGCCGAACCTGTAGGAAGCTATACTCTGAAGCACAAACTATATTTCTTTCCCAAAATATGTAAGCGTCAGCACAATTATTTTACTGTATACAAGGTTTTGAACTAGAGAATAAAAAATAAAATCACAAAACAGACAAAAACCAGAAATCAATTAAATGCAAAGCAAAAAGGAATATTCAGGTTGTTCTAATCTTATAAGACAAGTTGCAGAAAGATAAGTATGACTTACCAATCATGAGAAGAAATATATCCTTCTAAAAAATAGGCATCTGATTTCTCATTCCATTGCTGGATCAGGGTATTTATCTCTGAAAAAAGTTCCCTGGCTTCCCTGTCATCTAGAAACTGAGACATTAAATTGGCCATTATTCTTCTAAGTTCCAAAAGGAGATTCTGAGAGAGACTGCTGCTGCCGAGCCATTGCGCAAGTATCTGATGGATTGAATGCAAAAACAGAACATCTCATCAATCAAAGCTTTCTCACTTGGGCAGTGCACAGAATTTTCATGTCTTTAAAAAAATTCAGAGTCAACAATGATTCCAAAATTTTTCCCTAACAACCCCTCTAGACTCTGAAATGACTGACCTGTCAAAGGTTGATTTTCAGTACAATTTTGACTGATATGCAAGTTGGCAATGTAACAGGCTACAGCACAGAGACAACTGACATCCTCTGTGGTGCTGACTTTGCCTAAAGACCCGGGAATGGAAAAAAGATGGACTGAGGTTAAAGTCAACCAAAAGCTGACCTCCATAGCCAATTACCCAGGCTTTCTTTACCAGACTTCTGCCTACATTGCCATTGTGACGGAAGATAGCAGCCTTACCATTTTTGGAGTCTCATAACACAAAGATGGTGAAGGAGCCTGCATGCTTCCATTGTGTAACCCAGAAATAAGCATAACAAAGCCTGGTCAAAATTACTTACTGCTCTCCTTTCCTTCACCATTACTTTTCTTTTTAATGTCACATGAATATAACAAATTTAATCTAAGAGATACTCTGTTCACCAGTGGCCAGCAGCTTACAGTATTTCTGGTTCCCATAAGAACATCAACCCTTGCTAAGAGTTTTAAATTCATGGCTGAAATTATTACTGGATTTTCCTACATAGAAATTGGTGCATTGGTTTTGGCAATCACATTGAATTATTACCTCCTGCTTCATACTTCATCATACAGCAAGGAAACCTTCTCAAAGATTACATTTTTGAGGAAATACACAGGAAGCTGTACATGTTTTCTTTACATAACATTGCAAACATCTCCAGAGCAGCTTGATACATGATTCTTCTTCTTTTTTAATGGCAAAAAACATGATATTTCAGTATGAAAACAAATACCAAGTAGCTATGGGTTTTTCTAAGGAAACATCTGAATGTTTAATTCTTTCATTCATGCACCTACACATATGTCATTACAGAGAATGCTTGCCAAGCTATTCTACCAGATCAGAATTTTAAGATGCTCTGCTGGAGGTATATTTTTATCTTGCTTCAGCCACTATTGCCAGAGAACGTGCAGGGGAATAATAAATAATTTAATTATATATCAGTGGAGGTGTCTAGTCACTTTTCAGTTTTGTTTAACATTCAGTCTTGGAACAGTAAACAGTTTCCTCTGACAGGTCTCCGCTTAGCTGTATTTTTCATTACATTCCCTATTAGATTTCAAATCTGAATCTCTGTTAATAAGAAAATCTGATTAAATGGACACATGATGATAGATTATACTTCCACTGTAATGATTCTTTATAAGGATTATTTCATCTGATTAGCAAGAAAGTTCATGAAAACAAAATTTTATACATAACTTAGATCTTTTAACTGAGTTACTGCTGACAACCTACATGCAAAAACTAGGAATTCAATCTATTAACTTATTAAAGTTACCCGTGCATAGAGTTTAAACGTGCTGACAGCATGAACAAGATACAGTTTGGCCTCATGCTGTGCAGAATTACAGCCCTCTCCATTATTCTCTTTGTTTGCTTCATCTTCTGGGACAACAGCCAGGGCAGAACACACAAACTGCTCCAGTGTCTCTCCTGTGGGAATCTGGCAAGGTCACAAGGAATTGATGAGTATTTCAAAAGCATTGCTGAGTATTATCTCTCCTATCAACTTACTTATCTGGTGAAAATAAGAATAATACATAACCTTTTCAGCGAGAACAAAAGCCCATTTACCCAGCCTCATATTCCTGGGCACAAACCAAAGTACTCCACATGCAGTCTGCTGTATAAAATACCAGTGGCCCCATAAAGGTGCTCATACAGCAGGCAGAATAATGAGATTTGTATATGCAAGGAATTTTCACCTTGTAGCTATATTAGTGTTGCTACTTCTACAGTAATTTGCAGGCTGGTGCTGAACTAACTTGACTACCCCTACAGTAGAATAACTATAGAAACAATTTCACAAGTACAAAAATTACTGATACAAAAAGCACTTAGTACAATGATATATCTTAACCAATGATTATATGCAGCAGATTGGTTTTAAATTGAGGTTGGTGGGTTTCAAGAGAGTGGCCAAGAGAACAGAATTTTTTTCCTCATAAACTAATTTTTAAATTCTGTAATGAAAGATGAAATATTCCCAAGTCTATAAATATTGTTAAAGCTTACAAAAATAATGCTGCACATTTTAGTTCTGTTATTGCCTTTTTGAGATACTTTACATCCTTGCTCCTTTCAACTTTTGGCAGAGAATTCATGAAAAGTTTTGCAGGTGCTTTGATACCAAACAAAATGGGGCATTAGATAGAGAATTAAGTGCTCGAAACAAGCATTGTCCAGGCTTCCATATTCACTTTCATAGTTTTTGATGGTCTTCAATGTTCTAACACAAGCACAAAATATTGAGATACTAGTTTAAATAGTTAGCAAGTGAGTAGCCTGGGATTTCACAGTCAACCATAGCTACCAAGCTGCAGTTGAATTCAGTTCATTTGATCAAGCAGGCTATCACTGATATTTCATTAAAAGGCCATTCAAAAGTCAAGGATTTTTTTATAATTTATCCATTTGTTTAAATCAGCTATTTTTACAATGAGCCCTTCTGGAATGTAACTCTAAATTGTACTGCTCTACAAAGAGCAAACAGCTTTCATATAAATGCCAACATGTTCTATTAAAGAAACTGTAGACTTAAGTACAAATTCAAAAGATGTTTCCAGTTTTCTGCAGTTCAAACCAGAACACCACAACAGACCACTTTGGTCCAGAGGATAGGTTAGACCTCCCTATCTGAAGAAAGATTTTCTCCTAAGTGGGATGCATCACCAGGATATTTGATTAAGCACCACTGAGAAAGCTCAGTCTAGTATATTCATATCAAGATTGCACAACTGAGAAGAAAGGACTCTTGGTCTCCCTTACACACAGATGAGACAGGCATTCTTTGTCCAGCAAACCAGATGAAAAATGCGATCAGACAAGCTAATCCTGTCAGACTCAAATAAAGGGTTTGGTTTAAAACCTTAGTGGAGCAATCCTCAGAATTCTCTACAGGACTGGAAAATAAACTCAGGACTCTACCACACCCAGTTGTGACTTCAGAGAAGCATAAATTCATCAGTGTACACAACTAGACCTATCAGTATCTTCGTATGCAGAGATTTCAGCTAAAGCTAGATACATTTATTTGATGGGAATGAAGCCAGGATATTTACAACCTTGTAGCTGCTTCATAAAGCTAAGCTTTTGTAATGCAGGAAAATACATTCAGGGTACAAATAAAAAAAAATAAAGAGAAGGACACTGAAATTTTCAACTGATTTACCTTTGTTAATTGTGCTGTATAATTCAGCAACTTCTCAACATGAGGGCCATCAAAACCAAACCTGGATTCAAGTTCTGCTTTCACAGCAAGTGGATTCCACAAAACATCCCCAAAAGAAAGATTATATTGAAAACCTGTAAGAAAGGAAATCTTTTGTTTATGTAATTCATTCTTTTTATTCATGTTGTTTCTTGGCAGGTCACACTTGTTGAGATCCAAGTACCATATTCCCAGCTTTTTTGGGGACAGCAGGATGTGTGCACCTGAACACCAATTTACCTAGGATAAAATCCATGATTGCACTAGTGCTAAAGTCATTTAAAGTGATGGCACTTCAGCAATTGATATGATGATGGTGGGATGCCCCTGTATAGTGATTGCCAGGAAACTCAGGGGGTACCGTCCTGAACTGTACACAGTCATGCAAAGGTGTGTGTATGGACTGGATATGAATCACTACTGAGAATGAGAGCAACAGGAGAATATCAGAACTTCATCCTCTTTGCAAGGGCTCCAGCATACCACCTTTGTCCCATATCAGCCTTCGTTTTTGCAGGTGAAGTGGGATTTAGACTACATATTACTTTTAGCCTGACCTTCCATACCAAGCAGAGAAGTGCACCTATACATTGTGTGCTTCAGTTTGCCCATGAAACTTTCTCCTGATCTTTTCTTGTTTTCATGGGGCCAGCCTACCTTCTCCAATTAAATGCATCATCCACAGCGAAGCAGCAGATGGAGAAACGTAACACTTCAGCTGACAGCAGAATTTATGAGAACAGAATGAAGCTTAAAAGAGTCATAGTGCTTAACACACATGTCCAAAACAAAAGGCTCTCCTCCTATCAAATGGAAGAAACTCCCTTGTATTGATTTAGTCTCTCTCCAAAATTCATCGTTGAAAGACCATTCTAAACATCATGTATTAGACCAGAATATCTGATGCTTTTCTTATCTGATAGTTGCCAGAGTCTGATAAACATTAGTTATTAGTATTGGTATTTAAAAAGCAGATCAGTGAAGAATTGGGTTAGCACTACAGTAATGTGGTTTAGTCCCTGCACATCAGGAGCTTAGCAGAAGGTCCAACAGTTACTATCATATATTTCCAGCATACCAATGTGGTAGTTCAAAGAAAATCTGAAGCAAATTTCTTACCTTCTAAGCTCCCATCCTGTACTGATGCAGTAGTCAAATTCAGTGCCATTTTTACCAGTTCATAGAAACTTTGCCCCAGTGGCATCACAGCTAAATCCTTCAGTGATGTGAAGGTACTGAAAGTGGAAAATAAAAATTGAGCTTTCTATACACCCAAAAAAGCTGAAAGGACTTGCTGGAAAGAGACAACCTTCAAGCAGCTGAAAAATAAAACACTTTTTTTACTTTTAAAAAACTGATGTTTTATGAAATTAGAGTTTAAATTAAATTTAAAAAAAAAAAAAAAACCAAAAAACCCCACAAATTGAGATTTTACAGTTAGACTATCAGTCCATTTCCATTAAGGAAATGCATCCTTAGAGGATACACATCCTCTTAAAAAGAAAAAAAAAAGAAAAAAAAAAGGAGACAAAATGGGGTGATGAAAAATAAGATCAAAACTACCACAAACATTCTCTGTTATCCCCACAAGAAGGCAAGATAAACCCAAAATACTTATATTTTACTTCCCATCAATCTGCAGGAAAAAATATTTTTAAAGCAACTTAATACTTATTCAAACAAGAAGTTAAACAAAGTGCAGTACAGAATGCATTGATAAAAATACATCTATTGAATTTTTTTTCAAGTCTCTATCCCCTTAAGAACGAAAAAAAAAAAATCTCTTTTAATGTACCTTTAACTCACAATTAAAATTTATGGGGAGAAAGGATGAATAGAGAAAAGACGGGGAGAGAAAAGACAGAGGGAGAGAGTAAAGACGGGGGGACAAATAATGGGGACAAAATAACGGGAGGTGAAAAGATGGAGAGAGAAAAGACAGACGAGGGGAAAAAAGACTGATGGCGGGTGAAAAGATGGACAGAGGGAGAAAAGACGGACGAGGGAAGAAATAATGCAGGGACAAAATACGGGGGACAAAATGACAGCGAGAGAAAAGATAGACGGAGAGAGAAAAGACAGATGGGGGAGAAATAACGGAGAGAGAAAAGACAGGGGGCGAAATAACGGGAGGCGAAAAGACGGGAGAGAAAAGGGAAAAGGAGAGAAAAGTGATGGGGAAAG